>JAJHJA010000650.1:600000-770712 GCA_021202915.1 Heliconius himera
CAAAATGCTGCGACGCTGAGCTTCTGAGGGCTTTAATTATTTATATTATATATATATTTATATTTTAGAAAAAGTTTAGTATAATCCAACTGTATGTAGGTTAATATTAATTTCAATTTTTAACTTTATTCACCAATCCTTATATTATATGTTAAAACAAAAAGAATATAAATATATATATTACTATTTTAAAAACAATAAACAGAATAGAATTAACAAGAAATCACTTTATACAATTAACACAAAGTAAATATTTGTTGGATACAAGGCGTTAATTAACTCGGTTAACTGAAATCGTTGTTGCTAGTTTAATTTAAAGTTTCGAACAGCTCACGCACACTTATACTTACTTACCATTACAGGCGAAATTTTATTTAATTATCTTTATTATTATTTTAATATATCTAAATTTTAGTTTAGACTAAATACTTTTTTGTTTCGACTATGAACTTAATTTCGAGGCCTGTCGTGGCGCAGGGGCACAAGGAAGCGATGTGTGCGAATTAAATATTTAATATTTTCATTTCCTCGTTCTGGTAAGGAGGCAAAGCGCGGCGTTGGGTTCCGCCTCTCTACACACAATGCCTCAAGTATTCAGCAGAAAGTGTGGAAGGAAAGTGACTTAATGTGAAGCGCAGTGTTTTGACAATAGGTTTTCAGTTTCCCTTAGCCTACCCTGCTACGTGCATATGCACGGGATACATCGTGAAGATAAAAAAAACTCATTAAAACTTAATTCTTTTATACTTACAATATCATATATAACAAAATCTATGAAGTACTTTTAAAATTTTATTGTGGTAAGGGAAATTACAATTATTTAAAAATTACTTTTACTAAGATATCAGAACAGTACTGAACTAATAATTACTAAATTATTAGTTCAGTACTGTTCTGATATCTGTGCTGGTGCACTCCAGTATCAGCTTGAACCATTTGATTGCATACAACGTAGAGCGTTCGAATCATTGGGAACCCAATGATCTGTGAAAGACTTGACACATTGGCTTTGCGTAGAGACGTTTCTTTGTTATGCGCTCTCTACCGCATTCATCATGGAGAGTGTTCTGAAGAACTGTTGGCCTGTTACGTGCCGCCGTTTTTTCTAACCGCACAGTACGTCACAATCTAAAATACCATCCACACCACTTGGTTACGTGTCACCTCACTACTGTATGGTTTCGTAGGAACCATGCACCTGAAACTGTGTGGGTCGTAGGCGGCGGTGATCACTTACCATTTAGTGACACGAACGCTCGATTGCCTTGTATTTTCTATGAAAAAAGTACTTATTAATATTTTATTTTAAAATTTAATTTACTCGTATAAAGATAATAATTTTATACGATATGTAGTAGTCGCCTGCAACGTTCTTTGCGTGAAATATAAAACTTACAATTCCAGTTTTCTCGTTTCCGTTGGAATTTCCAAAACTTCATTTCAGTTTTATTTTATTATACCAATACTATTCATTTAATCAATATAAAATTTCAAACAAAAAAAACAAAATTCCCTTGTAATTTACATGGGAAATGAGACACCTGCCACCATTGAACCACCACGCGTTGAGATACCTCTTAATACAAAAATTAAGAGCAGCTTTTAACAGACGTTTTTTTTCCGTGTCAAGAAAAATATTTTCAATATAATTTTTAAAAAAGCAACCACCACCCTAATATCTATAGATACTTTTAAAGAAAATCTACGTTTGTATGGACAGTCGAGTTTGACGTTGTAAGATGGACTGATTGATGATCTCAAAGCTACATGGCTTAATCTTGATAGACGCTTCTACATCACTAAGATTAATCTTTTGACTGAACCACAAAGCAAATGTAATATAATGTGTAGTATATCAAGATTACTTATAAAATAGTTAATAATAATAGTCTTGAAGATCTAATGTCAAGACACTTTGCTTATCGCACCATGCCTGATTTCGAAACATTGCGTGTAAAGTGACAGAGCTCAACACCGCCTTTTGTCAGTATAGAGCGTAGAAACGAACAAAAATAACATATCACATAGTCAGATCCTGCCCCACTCAGTCACGACGGTCCTTAACAGCAGTCTGTTTTTAGCTTCACGCTGTATCCCGTACATAGCAGGGAAGGCAGAGAGAACTTGGGAATCTAGTGTCAAGACACTCCATTTCCCAATTAACGTTCTTCAATTTCTTGAGGCAATTGACAAATACCTTTTTAATATTATATTTAAAATATTTCCTTTATTTCTACTAAATACTTTTACTTTTTGCCAAAATACATAATTTTAGGTTAACAGGAAATACTCTATACGTTTTATTATGCGATGTATTTCATACAATATGCAGCAAAACAAGCATAGCCGCTTGTATCTTTTGATTGCGTTAACTTAATTTTTCAGTGTTCCAAGTCACTGTAAAGTTGGATATTTGATACAAATATCAGCTTGACACCTCTACTGGTTCTGTAAAAAAATAGTCTTGACAAACAGACAGACGGACGAAACAGTGTCAAAGTGATCTTATTAGTTGTTCCGTTTTTCCTCATATTTCTATGTTGAAAAATTAATATTACACATATAAGTACAAAACATTATGTACATATAGCCGATACAATAGTAAAATATTAATAGCTTTATAGATATATGGGACGCAATTTACGCTCTCATTTGTAGGTATTCAATTCGTATATATAATTCGAAAAATAATTGTGGCTATTTTGTGGGTCGCTTCACCGCATTCACGTGTGAAAATGAAATGGTATTTTGAGGGGTGAAAACATTTTACCGCCTTAATTTATGTTGCGGTTGAATGTATATTTTTAAATGATATACAAAAAGTATACGTTTATTATTATTTTTTTGTTAAATACGTTTTAGTATAACACCTTAAATCTAGAATAGAATACAATTCGGCCAAACTTAAAGAACGTAGTCTTGAGATTAGTTTCACAGTAGTTGTCTTGACAGTAATCACTGTCTACTTTGCCATATGTAAGGATATGTACTTAAAAAAAATATAATAATCAGCTTCTCGCTGTATCCCGCACACAGCAGGGTAGGCAGAGGGAACGTAGTGTTAAGATATTCCGTTCCTTACTTTCTGCCGAATTCTGGAGGCATTGCTTGTTGAGTGGCAGAACTCAACGCCTTGCGCTTTGCCTTGACACCAGAGCGAAGAAATGGAAATATAAATTTAAGTAAATATTTCATCTCCTCGAGTGGGAATCAAACCCACAACCAGTTGGTTTTACAGTCACACTTTGTGTCCATGTTTGTGTGTGCCCATGTTGCCCATGCGCCACGACTGGCCTCATGTTTTAAATATTTTATTTAACCACAATTTAAAAGAAGAAAGTATAATTAATAGTTTTTTTAGTCTACCCTAAATATTGTGTTTAGATGACGTGTAACATTTTCATAATTGATATGTGCGTTACATTTATTCCCGACTGCTAAGAAAGGGTTATGTTTTTATGTATGTAATATTGCGCGTATCTTGTATGTATGTAATATTCTTTATTTCCTCATATCTCCACAACCTCTGAACGGATTTGTACAATTGTGGTATCGTTAGATTTGTATTAGCAGCCCAAGTGTTCTTAAATAGGTGAAGTTAAAAAAAAACAATCATGGCAGCTGTCTGGTCCCATTGGACTTAGTGAAAAAAAAATCGTTTCGAATACCACAATATGGGTATCAAATTCAAGAGTTTCATACGAGGATTTCAAAAATGTATATCATGATTACCATTACTTTAATAAATCCTAACAAAAAAGTGAAAAATAAAAAAATATTTGTAAAACCAAAAATCCCGACTGCATAAAACTAAAAAGAAAATAAACAAGCCAATAATTTATTAGGATTAACAGTCGATGCAAAAATTCTATTAATATTAAATATTCTTAATTATACTAATATAACAGTTCACGATATAATATGTTAAATTACAATTTTAACAATAAATGTATTTTGTTTAAATTAATCCCCGGAAATGAAGAGTGCACAAGAGTGATAATATCTCTATGACGATATAAATAAATACTTATCAAGGTCAGTTATTTAATCATTAGGTACTGTTTATATCGTAGTAAATTGATTAATTCATTCCAATTGAAGTATATAACAAAATAAAAGTTAAATAAAACAACTAAACCGATTTTAGATACTTATGCCTAATGTTACATCACTTACATCAACACTAGCGGCCCACTCGCGACTTTGTCCGCTTGAAAAACTCAATTATTTATTTACTAAATTAGATTAGTTTCGTATCCTAATAACATTATAATTTCAAAGACATTTTATTTTCTATACATTGAAAACCAAAGTTTCAGTCAATATAATAAAACTGTAATTTTCCAGCAATTTACAAAATATTTTATATTGATTATTTTTATGAACCTATAATACAAATACTAAACATTAAGGGAGGTATGCCACAATACAATAGCACAAAATGTGCACATAAATCGGTTACGCTGTTTCTGAGATTAGAGTGAACAAACGCAAAGACAAACCGATCGAGTACTATACGATCGTTAAATGCTATCAATAATATTTTTTTAATATATTTTCCATTTATAGGCACCGATGAGTTGTGTTTTTTTAGAAGTACACTTTTTTGTTCAAAACTATTGAATGTCCTTATGAGTACTATGAAAACGCAAACTAAGATTTTAATAATTGCTTTCTTAAATGCGCTGAAAACATATATCATATACTAAAACAGGAACATCATTTAATTTTTAGTTAAAAAGTTGTGGTGCATGGGGACCGGATATAGATTCACTGAACAATATAATATTTAATTATCTTCCCGATAGTATCGATGAGGAGGTACTTATAGATAGATATTCATAGAAATTCCACAATTTCGTTGTCGATCCAAAATTTATCAATTTTGAGATAGGTATGTGTAATATGAATATTTCGTTGCTATGTCGAACTTTGATGTGATATAGAACCCTTGATTATGAAAAGTTTTCAGATAATAAAAAATAAAGTGATAAAACGAAAAACACAGCTTACAGTTTTTTTTTGGATAATTCCTTAACATAAGTAAAATGTCATTAAAAAGAATTTGTTATATTTAATTTATGATTGGATTTTTATAATTTTGTTCAACAGTTTCACTGTATGTTTTCTGTTTCATTGCCTCGAAACTTGTTTTTTTGCAGCTTCACACTCTATCTTTCACTTCCGTTTTCCACTTTCTGCGTGTTGAGTGGTGGAACTCAAAGCAGCGCTAAACCTCGAAACCAGGGTAAGGAAATGATAACATTAAATATTTTATTTCCTCGAGTGGGAACTCGAGCCTCAGGAATTGAACTTCTAATATGTTGCGATTACAGTCGCACGCTTGTGTCGCTGCGCCACGACTGAACCCTAGCCACTGGCCCTAACCTGGCTGAAAAATCTACCCTAAACGTTAGATAGTAACAGTAGGAAAAGCAACAAAAGTGATGTTTTTGCAATTCAGCATTCTAATTATTATTTTATAACGTCACATAATATAGCAACGACAATCTTCATCACTTTTTTTATATTATCTTATCTATTATTTTAAATATTATCTACTAATTATGATTTTAGTCGTTAACTACTACTATATCAAGATATCCTTGATTTAAGATACTGCTTAGGCCGCAATTATTTGGAATATATTTTGTAGGCATATTTATTATAACATATTAAAATCATCCATTTAACACGCAATGTAACAAATATTTGGGCGGAAAGTGGGGAAGGTCTTAACAATAGGTTCCTTCTGTCTACTCTGCTACGCGGAAGGAATCGATGATATATTTAACTAAAGCCATGGTGGCATCACCGTGCGATTATAAACGCGAAAGTTGTTGATCGATTCCCACTCGGGGAAATAAATTATTATTTATTAATATTTTCATTTACCACTCAACACGCAATGTATCGGAAATTCAGAAGAAAGTGGAGAACGGAGTGTCTTAACACTATGTACACTTTGCCTACTTTGCTATATGCAGGTTAAAGCGTGAACTTAGAAAAAATATATTTAATGAATATATAAAATTGCCTAAAAATTCGTCTGTATACCTAGAAGATACATCTTAAAAGCGATATTTCCCCACTACACAAGCAGAATATTATGAATCAAGACTTAGATACATATTCTGCTGGTGTATTTTTTTTCATTGATTGTTGATGCCTTAACATTACTACGATTATTTAAAAAAAAATAAAAGCATTCTGTCTGGGTGTCAATGCGACGGTTGTGGGTTCGGTTTGCACACAGTAAATACAATATTTTTTTTTTCTTTTTGGTTTGGTAATAAGAAAAAGCGCGGCATAGAATTCCGCCACTCAAAACACAATATCTCGAAAATTGGGCATTATTGGCGAGTATCTTAGCACTAGGTTCTCTATGCTTCTTACCCTGCAATGTGCTGAGTGCAGTGTGAAGTAAAAAATGAAATAATTATATTTAAATCTAATAATAGGTTTCTAAATTTTTTGGCTCTCAATTTAATCTTTTTTATCAACTTTACGCGTGATCGATGAATAAATATAACCTTGATGTTTTATACAGTAACATATTTATTATTTTGTATCCTATATATTTATTCTTACAATAGTTGCTAAATAAAAACAAGAAAACATACTATTTCCGTTACGGTTCATAAACGTCACTTGCATCCAGCCTTTATCAGTGAAATGTCACAAAGCGAGGCAACTCTTGGAACTGGACCAAGCGCCTGTCGCGTTTTGCCTTCCTGGTAGCTAATTTTTAAAACAACATGGCATATATCCAAAGCATATCTCTTTATATCGTTTCGGGATTTATTGGTTTTACGTAAAAGGAAAATGCAATGATAGCATACAGTTAAAAATGAATTTATTCTGTAAAGCATTTAGTAGAATGTGCTGAAAATCTAAACCGGACTAGAATATTTTAGCTACACGCTTTTCCTTGATCGAGTAAGGATAGAAAATATAGTACCTAAAATATAATACTTTATTTCTTTCACCTCGCCCAATGTCATTAACCTCTAGATTCATGCTTATCAGGGGATCCAATTATTTTTATTCACTATCATAGACACTTTGTTCCCGGAGGACAACCGAGGAAGTAATAGACAAAAAAATATATTGACATATCCTTTTCCGGAATCTTAGGATAACGTTAATTTCGAAAATATAATTTCGCTAAACCATATTATTTTGTGAATTCACAGTTTTATATTGGATCGTTGAAAGACAGATAATAAGAATTGTACGTCAAGCAAAAGGAGTGCTAATGTCAATCGAAGCGCACCATTTGAATGTAACAATTGTTAGAATAATCTATAATTGTATATCGTTTCATGTCCACGCATTTTTGATATTTAATAGGGTAAAAAAATCTTGAAAATAAAATCAATCAGTCCATTTCCAAGTAATTAAAATCAAAGTTGATAGAAATTCAATGTCGTAATTAATCTAATCAGATGAGGAACGTACAATATTTTATATATAAACATACGTATATGAGATTGGTATCTTCAATGATTACGTACAATCAGGCATATTTGAACTGCGTTACAATGGCTTCCAATCTATAAATTTTATCTAAGAAATATTGAATACGCATTTTATTTTGTAACTGGCGGCACGTTCGCATCCTCGCCGTATTTAGGAAAAATAGATTATTTTAGTGTGGTATTCTATACTGTTAAACAATAATTAACTTTAGAATATTATTTGCTTGAATTTAAGGGAAAATTATACTTCGATTTGTTACTAACCGTATAATTACTAAGGCTTATACAATTATGGCATTTGCAAGTGACCTATTTCACGAGAGCAGCTGTAAAGTGCTCCTCGGTGTAAGTAAACAATCGGTGCGAATGAATGCACGTCACCCTGCATCCTTATGTTCTTCTATTATTTTTACTGCAACAAAAATAGTTTTACCAGCCGGCCGTTCTATTTTCTCTTCGTGGTGAACATTTTTATAAGGTGTTTAGCTGGCGTTTAATAGAAAATCCTCAGTGCTAGATGCCACTTTTTGCACATTATCTGCTGTACATTACATTATTCTATTTATATTTATGTAGTATATACGGTTGGAACTCGTTTGATGGATCAACGGTAGTCTATGGGTAGAGGATATCAGTACCGATCCATTTTACTCCCTACGTACGTTCCGAGATTTTTAGTCGTTTAGCAGATATTTTTTGTTTTTTTGAAAAAAAAAAACCAGAATCTTAAACAAAATTGGCAAATACAGCACAACTATTGTAGATAGCTCAGTAATATTCCATTTATATCATATAACAGTTAAAAAAACTATCGATCTATAAGTCCTGGAAATAAGATCGAAAAATAATAGCTTTTTTAAAAGTTAAATTGTTTTTTTCCCGAAAAATAATTTTAAATAATAAAATAAATAAATCCGCATTTTATCTGTATCCCGCACATAGTAGGGTAGGCAGAGGGAACCTAGTGTTCTATGCGTTCCCCACTTTCCACCGAGTTCTGGAGGCATTGCGTGTTGAGTGGTGGAACTCAACGTCGCGCTTTGCCACGACACCAGAGTAAAGAAATGAAAATATAAATGTAAATAAATATTTCATTTTTAATTTTTTTAAAGTGTTATTCTACACTTAGGAAAGAACAATACTTATGTAGAAAATGTATAAAAATTTGAAACTGACCAGGCGCTCTAACTACTAAGCCATACGTTCTCATCAAGCTACGTTGAAATTTTTATACGCTTGTTATAATTTATTTTTGTTGTTGGCATGTTGTTAGCATTAAGTTGTACTGTGGCTTAGTGGTCAGAGTGCCTGGTCGGCTTCTAGGAGGCGCCGGTTCGTTCAATTTTTTATATGTTTTCTAAATGAGTAAATATTTCATTTCTTCCAGTCGGGATCGAACCCACCAGTCGATTTTACAGTCAAGCTTTTACCCCTGCGCCACGACTGGCCTGGAAACTTTAAAAACTACAGTAGTTATTAAAATTTTGAGGCCTTTTATTTATGTAGAACAACCCAAAAAATTACATAAGGCTAGCTGAAATTGAAATGGAATTTAAATTATGAAACAGTAAATAATTGCTATTCTCATTACGAGATTGGACCACCTTTAAATCGATTTCTTTAGATATTTATCAAAGTGTTTGCATTGTGTGCATTTTTCATCACTCAACAAACAAAAAAAAATATAGTAAATGATTTCATTCGCCGGATTCGGAATCGAAGCCACAACTTCACGTTTACAGTCACACGTTGATGCCATTGCGCCACGATGACCACAAACTTAAGTTTCTTAACTAAATATGTATGTTTATACTCTACATTGTCAAAATTTTAGAAAACTTCAATTAATTGAACTGACTTCATAATAGACTATTGAACTATGAGAGCGAGAAGTTCTGTTTCAATAAAGGAAAGTTTTAGTCGTTAGAAAATAGTTGGCATTTTCTAAAGACAAAAACTTTTTTTGTACATTTTTGCTTATTAAGTTTCGAAATTTGAAACCAGTAATAAATTGAAAAATATCTTTATCAAGTATTTACTTAAAAAAAATAAAATAAAATTAAATTAGCTTCACGCTGTATCCCGCACACAGCAGGGTAGGCAGAGGGAACCTAGTGTTAAGACACTCCGTTCCCCACTTTCTGCCGAATTCTGGAGGCATTGCGTGTTGAGGGGCAGAACTCAACGCCGCGCTTAACCTCGACACCAGAGCGAAGAAATGGAAATATAAATTTAAGTAAATATTTCATCTCCTCGAGTGGGAATCGAACCCAGAACCAGTCGGTTTTGCAGTCACACCTCGTGCCGCTGCGCCACGACCGGCCTCAAGTAAGTATAGTAGTATTTACTTATTAATAAATATTTAGTAGTAATACTGATGCTCAACATTTTCTGATCTTTAGTTAGTTTTTTTATGGATATAGGGTGTTTACCGATTATAATATTATCCGTATTTGATTTTTTTTTTAATTTTTAGTTAGATAGAAGAATATAATATAATATTGGATAGATGGACGAATACTTAATTTAATCAACATTAAGTATTCTTCATTAAGTAGGAAGGTACTTAAATTATTTGACTAATCAATACTACAAATAATATAAATAAAATAATTATTTCAGGACCTATAAGTAATTTTCCAATCAATAAAATCTTTACCAGGAACCCCGTGTAATTTAAAGAGATCCCGACTGTTAATCCTAATAAACTGTTGGGCTTTGTTTATTTTCTTTTTAGTTTTATGTAATCGGGGTTTTTGTTTTTATAAATATTTTTTTTATTTTTCACTTTTTTGTTAGGATTCATTATGGTAATGATAATCACGACGTACCTTTTTGAAATTCTCGTTTTGAGCTCTTGAATTTGATATTGAGGTATTCGAAACGATTTTTTTTTCACTAAGTCCAATGGAGTACCACAGCCACCATGATTGTTTTTTTAACATCACCTATCTAAGAACATTTGGGCTGCTAATACAAATCTAACGATACCTTAATTGTGTAAATTCGTTCAGCGGTTCTGGAGATATAAGGTAATAAAGAGTATTACATACATACATACAAGATACGTGCGAAAAACATAACTCTTCCTTAGCAGTCGGGAATAATAGGACGCAATGTTTTTTTAGCTTCACTCTGTCCTGAATATAGTTGAGGGAACCTAATGTTGAGACACTCCGTTCCTTACGCACATTGTAATTTGATTTTGAAATCAATGTGTGTTGAATATAGGAAAATAAACCAAAATAATAAATTTAAATAAAATATTTACTACTTTGTGTTACATGGATATTTTAAATAGAAAAAAAAAACAGTAGTTAAAGCTAAAATCAAATAAAAAATAAGGTAGTATTTATTATTAATATAATACTTTACTTACACAACATTTTATCCTTTTAATATCGTGGATACAGGATTATCAAGGATGTATCGACAGTGCAGGATTAAAAGGCTTCGAAGCGCTCCTGAAATATAAAAAAAATTACGCGGCTGCGCTCCCGGAATTCATATTGAAAATTAATTCTGTACATACCACTTGTTACATGATTTCCAAATTGCTACTGCGTGATAAATACAACAATGGATTTTATTATCGATGATTTTCATTAAAAACATCAATTCGTAGCTGTGACTTAGTGGACGTATTAATAAATCATAGTAGGAGGTTCTATATATGTAAACTTGATTTGTTCTGATTCAATATTTAAGATAATTTTAACACAGTTAAAAGGAACACTAATAAGACCCCGACTGCATCAAACTAAAAAGAAAATAAACAAGTACAATAGTTTCTTAGGATTAACAGTCGGGACCTCTTTAAATTACGCGGGGTTCGTGGTAAAGATTTTATTGATTGCAAAATTACTTATAGGTAACACTTGGGCTGCTAATACGAATCTAACGATAATCTCAAATATGTAAATCCGTTCAGCGGTTCTGGAGATACGAGGTAACAAAGAATATTACATACATACAAGATACGCGCGAAAAACATAGCCCTTCCTTAGCAGTCGGGAAAAAGTCTTCTTTATAAATATGTTTAGTTAGAGGCTTAAGATTATTTTCATACATTGTCAGAAAGATTTAAGTTACTTAAAAGTACCTGAACTTGCATAAAGTGGAATTAGAAGTATCACTTTATTTACTCTATTCCGTTGGTGTTCTTAAAATATAAAATAATATTTTAAATGAAATTATTTTAATCTAAGACTACCTGTCTACCCGTGACCACAGACTACTGCAAAGTGTTCAAACGTCGGGTTTTCAAAAATGTATAATATCAGATATATGCGATTAATGCGGTTAAAATAGTTTCATTTAAAATGTGTAATAATCGTGAAAATCAAAGAACCTATTATAATTTCACCTAGTGGAACTTGAACCCAAAATCGCAAAATCGCAAACCCCTACTTTGTCTACCAAAATGATTAAAAATATATTTTTAAATTTATATATATTTAAGTTTTTAAGTTACACGTTGGCAACCGCAGAAGGCAACGAATTTTAAGACTGTTAAAGTATTATCGCGTAAACTATCACTAAGTAGACAATATCACTTTATCCTAAGTGATAATTAATTCAGGGAACCGCTGTATACAGTGCACCGACGTAGTTTTTAACTTTTTTTTATTATTTTACGATGTCAGATGATTTATTAATAATTTGACAGATTGTTCAATTATTAATAAGTTATTCTACTATAAAAAGAGGAAACTATTTTTACAGTAATTAGTATAATGCTCTATAAGATACTAAAAGAGATCGTACTCAATGCCACGCTTTGCCTCGTTACGAGAGCGAAAAATAAAAATATTAAATAGTTCATTTCCTCGAGTAGGACCCGAACCTACAACCTGTCGCGTTTTCAGCCGCTACTGTCTCTCATCTGGTCTTTAGTTGGCGGTTGTGGGTTCGATTCCCGTTTGAGAGAAATGAACTATTTAATATTTTGATTTTCTCGCTGTGGAAACGAGGCAAAACACGTTGTTCAGTTCCGCCACTCAACACACAGAGTTTACAATCATACTTTGTCATACACGTACGATAGAAAATGATATCCAAACTAGTTCATATAAATGGCTGAAAATAATTTATTTTCGAGTACCAACATTAAAACGTTCTATATTACCATTCACACCACGTCCACAGCTCTTTATTAACTGTGCAGCTCAAACTCAATTTGGCGTTGAAGGGATTACGAGGGGGCTACGTGTTTCAGCCATTGTATCGAAGAAAATAGAGCTGTGCTAAGATTGGTGCTGAGCACAAGCACGTACGGAGTATCTATTAATATCGTGAAGTGAGAAATTGCAAACGTATCGAGATATTTACTACGTTGTTTACGAGTTCGCTAATATTACAGTAGATCTGCTAAAGAAGCAACATTTGTAGGAACAAGCCGTATCCTGCACACAGCAGGGTTGGGGGAACCTGTAAGAAGCTTTTATAGAGTAGTTAAAACTGTTTCATTTAAAGTGGTGCTGACACTTCCACCCTGTATACTTAAAGATAACGTAACATAGTCCGCTGATTTCTATTTATTTAAATTGTCACTGTGGTAAATTTTAATAAATGTGATGTTTTTAGTGACACTCAAAATGTTAAGACGACGTCCATTGACGTTATATAGGAACAGACATACATACATAAATATAGAGACTGATACACACTATTATTATTTATTATCTTCATTTGCGTCACAAAGTTTGGTAAAAAGCTAAAATAATTGGAATTATATAAAAAAAAATTCGAAGAATTTTAGTGCCATACAACTGCCAAAGTGGAGATGCCAAACAGTGGAGATGATGAAATAAAAAAAATCTGATTACCAAATCTACAAAATCGTATTAACAATACAAGAAATCTTACGAGTATATATTTGGCGGAAAATAGGGAACGGAGTGTGTTAACACTAGATTCCCTTTGCGTATCATGCTATTTGCGGGATACAGCGTGAAGCTGAAATCTTATATACATTGAACATAATATATGTATGTTAAAGCTAATCTAAATCTCATTACTTTTGACTGTGTTAGTGCTAATGGCGGACCCGTATCGCAACAACTTATGCCGACCATTTGTCACATGACAAAAGACATGTCTCTGTGGACTTGTCCGCAATAACTTTATATATACATAAAGCCCGGCATATGTCTAATTTGTATAATCCTAGTATATTAAAATACTACTAAATAAGAAAATATACAAAGTCGCCAGAATTTGGCGGAAAGTGGGCAGCGGAGTGCCTTAACACTAGGCTCTCTCTGTCTACTCTGTTACATGTGGGAGAGTGGAGCTGGAAAAGGAAAACAGGTTTTTGATTATGTTTAATATATTTATAAGCTTCATCTCCTGTACCGCACATCCGGTTAGGAAGAGGGTACCTAAAATTAGGACGATCCGTTCTCCTCTTTCACTTCAAGATATTGTTGACATGTGTTATGTGACAGAACTTAACGCCGCTCTTTGTCTAATTACCAGAGCGAAGAAATGAAAATCATTCGTAATATGAGAGGGAACTGAACCCTCAACTGTAGCGTGTACAAGCGTATGCTATACGCTGTGCTACAAGCTGTCTCAGCTGTAAGATTATTATTATTTACTAGCGGCCCGCCCACGGCTTCGCCCGCTTAAAATACATGATTATTGATTTAAGCAGAATTGATTGACAACTATAATAAAATAAAATAAATAAATAAATCAGCTTCACGCTGTATCCCGCACACAGCAGGGTAGGCAGAGGGAACCTAGTGTTAAGACACTCCGTTCCCCACTTTCTGCCGAATTCTGGAGGCATTGCGTGTTGAGTGGCAGAACTCAACGCCGCGCTTAAGCGCGAAAGGTTAACCTCGACATCAGAGCGAAGAAATGGAAATATAAATTTAAGTAAATATTTCATCTCCTCGAGTGGGGATCGAACCCACAACCAGTCGGTTTTGCAGTCACACCTCGTGCCGCTGCGCCACGACTGGCCTCACACCCTATAATAGAATGACAAACAAATATAAAGACAACATACAACAACATATATAATATAAAGACAACTATAATGACTTCTAATATGATTTTTTGTTACTTTAATCTGTAATATTCTATTATGATTTTTTTACGACATTATCGTAACTTCTGTAAGAATTTTTGATTGTTTCGAACTAAAAAATATGATCAATGTCGATATTTGATATTCATAAAATATACATAAAGCTATTTATTATATATATATATATATATATATATATATATATATATATATATATATATATATATATATATATATATATATATATATTTTTTGTAACATTACGTTCTTTTTACCTATGTTATGTTTTTTAAAGCTCTGTTAAATGTGCTGATGTCACTTAATAATTGTACTGCTTCAGAAACAGTCTTAAATGTAAAATTATTAATTTGGTTAAGGATTCATAATATTCTTTGTAAAATAACTGTAATGTTTGCATATTAACTCCTGTTTGCATATTATTAGATAAATGAATAATTGGTAAATATGTAGTTATTACAGAGTACACGTAGAAAGGATGTTTTTAGGCATTTTTATATAGATTTATTTCTAACGAACGAACGAACCAAAAAATCTATGTATTTACTTGATATTTCTTTGAAGATCAAATCGTTCTTTATCTCTGTGTTGAATATAATTACGATTTAAACTTTACTGTTACGATTTATGAAGGTCTCTACTAACAATTCAACTTTGTTTACTTAAAATAAATAAATCAGCTTCACGCTGTATCCCGCACATAGCAGGGTAGGCAGAGGGAACCTAGTGTTAAGACACTCCGTTCCCCACTTTCTGCCGAATTCTGGAGGCATTGCTTGTTGAGTGGCAGAACTCAACGCCGCGCTTAACCTCGCCACCAGAACGAAGAAATGGAAATATAAATTTAAGTTAATATTTCATCTCCTCGAGTGGGGATCGAACCCACAACCAGTTGGTTTTACAATCACACTTCTTGCCGCTGCGCTACGACTGGCCTTGTTTACTTTATTGTATAAAATATTGTATAATAGTGCTTCAAAAACATATATTTTTATCAACAGTCATATAATCAAGACGTTTCGAATGTCATTCTTTAGCCAGGGTCATACCAGCGCGATTTCTATATAACATTCGCTGGCAAGCTAATGCCTTGAGTTCATTCAAATGACGATAACTTTTTTTTTAATGAACCGATTTTGATGAACCAAACTTTAGAACCTAAATTGAGTTAAAACAAAGCAATTGGTGAAATTTTCAAGTAAATCGGTTCAGTAGTTTCAGAGAAAAATGCGGACAACAATATGTCGACAGACAGACAGACAGACAGACAGACAGACAGACAGAAAGACAAGAAATTCAAAAAAAATCTTTTTTCTTTCTATTAGTCTTTTTAAGTGTCCCTCTATCCATTTCAATCAAAATTACTAAATGTACAGACAAAAAATTTTTACTGTCTTATTATATATAGAGATAATGCAAAACAATTGTTTATGTCAAAATAGCGTCTATAATAAAAGGTATCGTTGTAAATGTAAATGTATCATTAAAATAATAAGCAATTAGCTTAGAATTTATAGAAAAAACATCTACATCAACATTTTAAAAATACATTAACATACTGTTAAATAAATTAAACAACTGTCGTGAGTCATTAAAATTCAAATATAACCGAAGCGTTAAATTTATTTAAATAATTTATAGTCTGTATTATACCTGCAATGACAGCGATTTATAAAAATCGGTTGAATAAAAATTATTTTTAATTTTTTTTCAGCTTTACGCTGTATCCCGCACACAACAGGGTAGTCAGAGGGAACCTAGTGTTAAGACACTCCGTTCCCCACTTTCTGCCGAATTCTGCAGGCATCAACACCAGAGCGAAGAAAATGGAAATATAAATTTAAGTAAATATTTCATCTCCTCGAGTGGGGTAACCCACAACCAGTCGGTTTTACAGTCACACCTCGTGCCACTGCGCCTCGACTGATTGTAGTTGAATAAACATAATTTAATATAAAAGTAAATGTGACACTGTTACGGAATATTAACAGCTAGCTCAACTAAATCATAATATAGATTATATCGTTTTAAGAAAACTACTTAACAATAGAATGAAGTAAATGAAAGTAGCTTCATAAATACTGTACTACGCAAGCAAATTTACTAGGAGCAACCAGTATTTAAAAATAAAGATTTTTTTCCTCTGTATTCTAAATACTATTCTTATATTTTTTTCAAAAGCGCCAAATACGAATATAGCATTCATATTTGTCTAAACAAAAAGAATTATTAATCTGTCAGCAGTCGGATGACAGGAGTCGTTAATTAAGTCCTCGGTTACGGCTAACAAATAGGCCGTAGATGCCTAAAGTGGCATTTCTTATTATTCTTTTTACACTAAAATGCTGTGATATTATATTTTCAGTTTTTGGTAAATAAAAGAACAAAAATGAATTTAGAGAATAATGTATTTTTTTTCAGCTTCGTGCTATCTTTCTCATATCCTTTATATAGGGCAGGCAGACAGATTTCGTTTTTCTGCCCAATTAACCACAACGTTAAAACTAATATAATAAAAATATCATAGTAAATTTCTTTGAGCTTTAAACTTTCATCCGCACATAAGACCAGGAACTAAAAGGAATCTTAGTACAAAGGAACTTGTGTATAAAAGTTAAATATAAATATCTTACTTCACCACATTTTTAATTACGTAATTACAGCACAGTAATAAAATTGAAATATATTATAGAATTACAACGAATATACGCGTCCTCATCGCCATTCTTTTGACGGGCAGACCGCATAAATTCATTTCGTATTCATTTAATATGAAACTTTTCCTTTTGTAATTCATTTGAGCCTTTGCATTTCCTTTCTGTTAAACGGTAATTTATTTGCTGTTTCTTTGTTTGCACCTTTATATGTAAAAGACTGCAAGTTTTATGTTTTAAAAATATTTTTTTTGTGAATCCTAGTGATGAGATATTCCTTTTCCATTAAACACTGTCGTTTCCCACTTTCAATCGAATTCTGGGGAATTGCATATTGAGTGGCGGTACTCAACGCCGCGTTTTGTCTTAAAAATACTTTATTTCCTAGAGTGAGAATTGAACTTATTGCGTTTACAGTCGCACGCTTGTACTCCTGCAAAATGTTAAATATAATCTGATAATCAAAACTATTTTTATAATTTCTGTAAATATCAATTTGGTAATAATAATTTGACTGGTATTAAAGACAATTCTAGCTTTTTCTTGCGGCACCGCTTCCGTAGCAATGAAACAATATTTGTTACAAATACTACTATGTTTCATTCCAATATATTTAAGTTTAGTTTAAGTGAACCTGCTTTGTAGAATTGCAGCCGGAAAGTTGATAATCTTGAGAATCTCTTTGGCCAAAGCTGAAAGCAAAGTAATTACAACGTGTGCTACAACCATCTAAAGTATTAGGTTTGTGATGTAAGTAGTTCTGGTATGGCTTTTTAATACTTAAAGTGGACGTGGTACATGTATAATACAAATGATGTAAGATTAAAATTGTTAGACTCAAACACGATTGGTTGTGGGTTCGATGCCCACTCGAGGAAATTAAACATTTATTGAAATTTATATATCACTCCACTCAACAAGCAATGCATCTAGAATTGGGAGGGGGCAAGTGGGGAACGGACCGTCTTAACACTGGGTTTCCTCTGCCTAACCTGCTGCGTGCGGGATACGGCGTGAAGCTGATTTTATTAAAATTGTTATCTTATAAATATTTTTTTTGTTATTTTACCAATAAATACATTCTGTATGGCAGTCTATGGAGATCACTTCGAATAAGGTTTTATATTAATATAATAAACTGATAAACAGTGTATAAACTAATTAAATTAAATTAAATTAGCTTCACGCTGTATCCCGCACACAGCAGGGTAAGCAGAGGGAACCTATTGTTAAGACACTCCGTTCCCCACTTTCTGCCGAATTCTGGAGGCATTGCGTGTTGAGTGGCAGAACTCAACGCCGCGCTTAGCCTCGACACCAGAGCGAAGAAATGGAAATATAAATTTAAGTAAATATTTCATCTCCTCGAGTGGGGATCGAACCCACAACCAGTCGGTTTTGCAGTCACACCTCGTGCCGCTGCGCCACGATCGACCTCATAAACTAATAATTTTATAAAAAAAGATTTTTTTTCTTAGTTCCAATATTTATGGCAAGACTTACTATAATTTCATTTTACGACAAATTAGTAACACATCAATAATGAAATATTTCTTGAATATGAATTTTCTAACGATAATTTTCCGATAGCTTAATCCATTTCGCCTAAATAAAAGTTTCAATAAACTGAAACGTATATTCGGGTCTAAATAAAAATCTCTAGCTATTAATGAAAAGTTTCCTACGCGGGATTTTCTAACGGTCGGTCTGGTTCACGGTTTTATTTCAATTTTGCCGCAGTCGGCACGAAGTTCTGAATGCAGGCTGGAGTCGATAGCGAGACGGAGATTAAATGCCCCGGATGCCTGCGGAGGGACTGGAATTAAACGTAACCATTTACTGGATTTCCTCATGTGAACCGACTTACTGGGAAATGTTGGCTTATGTTGGAAATTTTCTGTTTTGTTTTCTTTTAGTAGTGTATTATTAAATAATATAGTGTAGTGCCTTGATTATTTGTTCTCAATGTCGTTTGATGTTGTATTTTTTTTGTATTGTTAAAGAACATCGTCAAACACAAAATTTTTTGAATTTTGTTGTTCACACGGAAAGTGTAGAACGGTCTGTCTTGACATCAGATTCTTTATTTGTCTTGATTTCAGATAAAGCGTAACGCTAAAGTAATTTCAGATGAAACCTTTTTATGATTGATTTAAACTAACATTTTTATTGTTTCTCGTTGTATCCTGCACATAGCATGAAAGGTAGTGGGAACCTCGGTACCTAATGCTAAGATACAACTTTTCCATTAAGACACTTCCGTTCTCTACGTTCCGCCAAATTCCCAAGGCATTGCGTGACTGGTTGAACTCAACGCCATGCTTAACCTCGTTACCAGAAGGAGGAAATAAAAAAATATATATTTCATTTCCTCTAGTGGAAATCGAACCCACAACTTGTCGCGTCTACCATCGCACGCTTGTACCGTCTATAGTAGTTACAAACTTATTTTCATACAACATTTAGGTTTATATAAAAACAAATATAGTTTCATATAATCCAATATTACCTAAAAATAGTCCCTATTTGAAAAGTATTAAACGTATAACTGAACATCTGTAAGCTGCTTTTCAACTTCGTGTCATGTTTGTGTCGTATTCCATTTATCGGAGTGGATTTAGACTGTAGCTGTTGCTGTTCAATTAATTTTTGCTGCGGATTAAAATAAGCTTTTACGTAAGCTTCATGAAAAAAATTGTCACTAATCGAAAATAAACATTATTTTTGAAATTTCAATATGTCAAACGATGACCATTTCAATATGTTAAAGATGAATCTGTACAATGATGATATTTCTATTTATCTTTTACACTGTATCCTGCTCATAGCAGCTACCCTGGTAGCAGAGGGAACCTACTTTCAGTTCCTAGTTAGTTGAGAACTTAGTTTTAGTTTCTTTCATTGCGTGTTGAAACTCAATAAAAACTCGACACCAGAGCAAAGAAATGAAAATATTAAATATGTATTTCTTTATATTTGAGGCCTGTCGTGGCGCAGAGGCACAAAGTGTGCCTGTAAATCGACTGGTTGTGGGTACGATCCCCACTCGAGGAGATGAAATATTTATTTACATTTATATTTTCATTTCTTCGCTTTGGTGTCGAGGGGAAAGCGCGACGTTGAGTTTCGCCATTCAACACGCAATGCCTCCAGAAATTGGCGGAAAATGGGGAACCAAGTGTCTTAACACTAGCTTCCCTCTGCCTACACTAACACTAGGTTCCCTTGCCTTTCATTTCCTCGAGTGGGCATCGATTCTTAATCAATCCAATCCAAACTAAAAAATATCATTCAGTTTATTCGCTATAAAGATAGAAATAATCTAAAAAAGATTACATAAATAATATAATAGGTCTGTTCAAAACCCATTGTAACTATTAAAGGCGATATTTAAAAAATAAAAATAAGAAAATGTTTGCTGCCCGTCTGTGTGTTGTGTTTCGCTATTAAGCATTTATTGCCTCCCGAAAAGTAGAGAACAGAGTGTGCGTTTACTAGATTTTCTCAGCCTGTTCTGCTATATGCCGGACACATCGTGAATCCAAAAAAAAAAATGATAGTAAAAAGAGAAAAGATAATAAAAATATTAAAAACTATCCTTTTATGTTGTCTAATATAAAGTGATAGTATTTAATATTTTTACTTCATTAGGATCAAGAGATTTCATAAAATATAATAAATAAAAATAAACTTTGTGCTTAAACCAAAATATACATATTTTCCTCGGGACTCTCAAGTACTTAACAGTCACAGGGTGGGATAACTACAGAAGTCAATAGAAACATACGTTTTTTTATCACTCATAATCTAAGAAAAAAATACACAATAGGAATAGTTTCTTTTACTTCCACTAGCCGCGGGTCATTTACATTCAGCTTGGTACATTTACATAGACTACCCTAGGCTCCAGAACAACAATCTGTAAACGCACTTCGAACTGGAAGTCTTGTAAAATTATTAATATATAAATTATTAATTATTGATATATACTATATAAAATTAATTATGTTGAAATATTTTATAGTATAATTTAATGCAATAATTAGAGTCATAGATTTATTAAAAGTAAATACATATATATGCTGTTAGCCCTATTGGCCTGTACAGCGACACCGGGTGGGTAGGGAAGAGGGTACTCTGTCCCAGAAGAAATGCAAACACTACCTGGCTGCTTGAGAGGAGTCGACGACTGTAAGGGCGCCCCCTGCGGGGCTCGAACCTCGGCTTACAACTGTCGAGCGGGCTGGTGGTAAATCTGTTCTTTTTTGTTCTTTTATAGTGGCGTTTCGAACGTGCCAGTTGAGCACTAATCATTTTTATGGACATTGTCTTGCCAGACACTAAAACAGAACTGACTTTGTCTTTACTATTGTTTAACACGTTCACTGCAATATCGGGTTGATTAGATCCAGTGCTCAACTTTCAGCCAGTAATTTAGTTTATTTATTATTTTAATTTTCAAGAAAAGAAAATTACTAAAATAAAATAGTACTAGCCGCTGGTGCGGGACAGATCTTTTGTCTTCTTATAAATGACAATGAGATGCTAAGTATTTTGTATTTGCCTTGTGAAATAGATAATATAGGTACAAAAAAAATGTATCGGGTCCTTACGACCCCACATCTACTGAAGCAAAGATTTTATGTCTAGTGCGTTTATCGGTTCTAAACGGTTCGATACCGATGACCCTATAGCCGCACTAGATTACATGTTACTCCAACTGGTGAGGTTCATATATGTTGTGAATATACTATGAAATTTCCTTAAAATAAAAAGTGAAAGTGAATACAACACGAAGCAATCCTAGAAAATGTTTATTAACTCATGTCATGGTGAAATATCCAAGAAAAATAAAGTTAGCAAAATTTTACCAAATAAATAAAATTAGATAAGCGAATATATCTAATAATATAATACACAAGCTGACCGTTAGTTGGTCAAACATTACAAATTCCCACAACAGATAATAAATACTTAGACAAAACATTAAAAATTGAAGGACAAACGACAAAAGATAACTGAAAATTTCGATAGTGTTTTTGAATACGGAATTGGTCTTGATATTACGATAAACACTAAGTAGCAATAAAGGTTAAAAAATAAAAATAATGTATAATGCATGTGAATGCATGCTAAAAAGAGTCCATGTCGAGAAAGCTACAATCAAAATCATATTTCTAATATTGCAGTGTATTTCTTAGGGTTCTGAACCTCAAAAGGAAAAGCAATGTAGGATCACATTGTTGTCTGTCTGTCAAGCCCATTTACTTTGAGATCGCTAGAAACTATCAAACTGAAATTAATAACAAACATTTCTTTAATTTATACAGTTTTTACTGTCAAAACTTACAGAGTACTTAACAAGTACTGTTCGTAGACTTACAGTTACGAAATTAGGCACATAGTGAGAACTCGCAATACAAATAAAAAAGTAAATATCCGAAAAAATTAAATTTATAGCCAGTTCATAGGAAAAAAAATGACAAACTTATATTTGTAGTTAATTTCATACGGAATGAATGCATATGCCTGTAATCTTAAGTCTTGTCAACTTTTATTTCTGACCTATAATTGTGTACGGACCACCAGCGAGCGAATCCAACTCACATTTAAATTCCACAAACTGGTGCGGCTGACGGGTCATAAAGATCCGATAGATTATATATTTATTCATAAATGAACCATTCAGTGGAATTACCTGCGATTTCAGCCTTTTATAGAATGCTATATAAAATTATTCATCAATACATTGGTGTAAAAGATTGTCCTATACTTATTATACTCATAAAGATAAACCACTAGGAACAGGTGGAGTCGAACGGGTGTTTTCGACCCAGCAACGCACTAGGAATAAGTCATGCTTCGGATATTATAGACCCAATACCGCACCCACTGATGACAATCGTCAAGTTTGACTAACGCAGTGAACGTGTTAATAGCACTAGCAACACTGTATTAAAAGAGTGTTATTATTATTGTCACATTATTATACAAATAAATAATTACACTTTAATTTGTATATTATAACTGAGTGGCATTAACTTAATATATTACCTATAAGCATTTAACAAGTAAAAGACCAGTCAAGTGCCAGTCGGACGCGCCTATCAAAGTACAACTTATACAACTTTGCGGGCGTTGGCTTTCATTTTGTATAAAATGAACTACAATTATAAGTTTGGAATTGTTTGTATCTGTACTTTAAAAATATATTGTTCCATCTTTCGAATTGTTTCTTTTTTGACTTAATTTTTAATTTTGTGGTGCAAGCTCGTGAGAGCTGATAAGAAGTGTTTCGCAAAATCACTTCTACTCGTGGCGAATTTCATACAAAATGCAACAGAAATAATGCATAGATTCTTATAACTTTTGATGGCTTTTACTTAGAATTTGGTATTTTCTATTTTCTTTCATATTTTTATGCCTTTGTATGAGCTATTCTTGAAAAACTTAACCGATTTAAATGATTTAAATTTTTCAGATTGAAGTCATTGTTGTGTTTTGATAATACGTCATAAATATATACTCGATATCTCAGAGCGTTCCTGAGACAAAGGCTCTTGACAGACAGACAGACGGACAACAAAGTGATCTTATATGAGGTTCTTTTTCCTTAAAAGGTACGGAACGCTAAAAAATCGTGTAGTTCAAACGAGCTAAGCTACGTAGGAGTCGATAGTTGTTTACTAAAGTTGATCATAAACATATCTAGATATAATATCTAGGAAACGAGAAAAAAATCTTTAAGCTGCCCTTGGCAAATACAAACTCCCCTTGTGTAGATAATGTTGCCGCATATTGTAACAGGGAGGCAGTAGGGTTGCTACCGTCTCATATACGTTTATTAATAACTAATTAATATATTACATAGTGCAACAAATAAGACATTTTACTATTATTCTAATTAAAATCAGCTTCACGCTGTATCCTGCATACAACAGCATAGGCAGAGGGAACCTGGAAACTTAGTCTTAATAATTTTATTTCATAGTGTGTTATTTTTAACTTTATTAAATGTAATGAATAAATGTAAAAAAAATATGCATATATATTTTTCTAACTCTGGGAAACTGAACACGGAGTTGAGTTCCTCTTTAACATACAATATCACAAAAATTCTACCAAAAGTTTTAAATGGAGTGTCTTAACACTAGGTTCCCTCTGATACGTTGGTTGGTGGTGTTCGTCGTAAAACGTCAAGCTACATTTATATAAATAATTCATAAAGCAGAAGGGCCATATTCAAATCTATTCTCTCAACGTGACACTCGCAGGATAATATAAGCATAGATATAACAAGGGTCTGCAACAATGGTAGCAATTATTGCGCCTCTCGTTTTCTACTGCATTGCCTCCGAGAGGCGGTTTGCTAACTGCCTGTGATTACTATTGTGCGCCTAAGTTGTAATAAGTTATTATGTGAGTATAATTTTATATTTTCTGATATAAAATCATATATAGATAAAATTTTAATTTATTTACCATACCAGTGGTACGATACATTTTTTTATTTCCCCTTTTTACATTTTTTTAATAAAATATTACAGTAATATTACATAAGAACTTAATTTTAGTTTCGTCTGTATCGTTATGAGTACAGTAAAAAAACTTGTAAAAGTCAATATAATTTATAATATAACAAATAAATTATTTAGTAATGCATACACGTATGCAAAGATGTAGAAATTATAAAGAAAACTCTTATTGGCACGGTGCACGACTACAGCGCCACCCAGCGTACGCAAATTTGTGCGCTCTGACGCGTTGACATATGATGGCGGGATTATTTGAAAATATTCGTAAAATACTTTCAAATTCATTTATATTACTTAATTACTGTGATTTTTGTGGAAAAAGTGTCGATAAATCATTTCTGGTTATTCAAATTGAGAGTATAAGTAATCTCTATTCAAAATTGTGTTTTATTTTGGTTATATCAGAATTTGTTTACTATCTACTTTTTTAGTTGAAGTTTTACTGAAAAATAAGGAAACAAGCAAATTTAATGGTAGTTACCTAGTTTTGATATTATTATAATAATTTATTTTCTAAATAAATGATTATTATAATATCAAAACGTGAACGAAACGAAATGTGATTTAAGAAAAAAAAGTAATTAAAATAAAAAAAAAAAACTATTAATACTGTATTTGTGATTGTTTGCTAATATTTTCAATAATAATTGGAAATTGTTGAATATTACACCTGCAAGATCTATAAGTTGCTCATCATTACAGATAGATGAAAACCCAGTAAAATATTTTTTTTTGTTGAAGTCGCCACATCTGTGTATGTTTTTTAGGGGTATTACATATTTTGTTCTTCATTTTATTGTAATATATTTTTTTATATAAATAGTTGGGTTGTCTATTTCTGTTTGTATTTCTGCATCACATACTTCGCTATAAATATATCAATTACATGTAAATGTATTTGTTGCATTGTAGAACAACTGCAACTGCTGTGACTCATTTTTAATAACTTAGTAAAACGATAAGTCGAACAGATTGCTTTGACATTAAGTCGAACAGATTGCTTTGACATAAGTGACAAAGCCTACATTTTTTCTACTTTTGGCCACTGTCACCTAGTACTACGCACCCTGCCAATATAGCATATATATATTTTTCATATTAAATGATCAAACGAACTTATCTAAAGTGAAGTTCGATCATTATTATATGAAGTTCGAAGATAAATTATCGTAATATGTTAATATATCTTCGATTGAAGCAACGTAATATAATTGAATGTAAGTACTTCAAAATCGATATTTATTTCTAAAATTGATAAAAAAATCTGTTTCACGTTATTTTACCATTGGTACCTGTTGGTTGTCTACCTACTGAGGTAGAGTCCCCCACATACTGTTCTATTCTATTAATTGTTAAAACACTCTTTTCACCATTTGTCGTCTAATTTATACAACTCAATCCGAACATTTCTACCAGTGCGGAGATCTTGTTTACGCTATACCCCGCATATAGTAGGGTAGGCAGAGGGAACCTGGGGACCTAGTGTTAAGACACTCTGTTTCCCATTAATATATTTCAGCTGAGGAACTCAACGCTGCACTTTGCTTTGTTATTAGAGGACCCACTGTTATTTCCCTGCACCACGACTGGCCTCTAGCGAAAAAATGAAATTAATTTAAATATGATCATGATTCCAAATTATCCTTTAAATATTTCATTT
Organism: Heliconius himera; assembly: GCA_021202915.1. Lineage (NCBI taxonomy): Eukaryota > Metazoa > Arthropoda > Insecta > Lepidoptera > Nymphalidae > Heliconius > Heliconius himera. Next base: position 626,388 of record JAJHJA010000650.1, read on the forward strand.
ATAATATTCTAATTATCGCCTTCAACTTCGTTACTGGGACTTCATAGTTGAGCCTTATTATTTACGCTTTAATGTCATATAACACTACCCAACGTGTAGTCTTGGCGCAAGAGCTGAAAACGCGACAGGTTGTTGATTCGATTCTCACTCTAGAAAAAGAAATAATTCATATTGTAGTGAATATTATCTTTTATAAAATTAAATAAATAATAATAATAATAATACATGTAAACTTCTATTTCATTCGATATTAATATTATATACTTACACTACATTCTATTTTCAAATTTACTTAAAACTAAACTGTTAATATTTATATTTATTAAAATCATCCGCACGCAGCGCATTCGCATGACAAACTTGTTTCGAGTTTTTTTGCTGTGCGTGACGTAGCCTGCTTGCTAGCTACGAGTAAAGAGTCGGCTACTATCGCTTGCGACGTTCACTTGTTTTAATATTGTACTCATTGCTTGTATTCAATTTTAAGCGTTATCTTCTTGCTAATACGTATCTGTTTTGCTTATCTGTTTCTTTTACTATTTCTTTAAAATTCTTTCTTTCCTTCTGTGAGTGTGTAAAATTATTCTCTTTGTATATCTTATTAAGTGTTAAATAAATTTGGACTATTTTTCCACAATATTCTGGAACTTTAATTTCATTCCATAATTAAAAATATAAAATATTATTAAATAGCGTATTTCACAAAAACCGCTATATTGGTGACCCCGAAATTAGTGAACACTACATTAAATATCTACGTTTTCTGCTGGCGCGAAGATTAAAAACGGCAAGAGGCCATATTGACGACCTTTGCAAGGTGACCTCTAGTACACGATGGAGGACGCGACTACATCCAACGTTTGTAGGATTGGCGTGCGTATTCCACCATTCTGGCCGGAAGAACCAGCCCTTTGGTTTTCACAAATTGAAGGTCAGTTTGCTTTATCTAATATAACAAGTGATGCTACAAAATTTTATTACGTTGCCGCTCAGTTGGACAATCAATTTGCTGTCGAGGTGAAAGATATTATAATTTCTCCTCCCGAGACGGATAAATACGTCACTCTTAAAACGCAGCTAATTAAAAGATTATCTGCGTCTCAAGAAAAGAAGGTGATGCAGTTGCTGAGGCATGAGCAACTAGGTGATCGCAAGCCATCGCAGTTTCTGCGATACATACAAGATCTTGCGGGTTTGTCTGTTCCCAAAGATTTTTTAAAAACATTATGGTCAAGTAGATTACCACAAAATATTCAAACTGTTATAGTTTCGCAGCCTGATCTACCTATAGAAAAATTAGCTGACCTGGCAGACAAGGTGCACGAAATAGCACCCTTATCACCACAAGTCGCAAACACGTCTGCGATGGCCACACCCCCTGCACCCTCCATGTTGGAAGAAATGGCCAAGCAGATCCAACTCCTGACCAAGCAGGTATCTGAACTCTCGACCCAGGTACGTCATAATTCGGTACCATTCAAGTTCAGAGAGCGTTCCCGGAGCCATTCCAGGCATCGTCGGAAGTTAACTTCCCACCAAAAATGTTGGTACCATTTTAAATTTGGTTCCAACGCAAAAAAATGTGTACAGCCATGTACTTACGGAGAGTCGGAAAACTCTCTGGGCAGCCGGAAGTAGCGGCCAACGTCTGCCCTTTACCTACAGGCCGTCTTTTCATTACCGACCGTATTTCAAAAATGCTTTTCCTCATAGATACTGGTTCTGATCTCTGCGTTTTTCCACGGTTGGCTACCAAGGCGCCCTGTACTAAGACGAAGTATGAACTTATGGCAGCCAACGGTACAGTCATTCATACTTACGGTCCTACATTATTGCAGTTGGACCTAGGACTGAGACGTACTTTCACCTGGAAATTTACCATCGCTGATGTTTCGAAACCAATTATCGGCGTAGATTTTTTGATATTTTACAATCTTCTTGTAGATTGCAGATATCAGCGCCTCGTCGATGGAACAACTACACTGTCAGTGCAAGCACTACAAGAAAATATCTCCGATGACCTTGCGTCAGTCAAAGCCATCTCAGGAGAATCAAAATACCATCAGCTGCTTCATGAGTTCCCAGAGGTAACGAGACCATCAGGTACGTCTTCCCTACCTAAGCATAATACTGTGCATTATATCAAAACCATACCCGGACCACCAGTTACCAGTAGACCTCGTCGTTTAGACCCAGTTAGACTGAAAGCGGCCAAAAAAGAATTTGATGATATGCTCTCACAGGGAACTGCCCGCTCGTCTAACAGTTCGTGGTCTTCTGCTCTGCACTTAGTTAAGAAGAAGGACGACGGATGGAGACCATGTGGTGATTATAGAGCACTCAACGCTCGCACAGTTCCTGACAGGTATCCTATACGCCACATCCAAGATTTTTCCTACCAACTCTCTGGTTGTTCAGTATTTTCAACTATCGACTTGGTTAAGGCGTACAATCAGATACCGGTACACGTCGATGATATCCACAAAACAGCCATTACAACTCCTTTTGGACTTTTTGAGTTCCCGTACATGACCTTCGGACTGCGCAATGCAAAGGTTCATGGACGAAGTACTACGTGACTTTGATGAGTTTTGTTTTGGTTACTTAGACGACATTTTGGTATTTTCCAGTTCTGAAGAGCAACATCAGCGCCATATCAGACTACTCTTCACCAGGCTCAAGGAGTATGGTGTTTTGATAAACACATCCAAATGTGTCTTCGGGCAGCGACAGGTAAAATTTCTTGGTTACCTAGTGTCAGGTTCTGGGACTCAACCTTTAGAAACGAACGTAAAGAGCATACAGGAGTGCAGCGTGCCTAAAACTGCTAAGGAATTAAGACGTTTCCTTGGTATGTTTAACTTTTATCGTCGTTTTATTCCCGGCGCCGCAAACATTCAAGCACCATTAGACTCTGCGCTTTTAGGACCCAAGATGAAAGGAGCTAGGCCGATCACAATGACACCTGAGATGATGGAAGCTTTTGATAAATGTAAGACTTGTTTATCTCAAGCCACGTTATTAGCTCATCCAGATTCATCTGCAGAGCTAGCTATTGCCACTGATGCATCTGATGTCGGTATTGGAGCAGTACTTCAACAACGTGTCAACAACGTATGGCAACCTCTTGGTTTCTTTTCTAAGAAATTAACATCTGCACAAAAGAAATATAGTCCTTACGACCGAGAGCTTTTAGCTATTTATGAAGCCATTAAATATTTTCGACACATGGTTGAAGCTAGAAACTTTGTGATTCACACTGATCATAAACCTCTCACCTATGCATTCAACATTAATAGGGAGAAATGCTCACCGCGTCAGTATCGATACTTTGACTATATTTCACAGTTTACAACCAGCATTCAATACTTACCAGGACGTTTGAACGTAGTGGCTGATACACTGTCACGACTGGAGGAGGTGAGTCATTTCATTGATTACCAGGCTCTGGCATTTGCTCAAGATACTGATCCTGAACTGCTAGGTCTGCTTCAAAAAGGCTCATCGTTAAAACTGGTTAAGGTAGATTTGCCAGACTCTAACCAGAAGATCTACTGTGACGTATCAATGTCTTCTCCACGCCCGTTCATTACTGAGAAATTTCGCCGACAAGTTTTTGAAGCGTTACACAGCTTGAGCCATCCTGGTAGGACAGCTACAGTGCGGCTGGTAACACAAAGATTCGTATGGCCAGGGATTCGCAAGGACTGTAGAGAGTGGACACAAGAGTGTATACTTTGTCAAAAGAGCAAAGTTCACCGTCATACCCTTGCTCCCTTATCCTCAATCCCAACTCCTACGTCGAGGTTTGCACACATCCACCTCGACATCGTCGGACCTTTAACCATTTCGTCTGATTTCAGGTATTGCCTTACAGTCATCGATCGTTTCACACGATGGCCTGAGGCATACCCACTCAAAGACATCACAGCTGATTCCTGTGCTGCCGCCTTTCTCTCTGGTTGGATAGCAAGATTTGGTTGCCCTCTTCGAATTACAACAGATAGGGGACGTCAATTCGAGTCGCATCTCTTCAAGGCACTATCAGCCATGATTGGTGCACATCATTTTAGAACCACTTCATATCACCCAGCTTCCAACGGCTTGATCGAGAGACTCCATCGGCAGCTAAAAGCAGCTATCATGTGTCATCCCTCTTCAACCTGGACGGAAGCACTTCCGTTAGTGCTGCTGGGCATCCGTAGCGCCTGGAAGGACGACATTCAGGCTTCAGCAGCTGAGCTGGTCTACGGGGAGCCCCTTCGTCTTCCAGGACAATTTCTCGCACCCTCTGAAGATTACAAGACAGGTGATATCACAAATCTGGTTACTCGTCTTCGTGCTAGTATGGCACGACTCTCGCCGAAGCCCACGTCATGGCATAGAACAGGTCCTTTTCATATGCCGGCCGACCTTGCAGACTCGACACATGTTTTTTTACGGCAGGACCACGTCCGCAAGCCACTGGAACCACCATATGCAGGCCCGTACAAGGTTCTTAAAAGGACGCCTAAATATTTTCAGATAGACATATCTGGTAAGCCTAACAACGTGAGTGTGGACAGGCTCAAGTCTGCATATGTTACGCGAGAGGCCGTTCCTGTATTAAACCGACCAGTTACTGCTCCAAAGGCAGTCTCTCAGTCTGATGTGGAGCAGAAACCTGAAAAGCGGACACGAAGCGGCAGAAGAGTTAGATTTCCAGACTACTATCGCCCTTAACCAGGTCTCTGGGGGGGAGTACTGTAGTGAATATTATCTTTTATAAAATTAAATAAATAATAATAATAATAATACATGTAAACTTCTATTTCATTCGATATTAATATTATATACTTACACTACATTCTATTTTCAAATTTACTTAAAACTAAACTGTTAATATTTATATTTATTAAAATCATCCGCACGCAGCGCATTCGCATGACAAACTTGTTTCGAGTTTTTTTGCTGTGCGTGACGTAGCCTGCTTGCTAGCTACGAGTAAAGAGTCGGCTACTATCGCTTGCGACGTTCACTTGTTTTAATATTGTACTCATTGCTTGTATTCAATTTTAAGCGTTATCTTCTTGCTAATACGTATCTGTTTTGCTTATCTGTTTCTTTTACTATTTCTTTAAAATTCTTTCTTTCCTTCTGTGAGTGTGTAAAATTATTCTCTTTGTATATCTTATTAAGTGTTAAATAAATTTGGACTATTTTTCCACAATATTCTGGAACTTTAATTTCATTCCATAATTAAAAATATAAAATATTATTAAATAGCGTATTTCACAAAAACCGCTATAATATTTTTATTTCCTGGTCGAGGCAAAGCTGGTGCCGAGGCAATACGTAATGGCTGACGAATTCTGCAGAAAGTCAGGAGCGGAGTGTCTTAATACAAGGCTCCCTCTGGCTACCCTGCTGCATACGAAATACGAGAAAATAAAAAATGCGTATTTGGTTTACATATGAATTTTTAGTATTCTACGCTCAGTAGTTTTACTGTGTCAGTCAGTCATTACTCACGAACCATTTTTATAAATCCATACAAAAAAAAACTTATATAAAATACTTAAATCTGTTACAAAGGTTCATTGTCAATCAGAATCTATATACCCAATAAGCATCACATAACACGTAACGAGGGCCTCGTATCGTGTGTCCGTTTGTACGCATCAAATCTGGTAGACCTTTTATTATTAGGTTAGTCGGCCCGTCTGACCGTGCCTGTGATCTCCATCGCTGTGTTCTGTATTATATTACCATAATTTACTATTTGGAGTATTTGCATGTCATGTAAAATAATGTTTTTATAAATGCGCCTTTACGGCCTTTGTTGTTTTATTTAGGACATGTAATATAGATATAAGGAAAGGCGTATTACAATTCTATAGATTTATAAGTCACTTTTTATTTTTGTTTATTTTTATTTGTTTTTATGTTAGAACTATTCCGCATATGGCAGGCTAGGCAGAATGACCCTAGTGTTACAACACTCCGTTCCCCATTTTCCGCAGAATTTTTTGGAGCATTGCGCGTTAAGTGTTGGAACTCAACTCCCCGCTTTGCTGCTATTTGTTGGTACCAGAGCAATTAAAATATCAGGTCAGTCAATCTGGGTAACTTTGACAGATAAAATTTGAAGCACATTGCAAGAGTGTCTTTGTTTTATTAGTGCTCTCAATACTTTTCACCTATAGACATTCACAAAAACCTTTTAAAATAGATCAGTATAGAAGAGAATCTAAATTTTTATAGAATAAAATCTAAATTTTGTAATCTGTCAACGTTATCCCCATCAATTAGGTAAGGTTTACACACAAAGAACTATACATAAAAAGGTAGTCATAATTATTCTTCTTATTAATCTAGGCCAGTCGTAGCGCAGGAGCACAAAGTGTAACTGTAAACGCGACTGATTGTGGGTTCGATCCCATTCTGTAACTGATTACCCAAACACAAATTATTTAATTAATATTGCTTTGGGTCGTGATGTCTCTATTGGTTATCCACAGATCAGGACGTTATTTAAATAACTGGAAACTCGACAATTGCAATCGCATTGTTATAACTCAAAGCTCTTCTGAGAAAGCCAAGAGCGCGTCCTACCTTCCTCTCCATTATAACTGCGTGTTTGATATAATAAATAATCAGCTTCACGCTGTATCCCGCGCACAGCAGGGTAGGCAGAGGGAACCTAGTGCTAAGACACTCCGTTCCCCACTTTTTGCCGAATTCTGGAGGCATTACGTGTTGAGTGGCAGAACTCAACGCCGCGCTTAACCTCGACACCCGAGCGAAGAAATGGTTTAAGAAATTTAAGTAAATATTTCATATCCTCGAGTGGGGATCGAACCCGCAACCAGCCGGTTTTACAGTCACACCTCGTGCCGCTGCGCCACGACTGGTCTCAGTTTGTTATAATAAAAGGAGGAAAGCTCAAGGACACCGCCCCGCCCCTACACCGCGGCTGCACAGTCTTTATTGAACTCTACGGGAATTTTGTGTGTGATTTTTTTTTTTTTAGGAATAAAGGTAATTGTTACTCTTGTTTATATTAAGATTGTATTAGAATGGTGGTTCGTGATGTTGATTGATTTTTGACATCGATAAAAGTCGTATAATATTATAATATAAGCTGATGGTATATCCATTCATCACTCGTGTTTTTTTAAGAAGTACGTAAGGTTATAAGGATTATATCGGCAGTAACTAGTATAAGTATAATTTGTATATATAGTCTTTAGTATTAATACTAAAAACTTCACCATTAGTGAAAATGATTTTGAAACTTACCAGAAAAGTATCAAAAACAAGCAATTTAAAAGCTATAATATGTTTTTCCTCAATAATAATTCTATATTTGCACGATTTTATGTGTAATATTAATTTACGATTCCACATTATGATAATAAAAGTGTTATACTTTCATGTTTTAGCTTGGAATGATATAAAAATTTCGCATGTGAATTTATAGCGACGTTATTACGACTGAAAAAAAAACGCCCTCGTTTTTATATGTGACGTGAAACCGCATAATTTTATCTTATTTGCGCATTTGTTTAATACGAAATATATTTTATATTTTAATTTTGTATTAATTTAATATAAACCTTTTATAATTATTATGTTAAAATATTGGCCATTGTTACAAAATGGATGATTGCATAATTTTTTTCTAAATTCCTATGAAATGAAAAGGTTTAGTTAAAAGAATATCGCATATTGTAAAATAAATATATTAAGAAACAAAATAATTATTCAAAACAAACAAGTTAAAAAAAAATAAAAAAAATAAAAATTAAGAAGTTAAACAGTTTTATATTGTGCAGCCCAAATTTCTATATCATAATAAAGAGAATGGACCTTTTGTATTTGTTATATAAATTATAGACCTTCAAATCACGATTTCTACAAAAGTAACATACAGTTAAAAATACTAAAAAAATACTCATTTCTACACTATATGCAATAAGTACTATGGAATATACTCTGAGCTAAAAATCAGTTAAACTTCAATGGTTTACTGGTAACCTCTGAAGAGGTCTACTATTCAAGTCCTGACGCCATCTTTAGACCTCTTTAGAACTCGACAATACCATAATATTGAATTGTCGCCTAAGTTACCTACAGTATTTACAAAATTACATATTTACAAATTACAAGTTTACCTTATAAGAGCATGTTAATAACGATCTCCTCCTAATGTAATGTAAATAATTTAAAAAAAAACAGTTTCACGCTGTATCCCGCACATAATATGGTAAGCCTCCCTCTGATCCCTCTGATGATAGTGTTGAGGCATTGCATGTTCACTGGTGGAACTCAACGCTGGGCTTTTTTGCCATGGTGCTAGACCGCAGAAATGAAAATATTAATAAATAATAATAATTCATTCCCCCTAGTGGGGATCGAACCCACAACCATCGCATTGCAGTCACACCCTTGTGTCAGGTACACAAGGGTGTGACTTATAATTATAATTCTATTATAATAAGTTGTACTATTATTTTTATTGTTGTATTATTATTTTTATTGTTATGTTATATTTTATTATGAAGCCGATCGTGGCACAGAGGCCAAAAGTGTGACTGAAAACGCGACTGGTTGTGGGTTCGATCCTCACTTGAAATGAAATATTTATTTAAATTTATATTTCCATTTCTTTGCTCTGGTGTCGAGGCAAAGCGCGGCGTTGAGTTCCGCCACTCAGCACACAATGCGTCCTGAATTCGGCGGAAAGTGGGGAACGGAGTGTCTTAACACTAGGCTCCCTCTGTGTCCCTGCTGTGTGCGAGATACAGCGTGAAGCTGATTTAATTTTTTTTTTATTATTATAATTATCAGGCATAATTTAAGTACAATTATTAAATCATAAAAATTAAATTTTACTTTTTACCCAGTAATACAAGCTTTACGAGTAATATATAAAATATTAATCTGTTGCTTTACATACATATTTAAATTCGAAAATCGGCTCGTAATATAAAGGATACAACTCATTTTAATTGGATTCGAGAACGTACAATTTTCAGGAACGTATCACTGATATATTTATAATAAAAAAAAAAGATATATAAATTTCACTCGTTACACTATTCAATTTGATAATCGATTCTTTACTTCGCAAAAAAATATGAAAATATGTTTTTCTAGCCACCCAGCAGCAACTCCGCCCGCATAAAATTTTTGATATATTATAGCTAAATTATTATTTTTTACATAAATTATAGTCTATTCTGATATATGAGTTATATTTCTGTAAAGTTTCATCTAAATGCGTACAGTAGTTTTAGCATTATTATTAATGATTATAATTAATTTATATTTTTTTTATATTAATTAATAATATAATTTTGTTTAGAAATAGAAATAGAGTGTTCAATTTAAAATTGAGATGACGATAAATACGATTGTATGAATGAATATGATTAAGAATTTTTACAACATTTTTTATTTTGCTACATTTTTTACTGCATTTGGTTAATTAATTTACTTTTGTATTTTTTACACTTACATATTTCCAAAATCTAATAGGATTAGTAGATAAATTATTTTATTTCTTCGCTCTGCTAAGAAGGCGAAGACATCAGGTCCAATGTTGAATGTTCAATCAAACTATCCTTTATTTATCAAACTGGTAAAACGAAAATCTTTTAAACATAAAAGTTTTTACTATTGGATGATGTTCAAATATTTCTAGATTACGCCATTTTTGCACAATATCAGAAAATATTTTTTACCTAAACTTTATAAGCTATTATGAAATAAAATATGCTATAATATATTTTATTAGGCTGTGAAACCGCTAAAGTCCCTTGCCTCAAATTATAATTATGATAATTTCCACTTTAATCTTTTATTTTTGCACTCCGCTCTACTGGATAGCTTGTAGATACATTGCTGGCGTGCCGTCTTACGCTTACAGTATAAAGTGAACGAGAATTGACTCTTTACATCAGTGCGTGCTAAGACATTGTTGTGATAACTTCTAATTATCACATTCATTATGGCTAGTATAAACGGAGTACAAAATGAAATCTATGCGTCTGCATTAGATCTCATCGGAAATACACCCTTAGTGGCACTTGACAGACTTTGGACTGGACCTGGCCGAATTCTTGCAAAATGTGAATTCATGAGCCCTGGAGGTTCGATCAAGTGCAGATCATCCCGTCACATGATTTTGAAGGCTCGTGAAAGTGGAGAGCTGAAGCCTGGTGATCACGTTGTAGAAGTCACATCTGGAAACCAAGGATGCGGTCTTGCCGTTGTGTGTGCAGTGCTTGGACACCCTTTGGTAGCTACTATGTCCAAAGGTAACAGTGTTCAAAGAGCGATACATATTGAAGCACTTGGTGCCAAGTGTGTGAGAGTACCTCAAGTAGAAGGTACTTATGGCAACGTGACTTTGGCTGATGTTGACGCAGCTAAGGCCAAAGGATTGGAAATTGCCAAGGAGACCGGTGGCTTTTACGTGAATCAATTCCATAATCCTATGGACGTAGACGCACATTATGCTTCAACTGGACCTGAAATTTGGAGGCAATCTGGTCACCACGTCGACGCATTTATTGCGACGGTTGGTACTGCTGGAACATTCGTAGGAACTTCAAAATATTTGAAAGAAAAGAGCCCTAATACTAAATGCTTCGTTGTTGAGCCCTCAGGTTCCGAACCAATTAAAGGTGAACCGATCACCAAACCTTTGCATTTACTACAAGGATCAGGTTACGGAAGCATCCCCTTCCTGTTTAGTTTTGATAACTTTGATGGTACAATTAGCGTTACTGATGAAGAAGCAGTAAAATACAAGAAACTTATCGGTGAGAAGGAAGGCTTGTATGTAGGATACACAAGTGGTGCTAACGTTGCTGCTGCGGTCAAATTATTAGAGTCTGGCAAGCTCCCTAAGGATGCCTGGATCGTAACAATGCTTAACGATACTGGCTTGAAATACACCCCAGTACCCGACGAATTAACATAAGAATTAACAAAAATTTAAAAATATTGTTTCTAATAATATTTTTCTATTAATATTAAGTAGACATTGTATTTTGAAAGTAATTGTGAGTTAATACAATTTTATAATTTAAAAGTGTAATAAATGATGTTTAAAGTTCATAATATATATTATTTAATATAAGATACATCTTTTATTTCTTTAAATAATTTAACTTACTATCTCTTAGTGAAAAATATAAATTTACGACTAAATCTTTTTTGCCATCTCAAGTAACGTGAAACATGAAATTAATTTCAAAATGGGTAAATATAAGATTTTATTTTAGATTTGGTAATACAAGATTTTATTTCTTTATTGTTTTTACATAACAATATGAATATTTTTATTATTATAAATTAAATTAAAATGAGGCCAGTCGCGGCGCAGAAGCACAAAGTGTGACTGAAAAATCGACTGGTTGTGGGTTCGGTCCCCATTCAAAGAATTGAAATATTTATTAAAATTTATATTTTCATGTCTTCGCTCTAGTGTCGAGGCAAATTGCGGCGTTGAGTTCCGCCACTCAACACGCAATGCCACCAGATTTCGGCGGATAGTGGGGAATGCAGTGTCTTAACACTAGGTTCCCTCTGCTTACCCTGGTGTGTGCGGGATACAGCGTGAAGCTGATTTATTATTTTACATTTTATAATTTGAAATGTATACAATACATGCATACATGATATGAGACATGAATTCGAATTTTATATAAAATAAAATAGTAGCAGTAATAGTACTGTAATCATCATCTTCATCATCATCATCACTCTGCGTCCTTCCACTGTTGGACATAGGTCTCGATAATAAGCTATTTATATCAAACCATTGCTAGCCAGTCATATATAAGTTATTCGAATTATATTGATAAAGAATCAGCAAATATACATTTTCAATTAATCTTATTATTATCTAAATATCTATCTATAAGTAGGTGCGTACATAAAACGTGGACTTTTGATAACTGCAGATTTTGGGATTAACGGTTTTATATCAATTAATTTTTCATAGTATACACGTACTAGTGTATTATTTGATCGATAGGCTTATTTACGTTATATAAAGATATATGATGTTTTGATAATCATATCAGCAGTAAAATCTGTCTACTAAACGTATTATTTGTACTTAAATAAGGTTGATTTTCAAGGTTGCAGGCAACTGTGACCGATGGCCCGAGGATACGATCGAAGCCTGATTGCGGGCAACATTGCCATTAGTGAAAATATTATGAGAACTGTGGTCACCCGCATGGGCAGTAACACCATCCTGTGGGGACCCAGATGAGCCAAAAATAATTTAATTAAAGAAAAATTAGTCTGAAAAAACAAAATTATTATTTGTCATATGATCATGGATGGGATTAGAACTCACAATGTTAGCTATACGGAATAAATCATAAAATTTCAAAACTTAAAAGATGTATAGTGACGTGTTTTCAGCTTCTCCGCACATTATTTTTCAATTCCCAAGTCAAGACATTTGAGCTGATTGGCAGAACCATGTGTGACTGGAATGTTGGGGATATTGGGGCTCGAACTTACAACTACCGCTTTTACTGTCAAATGATGTTCCACTTTGGCCTCTACAATTAAGTCTATTTTCAATTCATTGTACTTATAGATTTGTTTTTATTCCGTCGTTTCCTTCCGTATTTGTTACAAAAACATAATTTCCATATTAAAATTTATAATTTGCCAAAATATATACTTATAACAAAACATATCGGTCAGTATCTGTATATGGAAGTTATATAAGAAAAAATGTTATTAGTGACGTTAATAATGTAATTGACCAAAAATTTATATTTTTTGTCTATTTGTCTGTACGGCTTAACTTATTCAATTGCAGTTTTCATTTATTATTTGTTTTATGAATCAGTTTCAAAATAAAAAAGTGATACTCTTTTGAAGAATGTTGTGTCGACAAAGTTGCTATAAATAACAATTTTATTGAATTGGTAGAAACTTTACTTTTTAATATATATTTATGTAGTTCAAGCTTATGCCCGCTCGCGGCTGCGCCTGTACAAGCATTATATAAATTTTGAAAATTATATTTATATATAAATTTTGAAACCTTTACATGGAAATGGAATTTTGGAATGGACTTTTTGCGTTTCACAAAAAAATTTATACACGTGTATTGATACGAATCGGTACATTTTCAATCTTATCGTCCAATGGCATGCAGTATTCATTTTGATGCAGTATTGATAAAGAAGTATGTAATCTGTAAATTAATATATTTCATTACGAGTAACTTGAATGTAATGTATACTTATTCTTTAGTAGGCAAGTAGAAAAAAAGTATTCATTTTTTAAATTTTCACGCTTTGAGAACCTTGTGTACTTTGTCCTCGACTTTGTGCCTGAATACTAGATATTACGTGTTGTCTAGAAAAATCCGAATCCGGGTTTTGTCTTGTCATAGTGAAATTCGAAATAGAAACCACAAACAGCATTTAAAGTCAGATGCTGTTCCAATGCGCCAACAGTAGCTGAAGCTCAAACAAAATACGGTGATAGAAAGCATCTATAATAATATTAGAACGCTAAATATTTAGGCGCCAATATTTTTTAGGATTTTTATGTCTCTGCTCTGTGGACATATCGCGTGAGTATTTCTGAATAGATTTTTTATATGAAATACTATTTATATCATTGAAACCAATGCTTTCTATCGCCTTATTTTTTTGAGCTTCAGGTACTGTCGGCGTAGTGGAACAGCATCTGACTTTACTGACTGACTGTTTGTGGTTTCTATTTTCAATTTTGCTCTGACAAGACAAAACGCGGATTCGAATTTATCTAGAGTATTATTTTTTACATACATAGGTATCAGCGAGTTTTGGCTGATACCTATGTATGTAAAAAATAATACTATGTAATAAATATTCCTTAATAAATGCAAATACTCATTAATATTATTATGTTGAACACTTTGTTTGGGTGAACGCGTTAATCTCAAGAACTACTGGTTGAGAGCATTCAAAAATTCTTTAAAAAGTAAACTTTTTGTAAGGGTAATTTTGTTAGTATTTTTATCTAGGAAGGCTATCGTTATTAAAACATTACCTTGGGCACTTAGAATGTGTTACGCGAACGAAGCTGCAGTTAAAATCTAGCTTTATATTTTTTTTTTCTTTTTGAAGTCCTCAATATCGATATTTAAATATGCAATCCATTCAATGGTTATTTAAAACATAAAATCACAGCCGAAGACTATAATGGCAATACAATTAATTTTCATCAAACCATAAATTAATGTATAAATCTTTATTTAATTAATGAATTATTAACAGATAATCTTGTAATAATATGATCGATCGATTTATTATAATATTAAGGTATTTATATAAATGTATGATTTACAATGCTTATTATCTAATCGGTTCTCGAGATTGCGTAATTTTTCATTTTCTTAAAAGTTTATCTGCATATTAAGTTATTAAACTATAATTTATAAAATGAAAATTTCATATCAATATTGTTACGTTGGCAACAGCGAGTTTGTTGATGTATTATGTATAAGAAATAAAGGCTACGTAGTTTATAAAGCTAGTGACGTTGTTTTCTTCATTAAATTTTTTTTTTATATAAATACATAAAAAAATATTATTTTGAAAACAATATTTTTTTTGTTTACTTAAATGTCGCGTGATTTCTGATCCAGAGATTTCTAATCTTGTTTTATAAAGTATTATCGTAACTTGTACAGTACAGGCATATATGAAATATTTGTGAGTATTTTTAATACGCTTTGTAGAATTTTTATGTGACATTGTTTTCTTAGAACACACGCGAAAAACAATATTACACAATTTCTTTAACCTTTTGTAAATATCAACATTCTCAAGGCTGATCCATTTAATTCAAATTAAAAGATCAATCTATATGTTTACTATAGCCTACTCTAAAGCATCATTTTGGTAAAAGAGTTTTTAGCATCAGATAAGAAATTTTCTTAATATATCCATTATACCAAAAGAAAATTATCTTTTATAATACTCGTATGAATATTTACAGCGTCACAGATTAGGTACGGACGAGTGAAGCTCGCCCCTGAAGAATGGCTACATAAGTGACTACTGGCTCCGCTCCCCTCGTCCGCTTTGATAACTAATTAGGGGGGTCTTTGACCATTGGGTCTCGTCACCGCCCCTGACGATTGAGAAGCTGCCATCTGGGGATATCTAGGAGGATATGGGGATATCTAGAAGGATATGAGATATGAGATCTAGGAGGATATGAGGCTATGAGAGGATTTGGGTGGGAAAGTGCTCGCTCGTAGAAAGCCTTTATAGGATTCATTTATTGATACATATTGCATACACCTGCACAGGATCATCTGAGAGCTATTTCAATTTATTTTGAACCCTCTGAAGGAAGTCCAGGAGCATGATATAAACATAGTTCATATACGGCGGTTGCTGGTTTTAAATGAAATGTAACTGTAAGTCTGCTTGCATATGAGCCGATCAGTCTGCTGTTGACATAATATTTAGCTTTTTTTCTTCTTCTTAAATACATGATGGAGGAGAAAAGTTTCAAGTCTAGAAGAAAGTTTAATTATTTGACCTAGGGATATTTCCCCAGAGCAATGATTTGCTATGTAGGTATATAGTTGAGACGGTCTCGTAACATTTACAGGGAAACCAAACCGCCTCTTCCTGAACTAATCGCCTAAGGCGTCGGCAGCGTGTTGCAGCTATCCATGTGGAACGGCGATATCGACGGCATGCATTGTAAGTTCGACTTTGTTTCTCAGGAGTATCGCTAAGGTAGAGCTCGTATAGTAAAGGTAAAAACGTGGAACCTTTCGGGACCCCGGCGTGGATGGGACTCCTTCCTTTCCTGTTCCTTATATCTTTCTTAAACTTATACCAAAATTTATGAATTGACAGATATATTTCCAAAAGCGTGTGAATGTGCACGAGAAAATCTATATATTAAATACGTAAATAATAGCTTTAATATTGATTATTGGATACGCTTTGCAGTGAAAACAATTAATAAGTAGCTATATATAGCTAGTAAGCTGAGTAGTTTCTGAGTTTAGAAAAGAAAATCTTAAGATCTTTAAATATTTAAATATTTTTTGCTTATTGTGTCGTAACCCAATGCCGAATTTTCCTAATTGATATCAGGGAAGTACCTTTATTATATTATCGTAAAACCTATTCAAGTCCATAATCCACAATTACGTAAGAAACGTTCCAAATGTCTCAAAATGGAATTATTATAATAAAAAAAAATATCGTAGTCGTCAAAAGTCATTGACGGTCCAATCTGTAGTACACACACTGAATATAATAAGCTATGTAATTTAGATAATGCATATATAAAGCATATGACTTTCGAGTCGACCTAATCAATAATCAACATAAAGTTAGTAGATAATACAGAATTATTAGTTCAAGGGTAACGATATACGTAATGGATGTACAGTAGAAATTTTATATAATATATTTTATAAATTAAAATTAAATCAAATTAAATCACTCCGTTTCCTCACTTTCCGCCAATAGTTTTGAGGCATTGTGTGTTGAGTGGTGGAACTCTATGTCAGGCTTTTGTCTTGGTGCCAAAGCGAAGAAATAAAAATATAAATAAATAATAATATATTCCCTCGAATGGAGTTCGAATCCACAACGATCGCGTTATAGTCATCCCTTGCAAATCTGCGCCACGGCGGTCTCCATATTGTATAAAATATATATTATTTAATACTTTACAAAACTTGATGCCGTCGTGGTGTAGTGAGACTAAACGTAATGGTTGTGGGTTCCATTTTCCACTGAGGATAATGATTATTGCCCGACTGTGGGGACACCGAAAGGGGTTTAAGTTTTAGCGCGTGTGTGTTCATTCGTTTCCTTGCAATTTTTTTTATAGAGAAGACAAAGCAAATGAGCATACGGGTCTCCTGATGGTAAGTGATCACCGCCGCCCATGATTCCGCGTGGTGCGTTGCCGACTTTTAAGGTGGAAAAAGACGCACTTTTTTAGGTGAGTTCCATGTCATATCGACCTGGAAACATCGCGGCAGGTATACCATTCCACAGTAGCGTGGCGCATGAAAGGAAGATCCTACGAAGCCGAAGATAGTGGAGTGCCACGTATCCAGGTGGTATGGATGGTATTTGAGTTTGTGACATACTGTGCGGTTAGAAAATTCGGCAGCAGGTAATTGTGAAGCCAGGGAACCGATTTTGAAAAATGATACACCGTTGGATTTGACTTCATGACAGGATTATTTCTGGATATATTCATTTAGCTTATACTTATAAATAAGCTGTTTCCATTCTGCTGTTCTCGAGTCTTGACAATTAACACGAAATGTCACAAAAATTAGGGGAAAGTAGAGAACGGAGTGTTTGTCGGTTAACTGCTTTACGTGAAACTGTTTTTTTCTTCATGTTGAGAGAATTGTCCGAGATAAATACAATTAATTTATAACTTGATTATTGGCTTACACTGTTTATATGTAACATAAATTTGCACTTATTAATGCTATATTGTGGTATGACAAGATAATAGCAAATATATATGCATATCTGGAGGCCATCGTGGCGTAAGGACACAAGCGTGCGACTGTAAACGTGACGGTTCTGGGTTCCATTCCCACTCGGAGAAATATTTAATATTTTCATTTTCTCGTATTGAGACAAAGCCCGACGTCGAGATCCGTTACTGAGTATGTAATGCGTTAATAATACTGCGGGAAGTGGGGAACAGAAGCTACTTAATGGAGAATGAGAAAATAAATAATTGTGTATTTCATGCAGGCGAAGCCGTGAGCGTAAGACTAGTATAAAATAATTATTCACAAAGCGTTAGATGTATCATGATTATTTTTTCATTCGATTCGCATAAAGGAAACTGAAACCATTGCGTACGTTCTGGGGCCCAGAGAGATGAAAATGGTATCATTTAATAGATTCAGGTATACCATTACCTCTCTAAAAAAATTGTCAGTTCTAGCAATTTGATAGTTGAGTTATTAGAGAAATGGTAAAAGTGAGACTAAGTTCACAGCACAACCAACCTCTGTAAAATAGGTTATTAGGATTACTGAGAAAAAAAAATCCGTGAAAAAAAGCAGCAGTCGTTGAAAATATCAAACAAACGGGAAAGCACTCAAAACGCATCGAAACGAAAGTAACGGGCGAAGCAAAAATGCAAAAATCATGAGACAAGGTGTCAATGTCAATCAGTTGTCACACCTGTAATTTAAAATATAATTAATTTTAATCGATTCAAATGTTTTTCTGTTTGTTTTTTCAGTGATTAATTGATATTTTTTTTATTTATACTGTAATGATATGCACTAATAAGTGCGTTAAAATACTGACACTTAATTACAATTAACAAATGTCACTTTCGCAGTACTGTAATCGATTATTTATATCGATTAAGGATCTGAAGCTATTTTTGCCAGTTATATAGCATCCAGTTTGTCAATTGAGCTGATTTTTTGGTATTCTAAAATAAAAAAAAAAAATCTATTTTTTAGATCATATATTAACTCTTTACGTATGGACCCAAGATCTTCTTTTTCCTTCAAAGTCATATTAATTTTCTAGTGCATGAAGTAGTTCATATGATAAGAAAATTTAAAGTCAGAGGGTCAGGGGAAGCACTTATTTAACAATACAAAACACAAATTAACTGGATAGCTATTATTGGGGACTTTTTTAATTACACTTAATTTGATAAAGTTTATTGCCTTGTATTCAGTGATAAGATTTTATTAAGAAAATAACAAACGTTTGCCGCAGAGCAACGGGATTTAACCGAGAGACGGGGATCACAACATTTATCGCAAGCTAATAATATTACGTATATAACATAAATCTGATTTAAATAAACATTTAGTATGAACCAATAAATATGCATTATTTAATCATACTACAATATATATTTATAATATAAATATATTAATATTTATGTTAAGCCTTGATGCAATTAAACTTTACTAGCTTGTGGCTGCGGCTCGCCTTCGTGTTCAAATGGAATGAAGAAAAAGAGTTGCAAATTGACACCAGCTATGCCAGTGTACAAGGCAACTGTGGTCGTAGGTAGAATGAGTTACATCGAATCGATAGCTTTCTTTAATTAATGTACTTACTATCCAACACAAAAAAAAACATTTCTAAACCAGTAGTTCCTGATATTAGCGCACTTCACCAATCAATTTTTCAAATTTATAGTATTAGTAAATGTTAAAAATTGTTTTACCTTTTTATATTAAAGACTTTTTGTCGGCCGTAAATTCCTTTGCATGGACTATAAAAATTGTGTGTTTTCAAAAAAAAAACAGCTTCCTTACTAAGTTGAGGCTGTGCGTAGGCAACGGAACGAGGCTTTCTTGGATGGGTTCGGATTTCTACATGGTTATAGTTTAGACCTTGAATAGGTCTATTTTTATGGAAGTATAAGAATTTACAAAAATCATTAAATTATATTAGCCAAAGCTGGCACCGTAGAAGTAGTAGGAGCCAAAAAATATTTAAAAAAAATAACTTCGGAGTCGTTTCGAATTTCGGTAAGATTGCCATAGACTCCGTTATATCCGTATAGATCTCAGGACCCCCAGATTTCCTAGAACCACCAGATTTAAGCAAACAATATGACAACAACCACAACTAAAATGACGTCAATCTGGGAGCCCTGGGATCGTAAGCTATTATTTTATTCTAAATAAGCCTCGTGCCACTGCTGCAATAACAATGTGTACAAGTGTGATACGAAAACTTAGATTATACTTCGTGGAATAACAACCCGTGTTTGTCGTGTGGCCTTCAAATATTTATATAATAGTCATAATTCCTCTTTGCCGGCGTAATATCTGTGGCTTATCGTGGACAAAGGTGAATGGTGACTGATTAAGAGTCGTATAAATTTATATATTAAGATTTTCGATATATTGATACCGTTTGTTTCGTATGTTGAATCGGAAATTTCTTTTTTTTTATTTTTAGATTTATTTGATGGTGTAGGGTTTTTTTAAGAAATTAGCTTTCTTCATAATATTAAAAAGAAAAAAAAAGCTTTTTTAAAAACAAGCTTTTATTATTTGTCAATAAAATGATCTAAAAAGTTAAAAATAAATAAAATCTAATAAAAAATATATAACACTTAATAAATAATAAAAGCGTGTTACGTTTTGATAGCGAGAGAAAAAGTGTTGAATATTTTTAATTATACCATCGACCAGACCAGAGACAAAAGACTGTAGCGTTTGGCGCTCCGTTCTCGCCAGTTGTACAGCGTGAAACTAAATTAAGTTTTAAGTTAAAAAATTAAAATAAATTCTTTTTGAGTTTAAATATTTAAATAAGGTATTTTCGTTTGTATATTTCGAAACACGCAAAAGTTATTATTTTTATCTATTAAAATCTAATGCGATATAGATTATAAATACACATACAACATACATACAATAATAATTACAGGATTGCGTAATTAAAAATGAACACGTATTGTTTGTATTATTGAAGGCATGAACTATATTGATGATGCTGACATTATTTTGATATTAAAAATATAATATTTAAACAAAAAATTTATAGTTTTTATATGAGTCACTAATCTATTTTTACTTTGATTAAATTGACTAATTGATTTTAAGTTACAGCGTTGATAAAGAAACCGAAATGTATAAACATACAAGAAGAAAAAACAAGTGTTAAAACTTAAAACAGCAACAAAAATATAGAAAAATCCTCATAGTTAATTCAAATTACATACTAGAACTTTTTAAATTAAACTATTTTAACCGGATTAATCGCGTATATTTAAGGTTTTACATTTTGGAAACCCGGGTCACAGTCTACCCGTGACCACGGACTACTGCAAAGTGTTCGAAACGTCGGGTTTCCAAAATGTAAAACCTTAAATATACGCGATGAATCCGGTTAAAAGAGTTTCATTTAAAATGTGTAATAATCGTGAAAATCAAAGAACTTATTATATACTAACTTGTATTCAACTATTTATTTGAACCTGAATCGAGAGCAGATATCTTTTGATATAACTTTGCTAAGCTTTTAACCTGTCCTTGTTTTACCTTTGGAATGAAAAAATCGTATATAATCGAGAATTTGTCATAAGATTACGTAAAAAATTATAAAATAAAACAATTTCATTATAACAGTCAACATTAAAGTGACATAATTATAATATTGTTTATTGAAATATTATTTTGATTATATGTATAAGAGATTCTATTATAATTTAAAATTTGTTCAGGCACAGAAAGGAGTTCGGGCAGTGGAAACGAACTTTAATGGTCATTTCAGAAAGGTGATTTTCTTAAGGAGTACGCCCGTGTAAATGCATTTCATAGCATATTTTAACTATTAAGGCAATAGATTAATCTTCTTCTTAAAAAAGAAAAAATTTTTTTTATACAATCTTTAGCTTTATACTTTACGAAGAGAAGAGATGATAATGTCGAGATCATGATGAGATATTACTGTGTAGAATCGAATCGAAAGAATCGAAAATTGAAAAATGGAATTTTATTTCTTTTTTATTTGAGACTACTTGATCTGTTATTGTTGTGTACGACAGTCCTCATTAATATTTTTTATAAAGTTACAACCTTCTGTATGTCCTTGTTTTTTTAGATAGGATGTTGATCTGAGCTAAGCTGAAATAAGTTAAAAATCTCTGATATGTATTACTTTGCTAAGCTAATCCATAAAAAGTGTTTATTATTAGAGTAAATTGTTTCGGATAAATAATGTCTCAAGTTTTTCAAGGCTGAAAATTTTAACTTCATCACATTTAATCTAGTAAATATTCTAGTTCTATAATTATAATAATGTGTATATCCTGGAATTAGATAACGAATAACTTTATCGGCACATATTAGCCACGTTTCTGTTAAAAAAAATGTATTAAGATCGGCATTAAAAGAACGAATTCTATTATATTTCAATTCATCATTTATTTCTTTCTTTACCATATTACGTATTTGCGTACAAAATTTTTAAAGATTTTTAAATTTTGTTACGTTTTTATATTTATGGTCTCATTCATTCATTCATGTGTGGCGTATCACTAATCCGTTGCTATAATATTGTTATTTGATTTTTAATAAATTTTATTCTGAGGTTCTTTTCAGCCTGTCTTGTCTGTTCGTCTCTTTAATTTCTATTTGAAATATGTTTGTTGCTATGGTGTGAATTGAAGTCGCGGTGTAAAGGGATATCCCAAATAACAATACATAAAATGATAAGAAACAATCAGATTACGTTTTTTTGTCTAATCATATTTCATGATATTTTTTTGATAATAAAATTAATTACTATTGTTTCAAGATAAAGTGTTTTAGATTTTCGTTTTAGATATTTAAAATCTATTACAAACGATTGCAGTCACGCTGGTTATAAGTGATAAATGTTCATGGACAAACGATTTAATGCGTTTCCAATACAATTTGACATTGATTTAATATAAATATGCGGACTGTGTGCGGGATACGTGTTTCACGCTGTATCTAGGCTAGGTATATGTATTGTTAAGATACTCCGGGCTCCAACGCCGGGCTTTTTCCTTGGTACAAGTGCAAAGAAATGAAAATATTAATAAACAATAATTCATTCCTTCGAGTGGGGGATCGATCCCACAACAGTCGCTTTACAGTCACACCCTTTTGTCCCTCTGCCACGACGGCCTCAATTTATAATATTTACATTGATGTCGTAATTAATTTCAGTGAAATATGGGATTAAATACTGCTAATATTTAGCTAGAGGCTTATGCTTCTTATAAGTAAACATATTTTGTAAATTATATTTTCTTAAAATAATATTTGCAAAATATGTTTACTGAGCGACTGTTGAGTATTCGTATATAATTTTATAATCTATTGACGTCAGACTTAACTTACTTTGCTGTAGCTTCCCGTAGTATTGACAAATTCTACATCATTTATTTTATTAATATGTTGTATATAAAATGCATCCAGAATTCGGCGGAAAGTGGGGAAAAGAATGTCCTAACAATAGGTTCCCACTGCCTCCCCTACTGAGTGCGTACGATTGTTAGTTTATGTCAGGGAACCAAGCTAATACAAGACTTATGATGAACTCAAGAGTTAGGTTAAGTAATTTATGTTGCATCATATAGGCGTAAAATACATTTTTCAGAGAAGCTTTGGGAGCTTCTAGTTTTGAACTGATCTTTATATAAGAAAAAATATTGTATTTTTCAGGCAACTTTTCGTTAGTTATAATTTTAGGGTGGGAACAGACCACTCTGCCCTCCCCTACCGTGCGTTACACATATAATATTTATAAATAGCATTTAACAAAATATACAAAATCAATTTTATACGACAATGGCTCCGTTAGAACAAAATTGTATTGTATTTATTAAAGTCCATTTCACAAGTATTGACTCTAATAATACAATTTAAATTTTGTAGATATATAAAAAAAAATATAGTGACTTTTAAAATAAATTATGACTCTCTTATAAGAGATCGGTGAAATCCCGAATTGATAAAAGCGTAAAACTAAAAAAATGTCTTTATAACTAAGTTGAAGGTAAAAATGTTATTACTAGGTCCTATTAATTTTCCTACATATGCAAGAAAAGAATGGCTTTTGTCTTAGTATTTATAGTGATAGCGCACAGCCGAGTACCGAACTTAATGTCACAACATTCTGTTCCCCAATTGTTTGACCCAATCCGAGGCCACAATTTCTTAACCAGAGCGAAACGATAAAAATTTATTTACTCGGGTGAGAATCAAACCCGCAGTCATCGCACTTACTTTTATAAAAAATCGGCCAAGTGAGACTCGGACCCGTGCATGAAGGATTTTGTAGCATTTATCTATAAAAAATTATGTCTGTTGTATGAGATACTTTATTAATATTTATTTTATTCTCTTTGTATTTGTTATTATGGCATCTGTGAAAATTTTAACTATAACGCTTCATACGATACACACGGGTAACAAACGGACAGGATGACAGCGGAGTCTATGAATAAGTTCCCGTTTCAATCTTTGGGTACGGACTCCTAAAAAGAAGTAACAATAGTTACTAAAAGTTTACAATCCGAAACAAAATATACTAGTTGGCTTGTGTGCTCGTTTTAATCATAAAAAAAATATTTACTTTACAGTATATACTAACAAAAGTACAAATAAATCATATTAAACATAAAAATTATATACGATTTTCTTTCAGCATGTTTTCCTCTTACGGCGTGTAACGTTCTCTTCAAATATATTGAACCGCATGGGGTCAACGCGATGGTATCGCATAATTGATTGGCCTTTTAGTGCTATTCGCATTTATCTAACAAATGCCGAAAGAAAATTCGCGAAAGGCCGCCCTATCAGTTTAACGCTTTTCCCTTTTTTTATTATACATATAATACATTACTCACAGACATTAACGAGCAAATAAATGTACGAGTTAAATTGCTATTTCAAACAGTCAGGCACTATTTTTTTATCAACTTTTAGTACGTAACATGATAATTGATTATTAATCCTTATAGATATAGGTTTATTTTTAACTTTTACAGTATTTAATTTTTTTTTATTCATGCCGCGCTTTGCCTCGAGGCCAGAGCGAATAAATAAAAATATTAAATATTTCATTTCCTCGAGTGGGAATCAAACCCACAATAATTTACGTGGGCAGCCGTACACGCTTGTGCTCCTGCGCTACGACTGGCTTGTTTTTCTACTTGTAGCAAATTAAATATAATTAGTACTTATAATATCTACTAATAAATGACCCACTTTGATTTGCTCGTAAGAATTTATTAGATTTCCTATAGAAAAAACCAATACTTTAATTCATTACCACTTTTTTTGATTATAGCATGATAGCCGTTCATTACCAAATTGAAACGATAGCCAGAAATCAATAGAATAGCCCCTATTCTAAGATCATACAACATCATACAAATAAAAATCATGTAAACAACTCAAAGAGCCTATATTGGGAAGGTATATGGAGTCGTATTGGAAAAACATTCTGTCCGAAATTCTAAGATAAAAGTTTTACGATACGAAGTGGTGGAAGACTGTCAATTCTGAAATCAATAGAAGATAACGGACCTCAGATTTTAGAATTTAGTTTTTTAATAAAATAATGTTTTGAAAATAATAAAAATAAATAAATAATGCAGTGTTTTATTTTATTTGTTTTTTTAGCTTTATCAGCTCTGTTATATGCACAGAACGTACAAAAGTATAACGGAGCTGAACGTCGCACAACGTCTCCCAGAGATAATTATTTATATGTATGAAAAAATCCCGCCGGCAGAAATTTACTTCCTCTTTTATATTATAAACGGAATATAACTATGATGATCTGAACTGAATATGATTAAGTTTATAAAAGGTTTTTGTGATATAACGATAAATTCCTAAGGTTTTTTTTAAATTTATATTTGACAAATTTCATGAATCGCCAAGTAGGTCAACGCCAAGTATTTAATAGTAATAATAATTATGTGGTATAAATAACAGAAGAGGATGTGTTGCCTCTATTTTTTTACGCTTACAAAAAAGAAAGAAACAAGGGTATAAAGAAAAATGAGCTACATTTTTTATATTATTTCTGTTTCAAAACTACATATCAAACTTTTAAGTCAACCCAGTCGTTCTGAGTGTTGCATATAATATACAGTCTTATACAGTAAACCTCCACGCATCCTTAATAAAAGATACGTTTAAACGTACAACGATGTGAACATATCAGGGTTCTGATTTTTTTCTTTTGTGGTACGGAACCCCAAAAATAAACTTTTGTCAATTCTTGTTTTTCTTGTGTTCGTTATGAAGCCAAAACAATATGATAATAAAAATCTTTATAATAAAACTAAAATACAAAGGAAGTAAATCAGCAGTAGCAGACGAGTACTAAAAAAATAACTTAGAGTGCATTCAAGTGCCTTTTTTGAGGCTTTTTGTGAAGAGGTAGGGTGCGGAATTAATACGAAAATGAAATTGATGGAGTGTTCGTATCTCATTTTAAAGCATTATAAGATACTTATGGTGCTTTAAAATGAGACTAAATCTAGTTGTGGCGCAGGATCACCAGAGTGTGACTGTAAACGGGATTGGTTGTGGGTTCGATCCCCCACTCGTGGAAATGAAATATTTAATATTTTCATTGATCGGCGTAGAGTTCCACCACTCAACACGCAATGGGGAACGGATTCTCTTAACACTAGGTTTACTACCCTGCTTTCTGCGGGATACAGCGTGAAGCTGAAAAAAAAAGAGGAAATATATTTCAAGCAGATGAATTATAAATTAGAACAACTTATAAAGAACGAACGTATCGACACGTTGTAGGCACAACTCGTGCGGATGAATACTTAACGTATGTACATCATCCCAAAAATTGATAACACAAAGGTTATGAACCCTTTATAACAAATTTATATGTTCTATAAAATAATCTATAATGAAAATGTTTAAA
This sequence comes from Heliconius himera, assembly GCA_021202915.1. NCBI lineage: Eukaryota > Metazoa > Arthropoda > Insecta > Lepidoptera > Nymphalidae > Heliconius > Heliconius himera. The sequence goes on from JAJHJA010000650.1 coordinate 652,844, forward strand.
GTGATGTAAAATTATACTAGGTAAGAAATTAATGGTATTGAAATATTATTTTAAATTCGGCTTCTCGCTGTGGCAGGATACACAGAGGGAGTCTAGTGTTAAGACACTCCGCTCTCTATTTACCGTTCAATTCAGGAGGCATTGCATCGTAAAATGATATAGATCTTTTTGCCTATAATATTAATACGTTGATTTTTGTTTTGATTTTTACTTATCAATTTGGGTCTACGAATCACTTTCTACAGTTAAACAAGATAATGTTTTTTAACGATTAAAACGCATATTAAATAAAACTTGTGTTGACATTTTCGTCATTTTATGTACCATTTGCTTAGATTCAAAGTACGATAAAAAACAAAACAAAAATAGAATGAAATTTCTAATAATTTCAAGCCGGCAGTAAATATAAATGAATAAGAAAAGTTGCCTACAGCAGAACAAAGATGTTTTCACGTATAATATAATATAAGGTACCATTATAACAGTTATTGTATTGGAATAAGGTCCATATTCGCTAGTGAACTAGAAAATATTCAGCTCTCCCGTAGCGGAAATCCGGCGTTGGATGCGTCGCTGCGAAGTCAATTAACTAACTGTGAAATATGCAAATGGAAGTCTTTTTGCTTTGTGTATTGACGCTTGTTTTCTTCCTTTGTTACCTTTTACGTTGTGCCTGCGTTTGTTGCAAGTAATGAAAATAAATTAAAATAAGATGGCTTTTGTTTAGATATAACATTTTAGAGGCCGTCGTGCCGCATTGGGACAGCTTTGACTCCAGTCAGAGAATCATCATAATCATCAGCTTCACGCTGTATCCCGCACACAGCAGGGTAGGCAGAAGGAACCTAGTGTTAAGACACTCCGTTCCCCACTTTCTATCGAATTCTGAAGGCATTGCGTGTTGAGTGGTAGAACTCAACGCCGCGCTAAACTTCTACACCAGAGCAAAGAAATGGAAATATAAATTTAAGTAAATATTTTATTTCCACTCAGAGAAATGATTACATATTTAAATAATTTTCATTTCCCGTTGCAATATCATAACGTTGAATTTGAGGAAATTGGGCCTGAAGAAAGAAACGGAATGTCTTAACACTAAGTTTCCAATGTCTACCCGGATGCAGAAAAAAATGAATGTCAGAACAAATTGCATAATATGAGTAAACGTAAAAAAAAACAATTTATCAGTATAGTTGTAAATTTAATATTTTTTAATGTGAAATTTAATACGAGTTTAGGTAATAAATAATTTCTACGATATAGAGAAAAAATGATGTATTTAGATTTTAATTTCAACAACGTATATTTGAATAAATATTAGTTTTTTAAAGGTACATTATAGTGACATTTGATCACAAATTGTTAATTTTAAACGATTCATAACCAGTTTCATAAATTGAGATTATACTTTAATGCGTTTTTTGATAATAATAATTGAGGATACGTATTTGTTTCTAGCAATAATTCAAATTTTACAAGAAAATTTACAAGAAAGTTAAGCCAAATATAATTTTAGATATGTACACGAGGAGAGGATTACGTCATGAGAATTCTAAGTTTCAACAATGACTGCTTTGTTCAGTGGCTTAGGGGCGTTTAATGGAGGCACGAAGCTTTAAACGGTATTATCCAGGTATTATTGATAATAGTTTTATTGTAAAAAAATAGGTTAAAACTTTTATAATGATTAGAAAATATGCCATATTCACTACAAAGAATGGACGAAAAGTTAAAAATTATTACTGGAAGTTGGATAACTTCCTTGCTCTGGTGCCGAAGCAAAGCGCGGCGTTGTGCTCCGCCACTTAACCCGTAATATCTCCAGAATTTGAGAGGTGGGAAATTGGGAACGGAGTGTCTTAACACTAGGTTTCCTTTGTCTACCATGTTGTGCGGGATACAGCGTGAAGCTGATTTATTTGTTAATTTATATTGGATAATAGAATTCAAATTTCAAGTTTAAAGTGAATGTCGATTTCATTTGAATTTTTACTAGCAATATCGGTCAATAGTATTTCAAACTACACAGAGGGTTGGGTACACATGTAAGTGGAGTGTATATTTCAATTTTAAACTAGAAGTTTGTTTTGTAATTGCTATTGCTCGCTGTATTTTTGTGTTTGAATTCGTTTTAATTTATTGGCAGATTGTTTTCAAAATAATGTTGTAATTTCAGTTTTTGATGGTAGCTTTTGTAATCGTGACAACGAAATGAGGTCAACGGGCAATTTATTTTTAATCCTAGATAACGTTAAATACGTTACCTAGGATTAAAAATTAATTTAATTAAATTTAGCAGAGTAGGCAGACAGTAGTCAAGACACTCTTAATTATAAAGTCTATAAAATAAAATTAATCTAGCCTATAAAACAACACAATTACTTACTATAATGTCTATTTTGTAAAATTGAGATATTCAACACTAAAAAAAGATATTTTCACTAACACGTGTGTTGTGTCAATCAAAACAAATGTCAGCGAAGTCTCTGTATTTTTGTTACTAATAAATTTTATTTATTTATTTGTTAATCATTAGACAAGGTGTCAACAAGCTATAATTGTCATTTAAAATATCATTGATTTTAGTCGATTCAAAATGGATTTCTTTTTGTTTTTTCAGTAATTAATTAACATTTTCTTTATTTTTACTCTAGTTATATACACTAATAAGTGCGTTAAAATACTCAGACTTAATTAAAATGAACAAATATTTTATTTTTGTAGTACTGTAATGGATTATTTATATCGATTGAGGATCTAAAACTATTTTTCTCCTCTTACAGATTGTCAATTGAGCTGATTTTTGGTATTCTAAAATTGGAAAAAGGAAAACAACTTTTTTAGACCATTTTTCAACTCTTTACGAGGCTATCATGGCGAAGAATAAAAGCATGTGACAGTAAACGAGATAGTTGGGTAAATAAATTATTTAATAATTTCATCCCTCACTCTTGTAAGACAAAGTGCGGTGTTGATGTTCGCTTAACACCTCGAGATGTCTCGAGATTTCAACGGGAAGTGAGGAACGGAGTGTCTTAACATTATGTTCCTTTTGCCTATCCTAATATAAGCGACATACAGCGTGAAGCTGAACAAAATGTAGAAACGTATAAACATTAAGAGGCTATCGTAGCGCAGTAGCATAACATCTGGCGATTGGACAGCCCAGACGTTTTTGGGTTCTATTCCCACAGTTGTTCTAGTAACAAGAGAAAGTGCGATGTTCAGTTGCGCTACTTATAAGACATTGTCTCAAAACTTATGTGGAAAGAAGAAAGTGCAGTGTCTTAATACAAGGTTCCTCTAGTCTAACCTGCTGTAGTCGAGAGAACGGCAGTCGAACCATGCTAAGTTTCTTAAAAACGAGTACAGATATATTCAAATATTCACACATTTCTAAACATATTTTTCCTTAGTATGTGATTAACACTTTATACCTATTAATTAATAAAGTCACTGCAAAGGTATATTTAAACAACCAAGTAAGTATGTAAATAATTTTGGGTGTCTAAATGAGTAAAACACAATATCAGATTAAATATTTGCAAGTTAGGGTGGCTTCCCTTCTGGAGGGATCAGAAATTACGTCGCCGCGTGAAGCCGAAGTTTAGCGCATATGTCGTGTTAGATTAAATAAATATGAAATGCTCATGAAATTCTAATTTAATTTTTCCAGAAGAAACTTATTTAATTTTTTTTATTGTATTTTTTATATTGCGTAATGTACAATGTTATTTTATTGTAGCTTCTTATTTAGGTAATGTGGAAATTTGTAATAAAAAATAAAATCCGCTTCATGCTGTATCCCGCTCACTGCAGGGTAGGCAGAGGGAACCTAGTGTTAAGACACTCCGTTCCCCACTTTCTGCCGAATTCTGGAGGCATTGCGTGTTGAGTGGCAGATCTCAACGCCGTGGAAATTTGTAATGTTTCCCTCAATAAAAGTAGACTAAAAATCTAAATGGTTTTATTATTTCAAAATAAAATGTCTGAACGCTAGAACCAACAAAGCCATTATTATTTCTGTTACACTTCACGTGGAAGTTTATATATTGGTATATTTTATCAAAATATTTCATATTTTCATTTATCGCTCGAGTGATGAGGCAAAAAAATCCGCCACTCAACATGCGATGCCTCGCAAAGCAATGTATGTAAAGAAACAGAAGTGTCTCCATTGGAACGTAGTGACTTAACACTGGATTTCCATTCCATTGCGACAGGCATGACATTTCTTTATAGTTTGCTAAACGTTCTTGGCATGTCAAGACTTATCATCAGGTCATTATTAGCATGTAGATACTTCGAAGGCGGCATTAATAAAATTACCATTTATTATTTGAGTAGGTGGGAAGAAGAATTCGGACAGTGGAGACAACCATTAATGTGTGTTTTAAAGAAATCCCTTAAACCTACGCTTGGGTCGCAAGTCTGGCACCGCTCTCTGAATCCATGAAATCCAATTAAGAACTTCTTATTCTCTTTTTATTTCTCTTTATACTAGTAGTATATGTAGATTTACATATTTATTATATCTTATAAGTTAAAATATCTATTTCTATTAGTATTAGTTAGTTCAATAGTCTCTAATCATGTTAATTTAATTATCAACTGTCATCTTGATAATGCGTGAGTTCAAAGGCATGATTACTAAATTGCTATGGAGCGACTACAATACAGTGCTATACTACACCTGGGTTATAGCTATTTTAATATTAGATATATATTTATACATGTATACATATATTTTTAGTTTCAAGTTGTACCAGAGGCCAGTCGTGGCGCAGGGGCACAAAGTGTGGCTGTAAAACCGACTGGTTGTGGGTTCGATCCCCACTCGAGGAGACGAAATATTTACTTAAATTTATATTTCCATGTCTTCGCTCTGGTGCCGAGGACAAGCGCGGCGTTGAATTCTGCCACTCAACATGCAATGCCTCCAGAATTCGGCAGAAAGTGGGGAACGGAGTGTCTTAACATTAGGTTCCCTCTGCCTACCCTGCAGTGTGCGGGATACAGCGTGAAGTAAAAAAAAAAGTTGTAGCCCGAATTTGCCAAATCAGGCAAAAAGAATCTGATGTCAAGACATTGCGTTGGATACTTTTTCAGCGAATTCGAGACATTGCGTGTTATGGTTGCGGAATTCAAACGTATTTTGTTTTACCAAAGCCAGAAAATTAAAACAACTCATCTGAGATCGAATCACGCTAACAGTCAGACTGCTCCATGGTGGCTTCAAGGCTACCTTACACATTAAGTTAATTATAAAAAAATTGCGAAATTTTGTAATAAGTGACACGTTTTCTTGTATTAAATAAGGAAATTGTAATAATAATAGCATAGCGTTATTAATTTTTTTTTGTCTATTAATGATAAAAGTTGACTAAAAATCTATATGATTTTATTATTCCAAAAGAAAATGTCTGAACGCTTTCGCCAACAAAGTTATTATTATTTCTATTACACTTCTACTTCCATGTGAAAGTTTATATATTGGTATATTTTATCAAAGCAGATTCAAATTCCACTATGTAACCTTTTTTACAGGAAATGTTCATATAAAAGAGGCCATTGTGGCGCGACTGTAACAGCTACGGCTGTGAGTTCGGTTTTCTATTTATCGTTTGAGTGACGAGGCAAAGCAATGCATGTTAAGGCCCAGAATTGTCTTAATTGGAACGGAGTGTCTTAACACTAGGTTTCCATTCCATTTAAGGGTTAGGAGGAAGGTGTTGTAATAACTATTGGTATCTATTAATCAAAAAAATATTATACATTTTAACCTTGAGCTGTTGACGTGATTTTTTTTATAACGTAAGCACTGATTGACTGGTTGTGGGTTCGATCCCCACTCGAGGAGTTGAAATATTTATTTAAATTTATATTTCCATTTCTTCGCTCTGGTGTCGAGGACAAGCGCGGCGTTGAGTTCTGCCATTCAACACTCAATGCCTCCAGAATTCGGCAGAAAGTGGGGAACAGAGTGTCTTAACACTAGGTTCCCTTTGCCTACCATACAGTGTGCGGGATCCAACGTGAAGCTGTTACTCTGTGGGGCCCACAACTTCAAGCATATATAAGATTATGGACATTAATGGTATGTTTAATTATTATTTAAGTTAAACATGTTTAAATGAATAAAAGAACTAAGTTTGTTATATTAATTTATTCAAAAGAGCTTTATATTTTTCAATTATAATAATAATAATAATAAAATAGCTTTATTTATTCCACAAAAAAATTACACACTTATTTGCATGACAAAAATGTTTTATATACATACTTTTTTAAGAAAACTTAATAATTAATAAATTATACTAACTATTACAAGTTTAGTAGGCTACAACTTTATATATTTATTTTTTTATTCTTAATGTATATACTGTTATTTACTTATTTATTTATTTATTTTTTTTTAATTTGTTTATATGTTTGTTTTAACTCCTTATTATTAAATTGTTAATTTTGAAATTATGTGGACCCCCTCCGGGTAAAAGCCTCCTCCAAAGAATTCCATTTTTCTCTGTCTTTTGCAGTAAACATCCAATCTTTTCCTGCTTGTGCTACAATCTCGTCTTGCCACCGAGCGCGTGGACGACCTCTGCTTCTCTTGCCTTGTGGTCCTTTCCATTTTGTGACATTGATTGTCCAGCGGTCATCGCCAAACCTCGCAACATGACCAGCCCATCTCATCTCTCATCTTTATATTAAGACAGCTTCTCTCCATTGCTCTTTGAGTTGTCTGAATTTTATATCTTGCCTTGTGATCGTATGTCCACGTTTGGCAGCCATATGTGAGACAAGGCAGAATTGTTGTGTCTAGAACTATCTTTTTTAATTTTAAGGGTAGTTTTGATTTGAAAACGTCTTTTAGAGCCCAGTACTTTTTCCATGTAATAGCTACTCTCCTATTAATTTCCTGTATGTTCCGGTCTGGCTTAAATGAAATTTGTTTTCCTAGATAAATGTAGTTATCTACGTATTCGAGCGGCACGTTGTTAACTAATACTGGCGACAGCTCACTATTAGTCATAACTTTGCTTTTATCTAGGTTCATTTCCAGGCCTACGCGAGCGCTAGCAGATTGAAGTTCGTTAATCATTACATTTAGCTTATTTGAAGAATCAGAGAACACAACAATGTCATCCGCAAACCGTAGGTGGCTTAGATGATTTCCATCTACATTGACTCCTTGCCCTGACCATGCTAAGTCTTCCATTATGTTTTGCAAGACTGCTATAAATAGTTTCGGCGAGATAGGGTCGCCTTGTCTGACTCCTCGGTTAATATTAATTCTAGTACCTACTCTATCTAGCCTGATTTTACTAGTACAATTTATATATATATTTTTGATAATGTTTATATATTTTGCGTCTACATTTTGTTTGCTTAATGCTTCCCAGATGCTAACATGTGAAATAGAGTCGAATGCTTTTTTATAATCAATAAAAGCTAAGTAGAGTGGATTTTGGTGCTCGACATACTTTTCGATGACTTGATCTACGGTATAGATATGGTCTGTTGTACTAAAACCGCTCCGGAAACCTGCTTGTTCCTTCGGTTGGCATGAGTCTAACTGTGGAGATATTCTTTTCAACAAACAAGATGCAAAAAGTTTGTACAGGCAAGACATAAGACTTATCGGGCGGTAATTTCCTATATCTTTAGGATCACCCTTTTTATAAAGTAGAATAATTTCTGACTCCGTCCATTGCTGCGGCACAATTTCCTCTACTAGAATTTTATTAAATAAAATTGTAAGGGGTGTTAATAGTAGAGTTCTACCGAGCTTGATGCATTCATTGCTGAAATTATCTGGTCCTGGGCTCTTATCTGGTTTTAATTTTTCTATTTGTTTCTTGATTTCTGTTTCCGTAAATTTTTTTAATGCTCATTGTTATCTTTGGTATCTCTTGTTGTATGGTTTTCCTTAAGTCTGATGTAGAATTATAAAGGCTTGCGTAAAAGTCTCTAGCTATGTTCACAATGCCACTCCGTGATGTACAGATTGTAGATCCCCTCTGTAGAGACGGAATCCATTTTTTTGAACTATCTAACTCTTTATAAGCCTTTTTAGTAGATCTCGACTTTTCTAGCCATTTTTCCAGTTTATGTAATCTATGATTTTCATAGCATATTTTTATTTCTTTATTCGTTTGCTTGTATAAGTTTTTTAGATCTTCTTTTTCCTTTTTAGTAAGTTTACCTTTATTTTGTAGTAAACTTCGTTTTACCATTAATTGAATTGCTTTTTCCGATAGAATTGTTACTTTATTTGATGCTTTCTTGTTTCTCAGGCTTGTTAATATAGAGTTTTCTAACTTTTTATAGTATTCGTTGACAGTATGCTTTTCATGGTTTTCTATTAGATTAGGTATCAATTTATTTAGATTATTTATGTACAATTCCAGCTCCTCTGGAGTTTTTAGTAAGTTTTTAGGGCTGGTGAAATTTTTTCTGCTCTTTTTTTTCACACTTAGACAAAGAGTCGCTCTCAAAAGTCTATGATCCGTGCCAAAGGAAAAAGAATTGAGTACTTCGTAATTGGAGAATAATTTAGGTTTAGATGTTGTTATGTAATCAATTTCTTTTTTTGTGTTTTTGTCAGGGGAGATCCAGGTCCATCTTCTTTCAATTTGCTTTTAATTTAAACATTGTATTAACTATTTTCAAATTTTGTTCAGACACGTACTGAATAAATTTCTCCCCTCTCTTGCTTCTATTTCCGAAACCGTGAAAACCTGCTACTTTATTCTCGTAGTCATTTGGTTTGCCAACCTGAGCGTTGAAGTCACCCATGGCTATTATATAATGTGTTGAGATTAAATCATGAGCTTTTTCCAAGTCTTTATAAAATATGTCTAAATCTTCTTGTGTGGAGCATTCTGTTGGTGCGTATGCCTGTATAATTGCGAAGTGTAAGTTCCCTAGGTTTATTTCTAATATACAAACTCTTTCGGATATGCCTGAAAAACGAATAACATTTTCTTTATATTTTTTTTTGATTAGGAAACCTACTCCATATAGACCCTTAGTTTGCCCTATGTAGTACATAATGTAGTCTTCGTCTTCTACTATATTTTCACCCATCCTACGTACCTCACATAAACCCAGAATGTCGTGTTTTGTGTTACGGAGCGCAGTTTTTAATTCTAGTAGTTTATCAGGTGTAGACAATGATCTCACATTTAGGGTACAAATATTTATTTTATTTTTATTTCGCGAACTCTTTGGGGGGTTGTGGTCTGTAGCTCCCGTGGTGACCAGCCATGTTGGGAGAATAGGTTTTGGGGGGAGGAGTGTTAATTGCTATTTCAGTGATGATGAACTTTTTGGCTCTTGAGGTTTTGTTGTTGTTTTTTCAGGAGCAAACTGCAAAGTGGGTTGTCTTAAGATATGTTTCTCCATGTTTTTAGTTTTATTAATTTTTGTAGGGTTACCTTTTCCCTTTTCTGCACTTGTTCTTGTTGCCTCTGGTGATACTGATAGAGCTCTTTTCTTTTTGTCGTTAATTTGCTTACCGTTTTGTTGGTCTCTGTCCTTTAAAATTATAATTTTATCATACTTTATAATAGCTAATCTGCCCTGCTCTCTTTCTTTCTCCACTTCTTTTTGGAGCTCCTTACGCTTATTTAAAATTTCAAGTGGAAAGTATTCTTTAATATAGTATGGTGTTTGTTCTAGCTTTTTCTTATTTTTCTGGATTTTTATTTTTAGCCCCATTGTGGTTAGCGTTATAACTATAGGTCTTACTTTTTCGCCCCTTTTGCCAAGCCTTATCGTGCTTTCGATGAAGCTGCTGTCGCACTTGATGTTTAGTGTGTTGTTTATTATATTAAGAACTTTTTCCTCTAAGTCCCAATAGTTCTTTTCAGTTTCAGCGACTCCAAATATAAGTAAAGTCCTCTGGCTCTGATTCCTCTCTAATTCCTTTATTTTCTTAGCTTGAATTTCTAATTTTTGTTCCAATAGTTCATTTTTAGTTTCCAGATATGCAAATTTTTCGTTAATATTTTTGTTTATAGCCTCTTTGATGTTTTCTTGTATGTCGTGCATGTCTGTTTTTTGCTGCCTCATTTCTTGTTGCATTTCTTTTAATAGATTCTTTATTTCTTCCATCTTACTTGATTATATGTAATATTAACTAAATATTATTTATTTTTTAGAAATTAACGCCCTCTTGTGTTGAATAATGGCACTATTATGTTATGATAGCAGATGTAGCTAAGTCGATCTTGTAATATTTGGTTCTGTCCACTCCTCAATAGATGGCGTTAGGAATATTGATTTGTTAAAATAATACTTAGGCGATTCCGTACAATTTGTTCAAAAAATAATATAAACAAATGTATTTCACTGGTTTCCTGTTTTATCACATCAATTACTCAGTAATTGTCCACAATAGTTCTTTATACAATTTTAAATTCTTGAGCACAAAACACTATGAAACAGCTTTAAATCGGTGACCGTTATGATGACATCCAGATTACACGTCTTTTTTACAAGTCTTTAACTGTTTTTAATGCAAACTTCATATGATCTTGGTAATTTGAAGCACTTTTTACTGTTTTTACGTGAAACTTGGAATTATACACAGGAAAAAATAATTATTTAACACAAATAACGACGGAACAGATGTTAACAGTGGCACTGTGGCGCCCCCCTCTATCTATATATTTTTCAATTAATCAAAAGTAAAAATATATTTAGCAACAAAATACTTGAGATCAGCTTACACATTATAAGTCTTCATTTTTTCAACAAACTAAACAAAATAACATTTATAATAAACTTTTAATAGCTTTTCTAATCAACAATAGCACAATCAACCATATTACTAAATGGAAATTAAAAAACTGCAAGGTCATTTATATAGATTTTTACCATAGTAAGACTGTAATGATGATAATGGAAGTTCATCTTCGTCCTCATCATTTTCTTCAGAGTCTCAGTAAGTAATTATATCATCATTCACGTTGCCTTGAAATAAATGTCTCGTCGAGGTCGAGAAATGGAAATCAACGTGCATTGTCTATCAGAGTGGGAAGAAAGATATCATTTGAATATATATATATATTTCGAATGGGGAAATCGAATCAAAAACCAAAACATTTCCAATCGCCTTACAGATTTTGCCTGACAGTTTTTTCTACTATTTTATTTTAAAATCGATATACCTAACATTTAATTAATTATTATTTAATCAATTCAAAGCAATCCCACACCAAATTGACAATACCAACATACAAAACGAAAGCGTGTTGATGTTGATTGTTGTTTACCACTAATTTATTCAGTACATAAATCCAATTACGCAATGGGCATCGACTGCACTTCGTTAGTATGCAATTATTATGTTTGTTTGTTCTGCGTTGGATTAATTGCGTACATTGTTACACGCAACTACATGATAATTTTAGCTACAGGCTGTTTTCTGTTGATAGATTTAAAATAATATATAGCGTTAATAACTGTATGTATATCTATATATTTTATACTAGCATCCGCTCGCAGCTTCGCCCGTATGGTGTTTTATTAAAATTCATCCTCACAAAGTTTCACATTTAGATATAATATAGGTCTATATAGTATGGTTTAATATATTATATTTGAGGTAACAAGGCAAAGCGCAGCGTTGAGTTCTGCCGCTAAACATGCAAATCCTCCAGAATTTTATTTTGTATATTTATATGTATATATTACTAGTTTCCTTTGGCGGATTGGCCCGCGTGTTGTTTCACGTTTATAATATGATTGCGGTTTTATATATTATATTTCAGGTAAGAAGGCAAATCGCAGCGTTGAGTTCCACCACTAAACGTGCAAAGCCTCCAGAATTTGGCGGATAATGCGGAATGAAAGTATCTTAATCTGAACAGAGTATACTAGGTTCCCAGGCTCTCTTTACCTACCCTACTATATGCGGGTGACAGCGTGAAGCTTGTGTTACTATGTGACTAAGATACAAAGCACAGCCGAAATTACGCGTCGTAGAACGCCGATATTTGTCATTGGGCTTACTTATTCCTCCCTTAGACTACGAGAGCTTCAAATAAATGAAGAATTGCATAAACACTTTCATTAAATGTAAAATATGCTTCTATATTAACTTAAAATATCCAATGTTAGATACGAAACACGCTTAAGGGGGATGTAACGTGAATGTGATATGAATATTTTTTGCTAATTTTGCAAGAGCGGATTGTTTCCATACCAAAGAGTATAAAAAGCGACCTAATTTTTTGCTGGTATAGCGACATCTTATATAAATGCAGTATGAAAGTATTTTTTTTATAGCCACGAATTAATTTTAATAACGATATATATTTATTTTTTGAGGCCAGTCATGGCGCAGCGGCACGAAGTGTGACTGTAAAACCGACTGGTTGTGGGTTCGATCCCCACTCGAGGAGATGAAATATTTACTTTATATTTCCATTTCTTCGCTCTGGTGTCGAGGTTAAGCGCGGCGTTGAGTTCTGCCACTCAACGCGCAATGCCTCCAAAATTCGGCAGAAAGTGGGGAACGGAGTGTCTTAACACTATGTCCCCTCTACCTACCCTGCTGTATGCGGGATACAGCGTGAAGCTGATATATATTTTTGTATGGTTGTATTAATAAAGGTTTTCTGTAATAAACGCGCTAGGAGTTGGGAAAATTAGTTGGCAATGTTTGGATGCGAAGAGCCAAGAATTAAGTAGCATGACATTGGAGGATATCCAGCAGTGGGTGGAGATAGGCTGTTGATGATGATTATGATGATGATATTTTTGTATTAAAAATTTGTCTTCTAAATAGGTATGGGTCTATTGTGGATATTAAAAAGTAACTTAGTTTTTATAAGCAAAAAGCTTACTGAAAAAAAATCGACTGTTTGTAGTAAAGTTTAAGTAAACTGGTATAGTTTTTTCATTTGATATGTTTGTATTTATCAAAATAGTGTTATTTTTTGTACCAACCTATTTGTTAATATAAATAAATAAACTCAAAAAAGGCGTGGCGCAGGGGTGCAAAGTGTGTAAAATCGCCTGGTTGTGGGTTTGATCCCCACTCGAGGAAATTAAATATTTATTTACATTTATATTTTCATTTTTTCGCTCTGGAGTCGGAATTCAAACTGCGGCGTTGAGTTCCGCCACTCAACACCCAATGGCTCCAGAATTCAGTGGAAAATGGGGAACGGAGTGTCTAAACACTGGGTTCCCTCTGCCTACCCTGCTATGTGCGGGATACAGGATGAAGCTGTTTATTAATAAGTGTGTAATAAATTAGATAAGTTAAAAGAACCCAGTTATCTATATCCTCCAATATTAATATAACAATGTTAATATTATAAACCTGAGAAGTTTGCTTAGTCACTAATCTCAGGAACTACTACTGGTTTAAATTGAAAAAAGTATTTTTGTGTTAAATAATCACAAAAACATATTTTTTTATTGGTAAGGCTAAAGGTTAATTATATCTAATTAATAATTGTTTTGACGTGGCGAAGAGCTAATTCGGGTCCTTAGAATATGTCATATAAAAAGAGCATGAACTGTTTTTGTAAAAACTAAACTTAGCCTACAATTCTCGGCCAAAATAAAAAAAATATTCTGCAAATTTAGTAAGTTTGAAAGCAACGTCGTTGGTATTCATCATACGAAATGTAAACTCCGCAAACTTGTGAAGTCTGAACTAACTTTGACAATAATTAACTGTGGGGAAAATCAGCTTAACTTTTAACTAACGAAATCTGGACGGATGAGACATAAATTAAAGGAACTAATTAAAACTAGCCTTTTCTCCTAATTTAAATATAGGCAATGTTTTTTATAGGTATAAATATGTATATCATTTTTAAACTTTATTATTTCATACAGTTTAACGCTGTATCTCGCACACAACAAGACAGGCAGGGGGAACCTATTGTTGAGAGACTCGGTTCCTCATTTTTTATTCTAAACTAGCTTAAACTACTTTGCACGGTTTTTAACGTCCTTAGTAGTACCAGTAGACTACTGTTTCTCATGTTCTGTATAACGACATTCAAAAATTGCTTCCTTAGGCGTCTAGGGCGTCTTATTCCAGGAACAGAAGTAGCAAGCCACTTCCTTCCAATATTACCTGAAATTATAGAATGATTGTGCTATGGCAACATACGCCGGAAAACTACCATAGTTTTAACGACTTTTAATTGAGGAAAGCGATGAGAAACTTAACAGGTGCCTTTTTATTAAATTAAAACAATATAATTTTTTTAATAGGTTGATCTTTCTCACATAGGATAATGACGCTCATTTACCTATTATTATTATTTATGACATTATTTTGGAGTACAAAATAATGTGCGATTATAAACGCTACGATGGTTGTGGGTTTGAATCTCAGTCGGGGCAAGGAAATATTTAATATTTCCATTTACTCGATCTGGTAACGAGGTAAAGGGCGGAGCTTTGCCACTCAACACGCAATGCATCAAGAATTTGGCGGAAAGGAAGTGTCTAATGGAGAACGGAGTGTTTATAAAAAACAGCTTTTCCTGCATAGCAGCGAAGTCAGAGGGAACCAAGTGTGAGATGGAGGATATTGCAGTAGGTAACAATAGTTGTGGATTGATGACTCTCATTCACTCGGGAAAATGAATATATTTAATAGGCGTTTGTTGTTGTTTGTTGTGATTTTGATGAAGATTATTATTCTCAAGACACATCTCAAAATAAGTTTAAATAAATTTACATAGAGGCCGTCGTGACCCGGTGGCACAAGGATGTGACTGTACATGCGACGGTCGTGGGTTTGATTACCACTCAATGGAATAAAATATTTAAAAAATTAAATCAGCTTCACGCTGTATCCCGCACACAGCAGGGTACGCAGAGGGAACCTAGTGTTAAGACACTCCCGTTCCCCACTTTCTGCCGAATTCTAGAGGCATTGCGTGTTGAGTGGCAGAACTCAACGCCGCGCTTAGCCTCGACACCAGAGCGAAGAAATGGAAATATAAATTTAAGTAAATATTTCATCTCCTCGAGTGGGGATCGAACCCACAACCAGTCGGTTTCACAGTCACACCTCGTGCCGCTACGCCGCGACCGGCCTCTTAATATATTAATATTGCTTCAAGAAGTCGGCGGAAAGTGGAAACGGAAGTGCCTTAATACGGAATATCTCAACACTATGTTGTATGTGTGCAGGATACAACGTGAAGCTAAACACTACCTATTTTTAAAGAGAAATTTTGTAATAATTTTATTACGTTTACAAATTCAAGTTTACAGTGTTTCTTCTTAAATTATATTTCAAATTCCATTTTCAATATATCCACAAGTAAATTGCTTCGAGTCAATGTGTATTATGCTTTCTAAATGGCCCTTTGAAATCAACTTCAATAACATTTTAACTTCCGCGTCTTTGTAATTTCAGAATATTGAAATGCGAGTGGAGAAATAATTATCGCCGTTTCCTTTCTTAATAGGTGTTATACCAGTTTTATTTACAGCTTCCATGGTGTAATCCGTATGGTAGGATAGACAAAGAGTTCGTAAGAGAGAGACACACAGAGATAGACAAAGAAAAAAAGAGAGTTAAAACACTTCGTTCTTCCCGTTCCGCTCGAATTTTAAGACTTTCTATTTCCTGATATATCCCAAAACACATACAGAGTGTAACTCGATCGACTGTGAATTCATTGAATATGGGATTTTTAACGAATAAATCGTTTCTGAGATTAATGTGCACAAATAAATAATTATTTCTTCTATGACGTATAGAGCGCGTTCAGTTAGAATTTTATTATAGTCGCGTGTTCTTCCTTTCCTATTGATAGAGGAATGCTCGAATATAATATAGTAATATTTGATAATATATTATATTATTAAATGTAAGATCAAATATACCCGAATAATAAAATATTTTGTAATAATATAATTGATATTATTAAGGCCGGCAATATTGAGGCCGGTCGTGGCGCAGCGGCACGAGGTGTGACTGCAAAACCGACTGGTTGTGGGTTCGATTCCCACTCGAGGAGATGAAATATTTACTTAAATTTATATTTCCATTTTTTCGCTCTGGTGTCGAGGTTAAGCGCGGCGTTGAGTTCTGCCACTCAACACGCAATGCCTCCAGAATGCGGCAGAGAGTGGGGAACGGAGTGTCTTAACACTAGGTTCCCTCTGCCTACCCTGCTGTGTGCGGGATACAGCGTGAAGCTAATTTAATTTAATTTTAATAATATATATACATATGTACGGGTATGTACCCTTGGATGATCTTTCAATTGGTTTATTCTTGCTATTTCATGTCGAGACACGTACAATAGACCATGTGAAAGGGCACCATACTGCCCTTAATTTTATTCAATTTGCAACTTTCGAACCCAAAACTTTCGTGATGCATGACTCGAACAGTAATTTGACTTTTATTGCTTTCACTCTCCGGATGTTTCGAAAAAGGTTTCTGTGAACATGTAATACGGGAAATTATTTATCGTGTATTTTGTAGTTCGAATAGTACAGAAATAGTTTTTACTAAACTATTTTTTCAATATGTTTTTTTACTTCAATTGAAATTGACTAATAAGAGATGACAGTCGTGGCATAGCCTCCGATTATAAGCGCCACACGGTTGTGGGTTCGATTCCCACTGCAGGAAAATGAAATATTTAATATTTTAATTTCCTCTCCAAGGTTGCATTCGGCAACTTCAACCAACCTTCGCTTCCACTGCAACGTAGGGAAAATGAGATCCTGGTCCGCACGGCAAAAAAGAAAACCGATCTTCTACGCGCTCTCTTTGCCTCGAACTGGACTTTGATTGACCGAGGAACGACGCCGGTGCCAGAGCTCAATATCTGATATTAGGTTCAGTCAAAAAAAATAAGGCCATAGAGCCCTGTGTTCTCTGGACATTCATAAGTCGAACCAGATGGAATCTTTATTTTAGTGCTCCGTGCATGTGTTCCTATGCTGGCACCGATGATAACGCGTCTGTTAGGGCACTCCTACTCAGTCGGTGTAGTCCCACTCATGGAAGAGCACTTTTATAAAATCTGAAGAAAGGCGATCGATTCGATCCATCTACTACAGGCCTAATGCACCCTGCTCTCAAAAGTGATGGAGAGCATTATAAATAGCCAGCTCTTGGTATGTCTGGAGGATCATCATTTGATCAATGACAGTCGTTATGGTTTCCGCCATGGTCTCTCCACCGATGATCTTCAAGTTTACCAAACCTACCGCTGGGCTGCGGTTATCGAAAGCAAGAGATAGGGCCTGGCAGTTAGTCTGGATATTAGCGTTAAGGTCACTGGCGTCCCCCAAGGGTACTCTGCTTGCTGCTGTCTTCTACACTGTTCCTCCCTCCTACATATCATTGACATGTTAGTAGATTCTAACATTCATTGCTATGCAGACGATAGCATAGCGGATGCCGAATACTCCAGCGGGAAATTCGTCCAAATCTGAGACACGGGGTGTTGAGTGGCGGAAATCAACGCCATGTTTCGTATACAAAGTGCGGATCAACCCCACATCATATGCGACAAATGTAAAAAAATAAGATACATTATATTATGTTAAGTAAAATACCATAAAAATATGTGTACTCCACATAAGAATTTTAACTTATAACTAGCATCCCGATCGCGGCTCCGCCCGTGAAATCACGAAAGTATTCGTATTTTTATACAGATTTTATTTTTACAAGTACTTGTAAAGACAACATAAACTTAATATGAAAGTTTTGGTACCTTGGGTTACATTATCGTACCTTCTATAAGTATTTTGCATTGTTTTGGAAATAAAAAACTAAAACTTAAGACATTTCACATTAAGAAACTTCCGTCCCCTACTTACCAGAAGAAAAAATTAAGTAGAAACTGGAGGCATTGTATGTCGAGTGGCGGAACTCAACGCCGTGCTTTGCCTTCTTATTAGAGAGACAAAATGAAAATAATATATACTTAACTATTATCTAACCAAGAAATTTAGAATAATCTAACTAATATAACCAAGTAAGCGCATTACTCCTTCCCCCTTTACTAAATATACTTCCCAGAAATACCACTTCATTCACTTGTAATATCTTAGAACGTCCATGACATGCTTATTGGGGATGAGGATACAGGCGCACATCAAGATTACTCTTGTTTTTCCAAGCTTGAAGCGAACCAAAAGCAGCCTCGGGGTAATCTTGTGTTCTACCGCAAATCCGTTCTGTCGTTATGTTTTCACATGCTTAAT
Organism: Heliconius himera; assembly: GCA_021202915.1. Classification (NCBI taxonomy): domain Eukaryota; kingdom Metazoa; phylum Arthropoda; class Insecta; order Lepidoptera; family Nymphalidae; genus Heliconius; species Heliconius himera. The sequence goes on from JAJHJA010000650.1 coordinate 671,069, forward strand.
AATTCAAACATCCTCCTCCATTTTCTACCATTCCGGATATGGTGTGTTGGGTGGCGGTCCCCAACGCCGCATTCGTCACTACTTGACACCGCAGCGGCGACCCACTGGTGTGCGTCACCTTGGGGGAATGCTCTATTAGTGCGTTCTTGTAAAATATACGTGGCGAATGGAACGTTACAGCCCCAAAAAGCTTTCTATCGTGGACCTCTATTATATATACCTCTATTATAATACCAAGTTATAGAAAGGATATTGACAAACACCCAATAAATTTAAGTAAAATATATTAAAATGGTGTCAATCTTTGAAGGTTAATATGTAATATTGCAGACTCTTTTAAAGGTTTTTTAAAGGACAATGTTTTTGTAGAACATTGTTTTTATGTTTCTCATCAGGATGAGCCAGCGCATCATATTTAAGCGTTTATAAAGCTCATATTCGACCTTTACGTAAAACAATGAAATTCCTGTTGTTTTTTAATATGAAAAAAAGTAGCTGATGTTTATCTCAAGATCTTCAAGTACCTATATATGAAATTTCATCACAATCGGTTACAAAATAAATAGATTTTCTGGAGATCGTAATCGAGAAAGATTTATTTGTACAGATTTTAATTTTTAAATTCGTAAAATCTTTTGAATGGAATGTCCGATTAAAACGAACAGATTCGAATACGATATTATTTATTCTGAAAGATTCATATAAAGGTATGGGTTCTGTCTAATTTTGAACTGTAAAAAAGTAGTTGTATTATCAAAACTACAATAGTAGGACCTATGGTGTTCTTTAATTTTTGGAAATATTTTTTGTTCCATATTCAACAGTTTCTGCAACTCATGCGACGGAAAACATTCTATCCTTACTTTATTACACCTTGGGTTATATTATAGACATTTTAGGAGGGATACCTATTTTTTTCTGAAAATAGTTTTAGCCTATGTTACTCATTGGTAATGTAGCGTTCTAATGGTGAAAGAAACTTTAAAATCGGTTCAGTAGTTTTTATGTTTATTCACTACAAACATACAAATCTTTCCTCTTTATATAATTATAATATATTATAGAAGTAAAGATTAAGTAGTTTTCAAAGACTAACTTCAACAAGAGCTAAGCAAGTAAAGTAGCTATAAGAAGGTGTGTATTTGAAGTTTACCACTTGTGGACTTTTCACTTTGAAAGTTGTTTAATTAACACTTTATAGATATTATTAAATTTCATATTCGAGCATACACTTTAACAACTTTGAACATAATATTATAATGTGTTGTTAGGACTAACTTACAAAGTATGCTGGGAGCTACTTGTTAAATACTTTTTCATAAAATATAATTAAATTAAATTGCGAAGTATAAAATATTTTAATTTTTAAACATAAAATAGTTACATTGATTGATTTTTTAATGTTGTTTCGTAGAAAAGTCTCCTAATACAAATTTTCCAGCTTGACTCTTTAGTCTCGCAGATTAGTCTAGTACTTATAGACACTGTTCTCCATTTTAAGACGTAGTGTGTTGAATGGTGGAATTGATCGTTGAGCTTTCAAGAGCAGGGAAATAAAAGTATTTTTCCCCTGAGTGGGAATTGAACCCACAACTATCATGTTTACAATTACATACTGTGCCATTACGTCAAGATTATTCTAGTGTCAGTATAAAATAGAAAGCATATTATCTCTATATATAATAAGACAGTAAAAATATTTTGTCTGTACATTTAGTAATTTTAACTGAAATGGATAGAGGGACACTTAAAAAGAATAATAGAAAGCAAAAAAATTTTTTTTCAATTTCTTGTCTGTCTGTCTGTCTGTCTGTCTGTCTGTCTGTCTGTCCGTCCGTCCGTCCGTCCGTCCGTCCGTCCGTCCGTCTGACTATGACTATGACTATGACTATGACTATGACTATGACTATGACTATGACTATGACTATGACTATGACTATGACTATGACTATGACTATGACTATGACTATGACTATGACTATGACTATGACTATGACTATGACTATGACTATGACTATGACTATGACTATGACTATGACTATGACTATGACTATGACTATGACTATGACTATGACTATGACTATGACTATGACTATGACTATGACTATGACTATGACTATGACTATGACTATGACTATGACTATGACTATGACTATGACTATGACTATGACTATGACTATGACTATGACTATGACTATGACTATGACTATGACTATGACTATGACTATGACTATGACTATGACTATGACTATGACTATGACTATGACTATGACTATGACTATGACTATGACTATGACTATGACTATGACTATGACTATGACTATGACTATGACTATGACTATGACTATGACTATGACTATGACTATGACTATGACTATGACTATGACTATGACTATGACTATGACTATGACTATGACTATGACTATGACTATGACTATGACTATGACTATGACTATGACTATGACTATGACTATGACTATGACTATGACTATGACTATGACTATGACTATGACTATGACTATGACTATGACTATGACTATGACTATGACTATGACTATGACTATGACTATGACTATGACTATGACTATGACTATGACTATGACTATGACTATGACTATGACTATGACTATGACTATGACTATGACTATGACTATGACTATGACTATGACTATGACTATGACTATGACTATGACTATGACTATGACTATGACTATGACTATGACTATGACTATGACTATGACTATGACTATGACTATGACTATGACTATGACTATGACTATGACTATGACTATGACTATGACTATGACTATGACTATGACTATGACTATGACTATGACTATGACTATGACTATGACTATGACTATGACTATGACTATGACTATGACTATGACTATGACTATGACTATGACTATGACTATGACTATGACTATGACTATGACTATGACTATGACTATGACTATGACTATGACTATGACTATGACTATGACTATGACTATGACTATGACTATGACTATGACTATGACTATGACTATGACTATGACTATGACTATGACTATGACTATGACTATGACTATGACTATGACTATGACTATGACTATGACTATGACTATGACTATGACTATGACTATGACTATGACTATGACTATGACTATGACTATGACTATGACTATGACTATGACTATGACTATGACTATGACTATGACTATGACTATGACTATGACTATGACTATGACTATGACTATGACTATGACTATGACTATGACTATGACTATGACTATGACTATGACTATGACTATGACTATGACTATGACTATGACTATGACTATGACTATGACTATGACTATGACTATGACTATGACTATGACTATGACTATGACTATGACTATGACTATGACTATGACTATGACTATGACTATGACTATGACTATGACTATGACTATGACTATGACTATGACTATGACTATGACTATGACTATGACTATGACTATGACTATGACTATGACTATGACTATGACTATGACTATGACTATGACTATGACTATGACTATGACTATGACTATGACTATGACTATGACTATGACTATGACTATGACTATGACTATGACTATGACTATGACTATGACTATGACTATGACTATGACTATGACTATGACTATGACTATGACTATGACTATGACTATGACTATGACTATGACTATGACTATGACTATGACTATGACTATGACTATGACTATGACTATGACTATGACTATGACTATGACTATGACTATGACTATGACTATGACTATGACTATGACTATGACTATGACTATGACTATGACTATGACTATGACTATGACTATGACTATGACTATGACTATGACTATGACTATGACTATGACTATGACTATGACTATGACTATGACTATGACTATGACTATGACTATGACTATGACTATGACTATGACTATGACTATGACTATGACTATGACTATGACTATGACTATGACTATGACTATGACTATGACTATGACTATGACTATGACTATGACTATGACTATGACTATGACTATGACTATGACTATGACTATGACTATGACTATGACTATGACTATGACTATGACTATGACTATGACTATGACTATGACTATGACTATGACTATGACTATGACTATGACTATGACTATGACTATGACTATGACTATGACTATGACTATGACTATGACTATGACTATGACTATGACTATGACTATGACTATGACTATGACTATGACTATGACTATGACTATGACTATGACTATGACTATGACTATGACTATGACTATGACTATGACTATGACTATGACTATGACTATGACTATGACTATGACTATGACTATGACTATGACTATGACTATGACTATGACTATGACTATGACTATGACTATGACTATGACTATGACTATGACTATGACTATGACTATGACTATGACTATGACTATGACTATGACTATGACTATGACTATGACTATGACTATGACTATGACTATGACTATGACTATGACTATGACTATGACTATGACTATGACTATGACTATGACTATGACTATGACTATGACTATGACTATGACTATGACTATGACTATGACTATGACTATGACTATGACTATGACTATGACTATGACTATGACTATGACTATGACTATGACTATGACTATGACTATGACTATGACTATGACTATGACTATGACTATGACTATGACTATGACTATGACTATGACTATGACTATGACTATGACTATGACTATGACTATGACTATGACTATGACTATGACTATGACTATGACTATGACTATGACTATGACTATGACTATGACTATGACTATGACTATGACTATGACTATGACTATGACTATGACTATGACTATGACTATGACTATGACTATGACTATGACTATGACTATGACTATGACTATGACTATGACTATGACTATGACTATGACTATGACTATGACTATGACTATGACTATGACTATGACTATGACTATGACTATGACTATGACTATGACTATGACTATGACTATGACTATGACTATGACTATGACTATGACTATGACTATGACTATGACTATGACTATGACTATGACTATGACTATGACTATGACTATGACTATGACTATGACTATGACTATGACTATGACTATGACTATGACTATGACTATGACTATGACTATGACTATGACTATGACTATGACTATGACTATGACTATGACTATGACTATGACTATGACTATGACTATGACTATGACTATGACTATGACTATGACTATGACTATGACTATGACTATGACTATGACTATGACTATGACTATGACTATGACTATGACTATGACTATGACTATGACTATGACTATGACTATGACTATGACTATGACTATGACTATGACTATGACTATGACTATGACTATGACTATGACTATGACTATGACTATGACTATGACTATGACTATGACTATGACTATGACTATGACTATGACTATGACTATGACTATGACTATGACTATGACTATGACTATGACTATGACTATGACTATGACTATGACTATGACTATGACTATGACTATGACTATGACTATGACTATGACTATGACTATGACTATGACTATGACTATGACTATGACTATGACTATGACTATGACTATGACTATGACTATGACTATGACTATGACTATGACTATGACTATGACTATGACTATGACTATGACTATGACTATGACTATGACTATGACTATGACTATGACTATGACTATGACTATGACTATGACTATGACTATGACTATGACTATGACTATGACTATGACTATGACTATGACTATGACTATGACTATGACTATGACTATGACTATGACTATGACTATGACTATGACTATGACTATGACTATGACTATGACTATGACTATGACTATGACTATGACTATGACTATGACTATGACTATGACTATGACTATGACTATGACTATGACTATGACTATGACTATGACTATGACTATGACTATGACTATGACTATGACTATGACTATGACTATGACTATGACTATGACTATGACTATGACTATGACTATGACTATGACTATGACTATGACTATGACTATGACTATGACTATGACTATGACTATGACTATGACTATGACTATGACTATGACTATGACTATGACTATGACTATGACTATGACTATGACTATGACTATGACTATGACTATGACTATGACTATGACTATGACTATGACTATGACTATGACTATGACTATGACTATGACTATGACTATGACTATGACTATGACTATGACTATGACTATGACTATGACTATGACTATGACTATGACTATGACTATGACTATGACTATGACTATGACTATGACTATGACTATGACTATGACTATGACTATGACTATGACTATGACTATGACTATGACTATGACTATGACTATGACTATGACTATGACTATGACTATGACTATGACTATGACTATGACTATGACTATGACTATGACTATGACTATGACTATGACTATGTAGTGAATATTATCTTTTAATAAAATTAATTCATAATCATAATAATAACTAAAACTATTTTATTCTATATTTACATTATATTCTTACACTACGTTCTATTTTCAAATTTACTTAAAACTAAAGTGTTAATATTTATATTTATTAAAATCATCCGCACGCAGCGCATTCGCATGACAAATTTGTTTCGAGTTTTTTTGCTGTGCGTGACGTAGCCTGCTTGCTAGCTACGAGTAAAGAGTCGGCTACTATCGCTTGCGACGTTCACTTGTTTAAATATTGTACTCATTGCTTGTATTCAATTTTAAGCCTTATCTTCTTGCTAATACGTATCTGTTTCGCTTATCTGTTTCTTTTACTATTTCTTTAAAATTCTTTCTTTCCTTCTGTGAGTGTGCAAAATTATTCTCTTTGTATCTTCTTAAGTGTTGAATAAATTTGGACAATTATTCCACAAAATTTTGGAAATTTCATTTCACTTCATAATTAAAAATATAAAATATTATTAAATAGCGTATTTCACAAAAGCCGCTATATTGGTGACACCGAAATTAGTGAACACTACATTTACATTAAATATCTACGTTTTCTGCTGGCAAGAAGATTAAAAACGGCAAGAGGCCATATTGACGACCTTTGCAAGGTGACCTCTAGTACACGATGGAGGACACGACTACATCCAACGTTTGTAGGATTGGCGTGCGTATTCCACCATTCTGGCCGGAAGAACCAGCTCTTTGGTTTTCACAAATTGAAGGTCAGTTTGCTTTATCTAATATAACAAGTGATGCTACAAAATTTTATTACGTTGCCGCTCAGTTGGACAATCAATTTGCTGTCGAGGTGAAGGATATTATAATTTCTCCTCCCGAGACGGATAAATACGTCACTCTTAAAACGCAGCTAATTAAAAGATTATCTGCGTCTCAAGAAAAGAAGGTGATGCAGTTGCTGAGGCATGAGCAACTAGGTGATCGCAAGCCATCGCAGTTTCTGCGATACATACAAGATCTTGCGGGTTTGTCTGTTCCCAAAGATTTTTTAAAAACATTATGGTCAAGTAGATTACCACAAAATATTCAAACTGTTATAGTTTCGCAGCCTGATCTACCTATAGAAAAATTAGCTGACCTGGCAGACAAGGTGCACGAAATAGCACCCTTATCACCACAAGTCGCAAACACGTCTGCGATGGCCACACCCCCTGCACCCTCCATGTTGGAAGAAATGGCCAAGCAGATCCAACTCCTGACCAAGCAGGTATCTGAACTCTCGACCCAGGTACGTCATAATTCGGTACCATTCAAGTTCAGAGAGCGTTCCCGGAGCCATTCCAGGCATCGTCGGAAGTTAACTTCCCACCAAAAATGTTGGTACCATTTTAAATTTGGTTCCAACGCAAAAAAATGTGTACAGCCATGTACTTACGGAGAGTCGGAAAACTCTCTGGGCAGCCGGAAGTAGCGGCCAACGTCTGCCCTTTACCTACAGGCCGTCTTTTTATTACCGACCGTATTACAAAAATGCTTTTTCTCATAGATACTGGTTCTGATCTCTGCGTTTTTCCACGGTTGGCTACCAAGGCGCCCTGTACCAAGACGAAGTATGAACTTATGGCAGCCAACGGTACAGTCATTCATACTTATGGTCCTACGTTACTACGCTTGGACCTAGGACTGAGACGTACTTTCACCTGGAAATTTACCATCGCTGATGTTTCAAAGCCGATTATTGGCGTAGATTTTCTGATATTTTACAATCTTCTTGTAGATTGCAGATATCAGCGCCTCGTCGATGGAACAACTACACTGTCAGTGCAAGCACTACAAGAAAATATCTCCGATGACCTTGCGTCAGTCAAAGCCATTTCGGGAGAATCAAAATACCATCAGCTGCTTCATGAGTTCCCAGAGGTAACGAGACCATCAGGTACGTCTTCCCTACCTAAGCATAATACTGTACATTACATCAAAACCATTCCCGGACCACCAGTTACCAGCAGACCTCGTCGTTTAGACCCAGTTAGACTGAAAGCGGCCAAAAAAGAATTTGATGATATACTCTCACAGGGAACTGCCCGCTCGTCTAACAGTTCGTGGTCTTCCGCTCTGCACTTGGTTAAAAAGAAGGACGATGGATGGAGACCATGTGGTGATTATAGAGCACTCAATGCTCGCACAGTACCTGACCGGTATCCTATACGCCACATCCAAGATTTTTCCTATCAACTCTCTGGTTGTTCAGTATTTTCAACTATCGACTTGGTTAAGGCGTACAATCAGATACCAGTACACGTCGATGATATCCACAAAACAGCCATTACAACTCCTTTTGGACTTTTTGAGTTCCCGTACATGACCTTCGGACTGCGCAATGCAGCACAAACCTTTCAAAGGTTCATGGACGAAGTACTACGTGACTTTGATGAGTTTTGTTTTGGTTACTTAGACGACATTTTGATATTTTCCAGTTCTGAAGAGCAACATCAGCGCCATCTCAGACTACTCTTCACCAGGCTCAAGGAGTATGGTGTTTTGATAAACACATCCAAATGTGTCTTCGGGCAGCGACAGGTAAAATTTCTTGGTTACCTAGTGTCAGGTTCTGGGACTCAACCTTTAGAAACGAACGTAAAGAGCATACAGGAGTGCAGCGTGCCTAAAACTGCTAAGGAATTAAGACGTTTCCTTGGTATGTTTAACTTTTATCGTCGTTTTATTCCCGGCGCCGCAAACATTCAAGCACCATTAGACTCTGCGCTTTTAGGACCCAAGATGAAAGGAGATAGGCCGATCACAATGACACCTGAGATGATGGAAGCTTTTGATAAATGTAAGACTTGTTTATCTCAAGCCACGTTATTAGCTCATCCAGATTCATCTGCAGAGCTAGCTATTGCCACTGATGCATCTGATGTCGGTATTGGAGCAGTACTTCAACAACGTGTCAACAACGTATGGCAACCTCTTGGTTTCTTTTCTAAGAAATTAACATCTGCACAAAAGAAGTATAGTCCTTACGACCGAGAGCTTTTAGCTATTTATGAAGCCATTAAATATTTTCGACACATGGTTGAAGCTAGAAACTTTGTGATTCACACTGATCATAAACCTCTCACCTATGCATTCAACATTAATAGGAAGAAATGCTCACCGCGTCAGTATCGATACTTTGACTATATTTCACAGTTTACAACCAGCATTCAATACTTACCAGGACGTTTGAACGTAGTGGCTGATACACTGTCACGACTGGAGGAGGTGAGTCATTTCATTGATTACCAGGCTCTGGCATTTGCTCAAGATACTGATCCTGAACTGCTAGGTCTGCTTCAAAAAGGCTCATCGTTAAAACTGGTTAAGGTAGATTTGCCAGACTCTAACCAGAAGATCTACTGTGACGTATCAATGTCTTCTCCACGCCCGTTCATTACTGAGAAATTTCGCCGACAAGTTTTTGAAGTGTTACACAGCTTGAGCCATCCTGGTAGGACAGCTACAGTGCGACTGGTAACACAGAGATTCGTATGGCCAGGGATTCGCAAGGACTGTAGAGAGTGGACACAAGAGTGTATACTTTGTCAAAAGAGCAAAGTTCACCGTCATACCCTTGCTCCCTTATCCTCAATCCCAACTCCTACGTCGAGGTTTGCACACATCCACCTCGACATCGTCGGACCTTTAACAATTTCGTCTGATTTCAGGTATTGCCTTACAGTCATCGATCGTTTCACACGATGGCCTGAGGCATACCCACTCAAAGACATCACAGCTGATTCCTGTGCTGCCGCCCTTCTCTCTGGTTGGATAGCAAGATTTGGTTGCCCTCTTCGAATTACAACCGATAGGGGACGTCAATTCGAGTCGCATCTCTTCAGGGCACTATCAGCCATGATTGGTGCACATCATTTTAGAACCACTTCATATCACCCAGCTTCCAACGGCTTGATCGAGAGACTCCATCGGCAGCTAAAAGCAGCTATCATGTGCCATTCCTCTTCAACCTGGACGGAAGCACTTCCGTTAGTGCTGCTGGGCATCCGTAGCGCCTGGAAGGACGACATTCAGGCTTCAGCAGCTGAGCTGGTTTACGGGGAGCCCCTTCGTCTTCCAGGGCAATTTCTCGCACCCTCTGAAGATTACAAGACAGGTGATATCACAAATCTGGTTACTCGTCTTCGTGCTGGTATGGCACGACTCTCGCCGAAGCCCACGTCATGGCATTGGACAGGTCCGTTTCATATGCCGGCCGACCTTGCAGACTCGACACATGTTTTTTTACGGCAGGACCACGTCCGCAAACCACTGGAACCACCATATGCAGGCCCGTACAAGGTTCTTAAAAGGACGCCTAAATATTTTCAGATAAACATATGTGGTAAGCCTAACAACGTGAGTGTGGACAGGCTCAAGCCCGCATATGTTACGCGAGAGGCCGTTCCTGTATCAAACAGACCAGTTACTGCATCAAAGGCAATCTCTCAGTCTGATGTGGAGCAGAAACTTGAAAAGCGGACACGAAGCGGAAGAAGAGTTAGATTTCCAGACTACTATCGCCCTTAACCAGGTCTCTGGGGGGGAGTACTGTAGTGAATATTATCTTTTAATAAAATTAATTCATAATCATAATAATAACTAAAACTATTTTATTCTATATTTACATTATATTCTTACACTACGTTCTATTTTCAAATTTACTTAAAACTAAAGTGTTAATATTTATATTTATTAAAATCATCCGCACGCAGCGCATTCGCATGACAAACTTGTTTCGACTTTTTTTGCTGTGCGTGACGTAGCCTGCTTGCTAGCTACGAGTAAAGAGTCGGCTACTATCGCTTGCGACGTTCACTTGTTTAAATATTGTACTCATTGCTTGTATTCAATTTTAAGCTTTATCTTCTTGCTAATACGTATCTGTTTCGCTTATCTGTTTCTTTTACTATTTCTTTAAAATTCTTTCTTTCCTTCTGTGAGTGTGCAAAATTATTCTCTTTGTATCTTCTTAAGTGTTGAATAAATTTGGACAATTATTCCACAAAATTTTGGAAATTTCATTTCACTTCATAATTAAAAATATAAAATATTATTAAATAGCGTATTTCACAAAAGCCGCTATAACTATGACTATGACTATGACTATGACTATGGCTATGGCTATGGCTATGGCTATGGCTATGGCTATGGCTATGGCTATGGCTATGGCTATGGCTATGGCTATGGCTATGGCTATGGCTATGGCTATGGCTATGGCTATGGCTATGGCTATGGCTATGGCTATGGCTATGGCTATGGCTATGGCTATGGCTATGGCTATGGCTATGGCTATGGCTATGGCTATGGCTATGGCTATGGCTATGGCTATGGCTATGGCTATGGCTATGGCTATGGCTATGGCTATGGCTATGGCTATGGCTATGGCTATGGCTATGGCTATGGCTATGGCTATGGCTATGGCTATGGCTATGGCTATGGCTATGGCTATGGCTATGGCTATGGCTATGGCTATGGCTATGGCTATGGCTATGGCTATGGCTATGGCTATGGCTATGGCTATGGCTATGGCTATGGCTATGGCTATGGCTATGGCTATGGCTATGGCTATGGCTATGGCTATGGCTATGGCTATGGCTATGGCTATGGCTATGGCTATGGCTATGGCTATGGCTATGGCTATGGCTATGGCTATGGCTATGGCTATGGCTATGGCTATGGCTATGGCTATGGCTATGGCTATGGCTATGGCTATGGCTATGGCTATGGCTATGGCTATGGCTATGGCTATGGCTATGGCTATGGCTATGGCTATGGCTATGGCTATGGCTATGGCTATGGCTATGGCTATGGCTATGGCTATGGCTATGGCTATGGCTATGGCTATGGCTATGGCTATGGCTATGGCTATGGCTATGGCTATGGCTATGGCTATGGCTATGGCTATGGCTATGGCTATGGCTATGGCTATGGCTATGGCTATGGCTATGGCTATGGCTATGGCTATGGCTATGGCTATGGCTATGGCTATGGCTATGGCTATGGCTATGGCTATGGCTATGGCTATGGCTATGGCTATGGCTATGGCTATGGCTATGGCTATGGCTATGGCTATGGCTATGGCTATGGCTATGGCTATGGCTATGGCTATGGCTATGGCTATGGCTATGGCTATGGCTATGGCTATGGCTATGGCTATGGCTATGGCTATGGCTATGGCTATGGCTATGGCTATGGCTATGGCTATGGCTATGGCTATGGCTATGGCTATGGCTATGGCTATGGCTATGGCTATGGCTATGGCTATGGCTATGGCTATGGCTATGGCTATGGCTATGGCTATGGCTATGGCTATGGCTATGGCTATGGCTATGGCTATGGCTATGGCTATGGCTATGGCTATGGCTATGGCTATGGCTATGGCTATGGCTATGGCTATGGCTATGGCTATGGCTATGGCTATGGCTATGGCTATGGCTATGGCTATGGCTATGGCTATGGCTATGGCTATGGCTATGGCTATGGCTATGGCTATGGCTATGGCTATGGCTATGGCTATGGCTATGGCTATGGCTATGGCTATGGCTATGGCTATGGCTATGGCTATGGCTATGGCTATGGCTATGGCTATGGCTATGGCTATGGCTATGGCTATGGCTATGGCTATGGCTATGGCTATGGCTATGGCTATGGCTATGGCTATGGCTATGGCTATGGCTATGGCTATGGCTATGGCTATGGCTATGGCTATGGCTATGGCTATGGCTATGGCTATGGCTATGGCTATGGCTATGGCTATGGCTATGGCTATGGCTATGGCTATGGCTATGACTATGACTATGACTATGACTATGACTATGACTATGACTATGACTATGACTATGACTATGACTATGACTATGACTATGACTATGACTATGACTATGACTATGACTATTTTTTTTTTTAAGTTCATTGTATAAATTGAAATGGTTGTAAAGCCGGACGCAATATACGCATGCAGTGTTTGCTTTCAAACGGCTATACATTATTGATATTATATTGTGCTTGTAAAATTACTCATTTAAAAATGTAATAGCCACTAGCAAACCAAATCAAATAAATAAATAAACTCATGCGACGGAAAATATTCTATCCTTACTTTATTACACCTTGGGTTATATTATTGACATTTTAGTAGGGATACCTATTTTTTTCTGAAAATAAATTTAGCCTATGTTACTTATTGGTAATGTAACGTTCTAATGGTAAAAGAAACTTTAAAATCGGTTCAGTAGTTTTTATGTTTATTCACTACTAACATACACACATACAAATCTTTCCTCTTTATATAATTATAATATATTATAGAAGTAAAGATTAAGTAGTTTTCAAAGACTAACTTCAACAAGAGCTAAGCAAGTAAAGTAGCTATAAGAAGGTGTGTATTTGAAGTTTACCACTTGTGGACTTTTCACTTTGAAAGTTGTTTAATTAACACTTTATAGATATTATTAAATTTCATATTCGAGCATACACTTTAACAACTTTGAACATAATATTATAATGTGTTGTTAGGACTAACTTACAAAGTATGCTGGGAGCTACTTGTTAAATACTTTTTCATAAAATATAATTAAATTAAATTGCGAAGTATAAAATATTTTAATTTTTAAACATAAAATAGTTACATTGATTTATTTTTTTATGCTGTTTCGTAGAAACTAATACAATTTTTTCCAGCTTGACTCTTTAGTCTCGCAGATTAGTCTAGTACTTATAGACACTGTTCTCCATTTTAAGACGTAGTGTGTTGAATGGTGGAATTGATCGCTGAGCTTTCAAGAGCAAGAAAGTATTTTTCCCCTGAGTGGGAATTGAACCCACAACTATCTTGTTTACAATTACATACTGTGCCATTACGTCAAGATTATTCTAGTGTCAGTATAAAATAGAAAGCACATTATTACAATAAGATATTTTTAAAAATATTACTGTAAGAACAATAAAAAAATAAAAACCTTTCTTAATATCTTAATCATTCAGATTAATTCAGCTAGACAAAGTAAAAAAAATAAAATCATAAGGTACCATTTATAATAATATATTGTGTCACTTCTGGATGAGGACCTTCTATGATAGTACTTAGACTTCTTTTAAGTTATTCTCTTTGCCCTTTTTTAGGTGACGAAAACTCAGGGGAGGTTCTATTTTCGACATATATTTCTTTTATGTTTTAACTCGCATAACTCTTTACCGTCTCCAAGGCGTGAATAGTGCCATAAGGTGACCCGATGGTAAATTTCCTCTTAAACCAGATGGTGCAGATGCTCATTGCTTCTTCAAAATCGAAGAGTCGCCACTTCGAAAGAAGGGTGTGAAAATAATGATCTAAGCCTAAATTTTAGGCGGCAGGTACTAGGTCAATCGGTTTCTCAGAATACTCCCTTGGTACTAACGGCTGTACGTTGTATGCGATCAATTTTTTCAAGCTGATACTGAGGTGTACTATGCTGATGACACCTAGTTCTAATGTATCTATATTTTTTTTACTTCACGCTATATTAAGTGTTCAGACACTCCGTTCCCATTAACATGACATTTCTTCCACTTTCTGCCGAATTCCGGATGTTTTGCTAGTTGAGTGGCGAAACTTAACGCTGCGCTTTGCCTCGTTTCTAGAGCGAGGAAATGAAAGTATTATTTGTTTCATTTCTTCGAGTGGGAATCGAACCCACAATCTGTCGCATTTATAGTCGCATGCTTGAGCCTCACGAATATATATCTATATGTAAACCAAATATACGAATGATAAAAAAATGATAAAAAAATAACTAATATAAAATTAAAAAAGAAATACATAAATTTTGTCACGAAACATTTTCTATGAATAGTAATGCCAATTTGAAGCGCAGAACTTTAGCAGACTTTATGTTCTGATTATTAAGTGGAGAAGTATTTAAGCTTTTGAAATTTTAATTAAGTTTTTTTTTTTTTACTTATTTCTCATCGTTCTAATTTATCTTATACCGGCATTTGCCAGTGGTTTAGCTCAAGCATCCTCTCGCAAATTCTAGCAAGTCCTAGTTTTGATACAATAAACAGAAATGGTTGAAAATCCTTTCTTCTCTTTTATAAAATGCTGGAATGTTTTTTATGTTAATTTTTGAATGCATATTTCTGTTTATTCTCAAAAAATATAATTTTGTAAAAGATATTAATATTCAATTGTTTTTCATCATGTATATTTATAAAAAAGTTATTATTATTTTGTTTGCGGCGTTGAGTTCTGCCACTTAACCCGCAATGCCTCCAGAATTCGGCAGAAAGTGGGGAACGGAGTGTCTTAACACTAGGTTCCCTCTGCCTACCCTGCTGTGTGCGGGATACAGCGTGAAGCTGGTCTAGTTATTATTATTATGTTTCTCTTTCATAGTTCACGGATTCAAAAGAACCCGGTCATTTGGAAGGCTTGCGTGTGGATCTGTATCCCCACGTTGGACCTGTGTCCAACACCTAGATGCCCCTTAGAGAATATACAAATGTTTTACTGTGACGCCGTGCACAGTCGGGCGCATGGAACAGCCGGGATCCATCTCTGGATTGTTCTTCTTTATTATTATTATTATTATAATTATATCAAATTGTAATCTTAGCGTAAATAAAATAAAAATCAGCTTCACGCTGTATCCCGCACACAGCAGGGTAGGCAGAGGGAACCTAGTGTAAGACACTCCGTTCCCCACTTTCTGCCGAATTCTGGAGGCATTGTGTGTTAAGTGGCAGAACTCAACGCCGCACTTTGCCTCGACACCAGAGCGAAGAAATGGAAATATAAATTTAAGTAAATATTTCATCTCCTCGAGTGGGGATCGAACCCACAACCAGTCGGTTTTACAGCCACACTTTGTGCTCCTGCGCCACGAATGGCCTCAACGTAACAATATATTTCAAAAAGTCAAAAGTGGTAGTCTGTTGAAATAATAAACTTTTATAAACACACCTGTATATATAGCGTCAGTTAAACTAAAAAGGTATTCAACTTTACATATCAAGACGTGAAATGAAGGCGTGGGTTCAAATCTGACGCATGTTCTATTTTCGTAAAGGTAAAATGTCAACGACTACGACACATAATGGCCCCGAATAAAGCGGATTAAAGACACTGCATATATATACTTATATAAATAAGTGAAATAATATTTCTTTAGCTTATATATAATCCAAATTGAATAAACCGTGAAAATACGTTCTATCTTTCATATAGCAGGAGAGACAGAGCGCACTTAGTGTTAAGACACTCCTTTCCTCACTATACGTATTCTTAATTTAATATTTTTCTTTCCTTAGTGTACTGTAATATTTTAAAAATAAATAAATATCTTAATACTATATTTTTCTGCCTACCTTGCTATATACGGTATACAGTGTGATGCAATAAAAAAAGGACAAATTCATGAAACCTCTCCAAAAATGTAATAAATTTTAAGAAATTATGAGCTAAAAAGTCAATAATTTTCTACATTTATATGTAAATACACGTACACGTATGTATAGCTAAATTGCGTTAGAGTTTTATGTTGCGGCGGAGGGTCGCATGTCGTTCAATTTACTCACTTTTTACAACTTCATCATACTTTTAACTTCCTTTCGGTTATAAATTTTCCGAAAGTTGCTTTTTATAGCTTTCTGGGTGGTTAGCTTTGGTATTGCTTGTTGACATTAGTGAAAATACGCGTGTGTTAGAATAGAAGTTTAAATAGAGCTTTACAAATTTAGTTATAAATAAATGAAATAGCAATTTAAGGTTATTGAAGTAAAAGATGTTATGAAATTCATAAATTGATTATATTTATTAGTAAAAGGATAACACAACACGAAATTACAAGAAAAGAGGCTTATGATATTAACCATTTTATTATTTGTATACTACACAACAAATTTGAATAGGTTTCTTTACTATACAAGTATTTATATTATATTATAATCTACTAACGTTAATTTACAATTTATCTAGCAAATAGCAACATATCATAACCTGATATATGAAAAAAAAGTAACAGTGTGATACTTAACTTATAATGGCTGATCACGAAGAGGAAAGAGAAGGATCCTTCTCGAACCTCACTATTTAAAGCTTTAGCCATAAACAAATGTCAATTACCAATTACTACTGGCCTTAAATAAATATTATTTATGGTAATAATTATATACATATATTTCTTATTATTATACTATCTTAGTCATAATTTTATAATAATTAATTATAAGTACTTTCATCACAATAATATAATTTAAATATTAATTAAATATTTTATGTCCATAATTATTCTAGAGTAATCTATTACTTAACCATCAAATCATACGACATGTTTCAGATACCAAATCATAGATCAATGCCAAATGTCAATTCGTTGTCAAATGTAATAATTATATATTCATTTCCTTTTATTTAATTACCATCAACTCTATAAATCTATTACGGCCAGACTGACAAAACTTCGTCCCCGAAGTTATATAAAAAACATATTTTAAAAGGAAATAGAAATTAATTTTAACTTTTAAATTGGGTACACCTTAACATTTTATCATCAATTCCACTTCTATAGACATATATATTTTAAGGATATAATATATTCAATATATACATATCACCATATAGCATATAAGTCAAAGTTAATGTCAGAGTCATGAGCCACACACATAGACACACCAACCACATTCATCCGCTGCCAGTGCGACCAGCTGATGCCAAATATGTGATCGACCAGCGGATAGATATAATATATAAAATACATAAGTCACATAAATAGACACATCAACTGCATTCACCCGCTGCCAGTGCGACCAGCTGATGCCAAGTATGTGATCGACCAGCGGATAGATAAAATATATAATATATAAGTCACATAAATAGACACATCAGCTGCATTCACCCGCTGCCAGTGCGACCAGCTGATGCCAAGTACGTGATCGACCAGCGGATAGATAAAGTGTATAATATATGAAAACATATAATGTATATATAATATATGAATAACATAATATATGAATGACATAATATATGAAAATATATTTTATAAATATTTTATCTTAGCTTAGATAAATAATATGTTTATATTACTTTAGACTGATACTGTAAAATAAAAAATTTAAATTAATTCCTATTTAATTAAAAAAAAGAAATAAAATAATTGAAATTTAAAAAAAAACAATGTTGATGTAATATATTAACAATTATCGATATATATAACTGAATGGATATTTTAATCATATAACGTTTTCAATAGCAATATTTTCTTCTACCCATTGACCGGACCATAACAGTAATTTTTCTTTATCCACAATTATATCCCTAAAACTACCTAAACATTTAGACCATGGGAAAGAATTGAAGAAATCTCATAAGGACCTTTAAATTTAGGTTTTCATTTTTCATTACGCCTATGATCCTGATGAACATAAACCAAATCACCTATACGAAAAAGTTTATTATTTCGTCTAAAGGAATCAAATCGCCGTTTAAATTTTTCGGATATCTGTTGAAGACGTTGCTTAGCAAGCTCACGATCAGCGGCTATATCAATATATAGTTCAAACCTATTACTATCAATGACTTCATTTAACTTGCGCAAGAGGTGTAATTGCCTCTACTCCTATTAATAAACACAACGGTGAAAAACTTTCCACAATCCGTTCGGCTAATCTGACGGTTCATTACATATGGTACTTAACATATTGATTACCGTTGATACATAACATTCAACTTGACCGTTGCCTCTCTGTGTACCTGTGGCTATCATATGATGATCAATATGTAATTCTTTAAAAAGTTCCACGATCATTTACAATTAAGGATGTTGTGCCAAACAAAGTAATAGTTTTTTTAATTGGTATTATAATTCCTGACTATATGAAACCAAACTATAGTATGAAATGGAATATTAATTTTAGTAATTGGATGCAAGTATCCTTGTTTAGGACCAGAATGCCCTTTTTCTCCGTACAAATTAAACAATGAAATATATATTTTTTAATAAACGCTACCATTCCAGGAAACCAAAAATGCTCTTTTATTTTATGAAAGACTTTATCTAGTCCAATGTGACAATTATCATCATGAAACCATTTTAAAATGCTTAATCTATAGCCCTTTGGTCACTTTTATAACATAATAAGTTATATTTTTATTAAATAACGATTAGAATCTCATATCACCGGTTTGTAACTAAGAAATAATAGTACGAGTCTCTGAGTCATTGTTTTGAACAATTTTTACCATGATTGTGAACTAACATTATTATCGAAGATATTAAACTAATCTTGGGAAGTGATTAAGATTGGCATTTAGGAATTGGGGACTCAACAAGATTCCGGCTAAGAAAATCAACATGACTAACGAATTTACCCTTGCTATACTTAATATCGAACCGGAAATCTTGCAAACACCAACGAGCAACTCGTGGTGATAAGTCTTTTTTATCATTGTTGACTTTATAGTATTACATTCGGTAACTATAGTAAAGTGAATTCCAAGGAGATAAACTCTGAGATGCTTTAGAGCATTATAACATTGACTCTTTGTAAAAGTTTTGCCCCGTAACCGATTGACAAACTAGAATCGGTATGTAGTTCTATAGGATACTCTGAATTGAAAATGGTTAAAAGAGGTTTTGAAACAAGATTATCTATTACATGTTTTCTAGCCGCTTCCTGCTCAAGGTCCCACTTCCATCTTTGGTCAATTTCAACAATTTACTAATACAAGCTACTCGTGAAGCAAAATCGGTAATAAATTTACGAAAATAGCTAGACAATCGAAAACTGCTTAATTTGTTTAATATTACGAGGTATGGGGAAATTTAATAAAGCATCCTCTTTGGATTGATTAGAGCTAACACCGTCACGGGAGATATGCCTACTTAAATATTCAATGTTATCGACCAATAAAATATATATATGTTTTAGATTCACTGTAAATCCATAAGACCTATGTGCCGCAATTGTTTGTTCTAAATAATTTAGCTCTAATTCAATACATCTAAAAGGAATTAGAATATCGTCGATATATTTACTACTGTTGGCAACACGATTCTTATTCATTCTACCCTACAACTTATTTATTAGCGATCGTATAAAAGACCGCACGGACATTGTACGGGCAGTCTTGGCTCTGGTGTGGCTCGGAGCACTACTCGTGCTCTGCCACTGACTAACCTCGACTATTCGGATAATTGATTATTTAGTTAATCGATTATTATCGTAATTATGAATGTGGTTAACACCTATTTGTAATTACATTGGGCTGGAGCAGTGAAGGCGAGTGTTTGTTACAGTAAAGGGTACCCTGAAGCCTACACCTGTGGTCGCAAGTCCCAGGCACTGCTCCGAGCTTCTGAGTGTTTGTACATGTGTCATGTGTTCACATATGATTAGAACCAAAGGCCAGGACATGGCCGAGGCTCTACTCGTTTATTATTTACGCCCACCGTCGACATCAGAAGTGGGATGGACCAAGCAGGTTCATCCTCTCACGCTGAAGAAAGAAACCACTGGAATTTAAGCGAGCCGTGATAAAATATACACTAAGAGTATAATCTGGAATATTGCTCAATAATTTTATAATATCATTTGAATATTGACATGTGGGCTCAAAGTTGATCTTGGTACTCTTAAGTGAGAAAAATACTCTTTAAGAGGGAGACGACTTTAACAACTTGGAACGCTTAAGTGAGTGAAATGCTCTTTAAGGCCAAGTTGTGTTGAGCTATGAGTCTGGGTTCCTAAGTGTGGCATAGTCCCTTTAGGTTTCCTAAGTGTTGCATAGTCCCTTTAGGTTTCCTAAGTGTGGCATAGTCCCTTTAGGTTTCCTAAGTGTTGCATAGTCCCTTTAGGTTTCCTAAGTGTGGCATAGTCCCTTTAGGGTTTCCTAAGTGCGGCATATTCCTTTTAAGTTGGGTCATGTTGTCGAGCTATTTCAGTGTAAAGAATGATAAAATGAGCAAAATTCCATTATGGGACTGTTTTATGATACAGTATAATTTAGGCGCACGACCAACTGCTGTTTACTGTTACAGTGATTTATCCCGACTCGTGGGGTGCCCGGGGCGGGCACCATGCAGGATGGCCGTGTTGGCAACACGATTCTTATTCATTCTACCCTACAACTTATTTATTAGCGATCGTATAAAAGACCGCACGGACATTGTACGGGCAGTCTTGGCTCTGGTGTGGCTCGGAGCACTACTCGTGCTCTGCCACTGACTAACCTCGACTATTCGGATAATTGATTATTTAGTTAATCGATTATTATCGTAATTATGAATGTGGTTAACACCTATTTGTAATTACATTGGGCTGGAGCAGTGAAGGCGAGTGTTTGTTACAGTAAAGGGTACCCTGAAGCCTACACCTGTGGTCGCAAGTCCCAGGCACTGCTCCGAGCTTCTGAGTGTTTGTACATGTGTCATGTGTTCACATATGATTAGAACCAAAGGCCAGGACATGGCCGAGGCTCTACTCGTTTATTATTTACGCCCACCGTCGACACTACTAATAATTTTAAATGTTTGACAGCTTTAGAGATTGCTCTCTGGAACACCGATGGACCGTTACAAATACCAAATGACATCTTTCTTTTTAACTTAAATTATAGGACTGGGAAACGAAACTATTTGAATAACAAAATTTTGTATAGCATTTCTACCTATTAAAGGATTATAATGGCAATCGATGTCCCTAACTACATATATATCTAACTTTATACAAAGTTCCGAGAATTAAACTGGCACTATTATCTTCGCAAATACTTGTATACTTCCTTTACTTATTCCATAAACATAAAAACAACATGATATGAGAGGGCATTCAAGGCGCTTTGCAAAAGACTCCTTTATTATACTGCAATTGGCTCCAGTATCAATAAGTGAGTCCAGCGTTACATTATTAATAGATACTTTAGTTAGCTTTAGTTCGGATTTCCTAAAAAATTAACCGCCTTTTCACTCGTAGGGATATTGTTACTATTTAAGTGGATCGACAATAAGCGTTTACATGACCGGGTTTTTTTTACAAAACGTGCAAAAATCTTTAACAAATTCATAACCTTTGTGATATTGTATGTTTCGTTTATTTTTCTGTAAGTCAGTGAATACTATAGGACACTGCGCTTTTGTATGCCCTAACTTATCACATACAAATTAAAATTTAATTTTATTAAAATTTTGACGTATGAAATAAATAATGCAATAGTTTGGATGTATTTTTAAAATTGCTATTGAAAGACGCCATTCTTACATTTACATCGGTATACTACCACATACTAATTCAACTAACTGTAGTTCACTGAACACAACCTTAGTATTACGTAACTGTCTTATCTTTTCTCTAGCATATTCGCAATAGGAAATGGCTGAGCCATAAGTATACAACACTGCTTTTTGTAACTTTTCTACAAGATTTTTTCTCAGGGAACAAAGCTGTTAACTCTGTACGTAAATTCTCTTAAGAACGACCTTCTTCGGGATCACAAGTTTCGAACCATAACAGTGCAGACCCTTTCAAGGCCTTACCTGCCTTAGCGGCGGTAGCAATACTACTCCACCCGAATTCCTTGGAGAGGGTTCCAAAGTTGTTGCACCAGGACTCAGCAAGATCGCTCGCAGTTGTGTCGGAGACCGGTAGAACGATGTCGTCATCTCTCCGATGTGTACTAAAGAGAGTATCTTTCATCGCCTTACGAAGTTCTTGTAACACAGGGAGATCCATCTTTAACTCTGAAATGAACAATTAATGTTAATATTGTGGGTTTTGTGGACACGATCCCACTTCTGATGTTAGAATAGAAGTTTAAATAGAGCTTTACAAATTTAGTTATAAATAAATGAAATAGCAATTTAAGGTTATTGAAGTAAAAGATGTTATGAAATTCATAAATTTATTATATTTATTAGTAAAAGGATAACACAACACGAAATTATAAGAAAAGAGGCTTATGATATTAACCATTTTATTATTTGTATACTACATAACAAATTTGGATAGGTTTCTTTACTATACAAATATTTATGTTATATTATAATCTACTAACGTTAATTTACAATTTATCTAGCAAATAGCAACATATCATAACCTGATATATGAAAAAAGTAACAGTGTGATACTTAACTTATAATGGCTGATCACGAAGAGGAAAGAGAGGGATCATCCGGGGGACCGGGAAACAGCATCAGGGCAATGAGCCCTCTGGCTGTAGTTTCACACGGCAGACATCAATATGCCTGCGTCATCGGGGTATGGCCTGAGAGCCAAGGGAGAAATCAGGATGAGATGAGCTATAGTGCTCCTTGGGCGGTCAGCCCAGCCAGGTGAGACCCTTGGAAGACCCAAGGGAGGCCCAGCTTAGACGACCAGCGACCGAGGGAGGGAGAAAGAGAGGGATCCTTCTCGAACCTCACTATTTAAAGCTTTAGCCATAAACAAATGTCAATTACCAATTACTACTGGCCTTAAATAAATATTATTTATGGTAATAATTATATACATATATTTCTTATTATTATACTATCTTAGTCATAATTTTATAATAATTAATTATAAGTACTTTCATCACAATAATATAATTTAAATATTAATTAAATATTTTATGTCCATAATTATTCTAGAGTAATCTATTACTTAACCATCAAATCATACGACATGTTTCAGATACCAAATCATAGATCAATGCCAAATGTCAATTCGTTGTCAAATGTAATAATTATATATTCATTTCCTTTTATTTAATTACCATCAACTATAAATCTATTACGTGTAACTTTTTATTTACACAACTTATTTTCCAAATTTATAGTTATATTTTTACATAAACGATCAGCAGCAGCAGCAGCAGCAAGCGTTGAGTTCCGCCGTCCAACACGCAATGCCTCTAGAATTCCGCAGAGAATGGAGAACGGAAGTAGCTTAATACTAATGGAGTGTCTTAGTATCCGTTTTCCAGTTTCCCTCTGCTTACCCCGATATATGCAGGATACAGTGTAAAGCTAAAAAAACAAAATAAACAATACCTTATATATATTTATTTATACGGTACTTAGTTAATCTGTTGTAACTCTTAATTATTCAAATAATCAATTGTACTTCTATCTAAGGTGTGAACCAAACCGTTTCAGCGTAAAAATAATAATATTAGTGGTAATGTAATTATATGATTCAAATAGCCCTCATGGTGTAATGGGACTAACTCTGTTAATACGATGATTGTTGGTTCAACTCCTATTAGGGGGAATAAATTATTTTCATTTATCCGCTTTAGCAAAAGCGTGGTGTGCAGTTCCACCACACAACACCTTAATTAAGTATGGAATTCAGGTGGAAACCTGAGAAGTCAGTGTCGTAACATTAAATTATCTTTGCCTAGTATTGGAAAAAAAAATGCAACATTTATGTAAATCAATATATTTTTAATAAAAAACAAACAATACATAATTAACAGGAAAATAAATTTGAACCTCTAAGTTTAATTTAAGGCTTTTTGTTTAGAAGTAGAAAGCCAACAAAAACTTGAAATTCAAATTCAATGAAATGGGGTTGAGTGGTTTTACCTTACGTGCAAAAACGGCATGAAAAGGTCTAAATGCGAATTAAATGGATTAACTAACTGTTTTGTGTATTATATGTGAATTTTATTTCTTTCCTCTATACGTTATCCCACACATAGCAGAGTAGGCAGGTGAACCTAATACACTAGATAATTATTGTATTCTTTATACGGTAACAGAAAAATATATTTATAGAAACTAGAAGTAATAAATATTGAAAATCACGGGATTTGCTCAGGTTACCCTCTTTTCTTCATCCATTTTAATTATACAACAATATTAAATGTGCCGTGTGATCCCGGCCTAGAATAGGATCATTCTGATACTGGTGGTGTCGTAAGAGGCGACTAAAGTTCGTGTGGTAGAGTCACGTCGCCAGTAGCAGTCGCAGTAGTGGCTTTATGCCACTGCGTTTCGCATCAGGTAATGCCGGGCACCTAACCCACCTTACAGGTAGGCAACGCACCTGTAGCAACCTTACAGGTAGGCAACGCACCTCTGGTGTTGCACGGGGTCGTGGGCAGCGGTAATCACTTACCATCAGGAGACCCGAACACTTGTTTGTCTTGTCTTTTCCATAAAAAAAAGTTGTAGGAAAATTTTACTCTTAATTTTGCCGGCCAATGCCCTACTATACGAGCAACTAAAAGATTTTTAATTCTTTTTTCTAGTTTTGCCCTGCACACAGTAGGGCAACGCAATGTTGCACTTTTCCTCGATACCACAGAGAAGAAAATTAAAATTTTAAATATTTCATTTCCTCGAGAGGGAATCGAAACCACAGTCTGTCGCGTCACCTATGCCCATGTGCCACAACTGGCCTTCAAAAAATTTACATTTCTTTGTGTTTGGAACACATTTTTAACTACCTATGTAATTTGAAGAGAATTAGAGACGGCAATTGCTCTAGATTAATTTAATAATAACAATAATAATTAATTGAGCTGATCCAATCATTGTGCCATATTTATTGAAATACTCAAGTTACTTCAGCACATTTGGAATTCGTTAAATAAAAAAATATTTTTAGTGGCCAACTTTTTTTAATATATAAAAAAGATTTTATCCACTTTGCATCAATTGACACATAATAAAGGAAATTATTCCAATTGTATGTTCCTTAATATTATATGCTTATCGCCACTTTACTATAGGTAATAATAATACGAAATATGAAATGACCAACAAAGCGGCCGTGATTGCGATTCATTTGCATATTTCATTGAGTGACAATTTCATTTGTTTCTCTTTATCCCGTTCGGTTATTTTGATTCAATAAATTTATATTGTTTTCGAATTTCAAAAATAGAGCTGTTATTAATAATTGATATAAAAATAGAGCTTATAAAAATAGAGCTGTTATTACAAATATTTAACAATAATAAGGCGGACGTCCGTTAGTCTTATTCAATAGCCCAGTAGCCAGTCCATCCAAATTCCAATCCATAGTCCTAGTTTAGACTTCCACATTTTCCACAGTTCCTACACATTAACCGGCGACCTTCTCTGAGCCTGTGGTTACCCAGAGATGGATCCCGGCTGATGCATCACAGTAAAACATTTGTATATTTTTTAAGGGGTCTTTAAGTGTTGGACCTGTGTTCCCACGCAAGCCTTCCAAAAGACTGGGTTCTTTTGTACCCGTGAATGATGAAAGAGAAATAATAATAAAAATAAAAAAAAATGTTTTTGTAATATAAATTAAAATAAGCTTCACGCAGGATACACACGCACACACTGCAGGGTTGTAATATAAATATTTTATAATTTTAACTTAATTTTGTTTAATTTGGTAATTTAACTATACTTATTTTAGAAAACGTATAAATATTTTGTATAGGTTTTCTAAAATAAGTATTTTTCTTCCCTAAGTGTGGATTAACACTTTAAAAATAGTTTAAAATATTTGGTAATTTAACTTTAAAAATGATTTATAAATTGATTCACTGCATATAGCAGGGTAGGCAAGTTAAAATACTCCGCTCCTCGCTTTTCCCCGAATTCTGGAGGCATTGCTGAGTGGCCAAAATCACCAGCGCACTTTGTCTCGACACCAGAGCAAAGAATAAAAAATAAAATTATTAAATATTTCATTTAATCGAGTTGGAATCGAACCCATAACTTGTCGCATTTATAGTTACTCGCTAGTGTCCCTGCACCAGGTCTGGCCTCTATAAAAAATATATTTTTGTATTTAGTACACAAATTTGATATGCATTGACAAATCCTATTTTTACGCCTTATTACGTAATTTGAGCGGACCCAATCATCGTGCCATATTTATTGAAATACTCAAGTTACTTCTGCTCAATTAATTTATTCAAAACTTTATACGAAGGTAACGAAATGGTTGGTTTGAGATAAATTTGAAACTTATTTAATTCAAAGTTCCAGACAACAAATATACAGAATAGTTTTGAACATTCATTTAAAAGTGTTGAAGACCAAAATATTGTGTTTATTTTTAAGTGCTAGTATGGTATATATGTTTTACTTTAGTATGACAGAATAAAAAATTGGATTTAGTGAAAAACGATTTTTTTAGTATATTTTCCTTATAATATAAAATTTACTATAACATGCCATTGGTTTATTATAATTTCTTATATTTCAATAATTACTTTTAATTTAAGCAAAGCTTAGCCAATATATAATGCAGTACTTAAGAAATATGCTCGTTTCATCGTATATAGAAAGAAAAATATTGGAGATTATATCTGATATATTTGATTTTATCGAGATGTTTACTCTTATAAAAGCGTCTTTCTCAGCTCCATAATACCACATAAAAAGATCAAACAAGCAGAGCAAGCAGTACAAAATATATACATATGTAAGCGAGTATATATATTCATTTATATATGTACATTTCCCTATTGTTACAGAGTAATGTTGTTTTTGAGACCAGTCGTGGCGCAAGGGCACAGAGTGTGACTGTAAAACCCAACAGGTTGTGGGTTCGATTCCCACTTAAGGAAATTATTTGAGTTCCGCCACTCAACATGTAATGCCTTCAGAATTCAGCCCCAAATGGTATCACAGTATCTTAACACTAATCCTTGATGTGTGCAGGATACAGCGTGACACAAAAAAAATGTAAATAATTTTAAATTAATGTGATTTTTATAAATTTCAATCTATCATGGCGCAGTGGGAAGGCGACTGATAGCAAACGCTCGAGACAGTAAATTTCCATTCAACGCTCAGATAAAAGCACAGTATTGACTTTCACAACTCAATACGCAATATCTCGAATGAGGAGTGGAAAGGGGAAACAGGAGGAAAAGGGAGAAAATGGAGACAAATTTACGATTTAGATTAGATTACATTCTTTTTGCACACCTTGTATGTGTGCACGATGTGGGATAAGGCGTGAAGTTAAAGAAATGAATACGTTATCATTGTCTTATAAATATTTTTTACGGAAGTACATTTATGTTTATTTATGGTAACGAAAAAAATAGTTTTAATGAATTTATTTATTTATATAGGTATATCTTTCTTTTTAAAAATTAAATCAAATTAAATCACTATCCCGCACACAGCAGGGTAGGCAGAGGGAACCTAGTGTTACGACACTCCGTTCCCCACTTTCTGCTGAATTCTGGAGGCATTGCGTGTTGAGTGGCAGAACTCAACGCCGCGCTTAACCTCGACACCAGAACGAAGAAATGGAAATATAAATTTAAGTAAATATTTCATCTCCTCGAGTGGGGATCGAACCCACAATCGCTGCGCCACGACTGGCCTCTTCTTTTTAGGAAATATAATATTTCTTTCTTTTTGTTTCATATATCTCTATCTTATTTTCGTACCTTCCTCCTCCCTCATCCATTACTTTGTTTAGAATTTCAAAGTATAAAATATATGTAAGTTGTACATCGTAACCGTTAACAGGAACGGTGCCCTCGAGACAACTGGAGTTTAGTATAGTGCAGGTAGCCTTTAATTGGTCTCAAGGCGCCGACCTACATGATTCACGAGCCTTAGAGTTTATTAGAATCGATGTACGTTGTACTGTGTTAAAGGAAATTTGAGGTCACTGCTAATGTAATGTTTGCTATGTAATATTGGTACAAATATTTATTTTAGATATACATTATATATGTATGTGTTTTAGTGTATGTTAATGTATATGAAGACCAGTCGTGGCGCAGGGGCACAAAGTGTGACTGTAAAATTGGCTGGTTGTGGGTTCGTTCTTCATTCGAGGAGATGAAATATTTGTTTAAATTTATATTTCCATTTCTTCGCTCTGGTGTCGAGGCAAAGCGCGGCGTTGAGTTCCGGTACTCAACACGCAATGCTTCCAGAATTCGGCGCAAAGTGGGGAACGGAGTGTCTTAACACTAGGTTCCCTCTGAGGTATTTTAATTAATTTCTTTAGGTATGGGTTTAAAATATTTTACCCTATATGCTGTTCCCGTAATGAGCTTCCCGTAATCAGCTTCCGCCCTGTATAATTTATGTTTTGTCCCAAAATTTTTGCAGAATTGAAATTTACGTAGGAAAAGCTACGTTTGCAGTTTGTACGCAGTTACGTTTACCTAGGCAGATGTGAAATAACAAAACATTTTTCTATTAAATAGGAAAATCAAATCAGTTCCCAAGATATTTAAATTACTATTTATTCAATGCATAACCAAACTAAAGTAATTAATCCATTATCCTCAAGAGGAAAAAATGGAATCGTCTGTGCGTCTGTCAAGACCATTTTACTTGAAATTGCGTTGTGGTATAAAACTGAAAACAGTATCAGATATTCACGCTTACAGTTCTTCGTAGCACAGAAATTAAGCTTCTAATGCAATACAGTCAAAAGATATGTGCATTTATATACAGTTTTTGCTTCATTTTATATAAAATTCACAGCATAATCAAAACCTATAGTGTTTCACGTACTTCCCGTAGACTTACAGTTATGAAATTTAAGAATTTTTTTCCCAATCCTGAAACCCTCTGTGGGCGAGTTCCACTCGCGCTTGGTCGGTTTTTTCATAAATACACTTAAATAAACATTGGCTGCCAGTTTATAATATAAAAATATATAATTATCTGCGTTCTGCTTTCAAAGTAGCTGTTATGAAGTGAATCAACTGTAATACGTGGAATATTAAAACTGTTTCTTTACATTTCAGTTCTAGTTCTTTGCAGAAGTTGCAGCTGTTAGCAAACACTAACTTTTTGGCTTTGCTTGTGTGAGTAAGTTCAGTAGAGTGTAGTATAGGGCTGATAAAATAGTGGTAACATGAATTAGGTATTCCATTTTTTTTTTTTTTTTTTTTTTTTTTTTTTTTTTTTTTTTTTTTTTTTTTTTTTTTTTTTTTTTTTTTTTTTTAATATTTATGTAATTTTAGTTTGAATAATTTTATTTAATTGTTATCGCATAATTATCAACTTTTATTATTGATTATTTTTAAACGATTTCATAATTTTACTTGTTTTAGGATAATTTTTTTTATTATATGTAAAATGTTACCAAAATTTTATTAACATTTACTTAGCTCTACACGAGGTCCTGTTATATATATTTTATATATTTGCTAGTATTTTAAGCAATTGCTTTTTCTTTTTATACTAATGATTTATTATTTATTATGATAAATTAAATACCCTACTTTTAAAAAAAGTGTTATATTTATTACTACTAACGTTTTAAAGAGAACGAAGTGTCTAAAACTGGGTACCAAGTTCCCTCTGGCTACCCTGCTATGTACAAGTACAGCGCAAAACAAAAAAAAGCATATTGTGCATGTAAGTTATATTTCAAAATATAACAAATATTTTTTTATCTTTTATAATTTTTTGGACATCCCACGAGATAACAAAAAGATCACGAGGAATCTGTACACAAAATACATTTCTCAGTAAGGACAGCCCTAGGCACTCTATATTGAATAACAGGTTTTACTCGCTGCTTTGCAAGTTACAAAGTTAGTTGATTAATTAATTTTCTATTGATACTACTCGCTTTGCCACTAGAATGATAAGTAAGTAGCATCTCAAGTTTTGATTATATTACGTTTGTACTAATAATTTATATACAATATATGTAATCTTCGTATATAATTTAACAAGACCCTATATAACGAGAATAATTATATTGGTGTCTAATTTAATTGTAAATTCAAATTACGACATTATGGTATGGTATAGTTTTTTATCAGTTTCAAGCTATATCCCGTATATAGCAGGGTATGTAGAGGGAACCTAGTATTAAGACACTCTGTTTCACACTTTTCGTAAATTTTTCGCGACACTGTGTATTAAGTGGCGGAATTCAACGCCGGGCTATTGCCTTGGTGCCAGAGCAAAGGTATAAAAATATTAATAAATAATAATTCATTCCCCCGAGCGGGGATTGAATCCACAACCTCCGCTTCACAGTCATACCCGAACACACTGAAATATTGCAAACATTGTTAAATTATAATCTCCACTTCCTAGTGATCCTAGTGATATATTGTCATCCGTACTACCGTAATGTACTGTACCGTACTGTTCACAGTTTAACCAATTGTTAAGATTTTTTTTAGTTTCACGCTGAATCCCGTACATATGAGGAAGGTAAGACTTGAGGCCTAGTGTTAAGAAATTCCGTTTTCATTAATATACTTCCTCTCTTCACTGTCCGTCGAATTAAATGACATATTATGCTATGTTATTATCTCTTTTTATGCCAAACTATTGTTTTAGACCTAGTCTTTAAATTCGTGATAAGACGATCAACACAAACGGCGCCGTGGCTTAGTTGGTTAAAGCGCCTGTCTAGTAAACAGGAGATCGCGAGTTCGAATCTCGCCGGGGCCTATGTTAAATTTTTTACACGTATTTTTTCTTAAATATGGTTTTATCATTTAATTTGAAGTATTTTTTTAATATTAAACTACATTTAGCTTTTTTCTGAGATATGAGTATTAAAATTACTATAATAATGATTTAATCTGATCGTATTTGTTCTTTGCTATTGCACGATCTCTTATTGAAAAGTTCAAGAAAAAATGTACAATCGCGGCACAACCAGAACACGAATGATTTTCTATTTTCTTTTATGGAGCTTAGTCATGGAAGAACCAGCAGAAAAATAAAGTAGAGTATAGCACTTTATTTTACTAGATTATAGTAATGATTGATGCCTTTGAAAAATGTGGAGCTGGAGGTGCTTGTTGAGAGCTAAATGGATTACTCGACGTACTAATGCCTCCATCTAAAAGTATAGGGTTTCATCAAGCAAAGGTTTTGGCGATTGTGAAACATGGATCTTTTAACATGTTCAGCCACATCACATAAGGCGATAACTCTTTAGAATGCATGATAATACAACGATCAGTTGAAGGCCAGCCCTCTCGCGGCCAATTGCCCAGGAGGTGGACAGACTTAAAAAAGTCCTGCACTGGCTGTTCCTTTAACGACTGCATACGCACTGCAGAATAGGGACAAATAAAACTTCCAACCTCGCTTTTAAATGTGAAAGACAGTTTATGACCACGACCACTCTGATAGGAGTATACGACTAACGCCCAATATTAATAACCTATCTCCAACGTCAATCTTAGATTGTTTCATATATCTATCCAATCTAGAGATTGGATATATGTATGAAACAATCTAACATTGACGTTGGAGATAGGTTATTAATACTGGGCGTAAGAAGAAGAAAAAAATTTTATTTCGTTTATATTTATTTATTTTTGTTAGTGTATGTTAATTGTACTTATTTTTGTTAGTTCTTTACATAATTTAAATGATTAATAATTAATTATTTAAATTATGTAATTTACACCAGAGCGAAGAAATGGAAATATAAATTTAAGTAAATATTTCATCTCTTCAAGTGGGGATCGAGCCCACAACCAGTCGGTTTTACAGTCACACTTCGTGCCGCTGCGCCACGACTGGCCTGGTGTAGAGGTAAATAGTCATTAATAAATCTTAACTAACCCTTAACAATATAAAATGAAAATAAATCAATAGAGTGAGTTAGACTCACCCACCGAAGGTGCTCGAAACATAAATTTCTGGTTTGTAAGTCATCGGGAAGTACAACTTAAAAGTTGACAAATTTAAGTTTGCGGGCGTATGTCCGCATTTTGTATGGGATGAACTACAAATATTTAATTTTAATGATTTTTTTCTATAAAATCCCTTTTAAATTTTCATTTCTGCTTGTTGAATAATCTATTGTTTAGTGTACTTATTTAATAATTCTATTTTGCATGTCTTCGGATTATCTTCCTGTGAATCTAGTGTAAAGATACTACGTTTTCTGTATGAATTTGCGTCCTGTGTAACGGTACTAAACGCCGCACCTTGCCATCAGCCAAAGCAGGGAGTTATATATCTATAATTTATTTATCTGACCTATGATAACCACGGTTAAAGACTGTTCCACTTTGCAACTTTACTTTGATTAAATAATTTAATTAACCTAAAACTGTTGCCCTGCATTGTTCTTAAGTAGTCACAAACTAGCGGTCAGCATTCGCGTGACTAACTTAAGTTTTAAAATTTCTACAAAGATGTAAAAGTTTTAAAAGCTTTCCGTGTTAGTAACAAGTCGTCGGTACTGCCGGCATTAAGTCATTAGGCTAATTACGTCATTCGAAATCGTTAAAATGTAATTTAACAAATATTTTCTTTGAAATGTAATGTTAAAAGAGCCATTTATACTCGGCCCTTGCTGATATATAGCTAGCCTCTTAAGAAAAAGGTTTCTTGCTTGTGACATTTAATTAAGTTCTCTTAGGTATTTGTTTGCAAACAAGACTTCTGTACTTCAAGAAATTAACAGTGACATTTATGTAGACTTAATAAAATTAATATTCATTTGTAATTAGAATATTTTTGAACATTTACTTGTGAAAAACATATTTTTAGTTTAGGGCCCGGACCTCAAAAGGTACGGAAAAAACGGAACCATTATATATAACGGATCTCATTGTTGTCCGTCTCTCGGTCTGTCTGTAAGACCAAGGTTTTCTCGGGATCTCGTGGAGGTATTAAACTGAAATTATTATGAAATATCCAGGGCTATGTTCCCTTTGAGCACAGACAGACCATAGCTATGATCAAAAATCAGGCTTCTAAATCAATGCAGTCCAGTATTATTGCTTTGTTTTTGCTACATTATGAATAAAGTTCGTAGCAGCTGCGTAGCGTAATCAAAACCTATAGGGTACTTTCTATGTTACTGTTATGAAATTTGTCACGTAGTTAGAACTTACAATATAAATGAAGGAAAACATATATTTATTTAATAAAAAAAAAATACAAAGTTATATTTATAGTTCATTTCATATAAAATAAGTGTACACGTCTGCAAACCTAAGTTTGGGAACTCACTAAGTTACTTTGACCTACAATACTGAAATTGATACGGATCCCTCGGTTGGCGAGTCTGACTTGCGTTTGACCTATTTTTTATATTTACGAGATATACGAGACTCGTATGACAATTTCAGGACATTGTGGCGCAGTGGCATGGCGTATGATAAACGCGACGGTTGTGGGTTTGACATCGTTCGGGGACATGAGCTATTTAATATTTTCCTCTGGTAATAATACAAAGCGCGGCGTTCCGCCATTCAACACGCAATGCCTCTAGAATTCAGCGGAAAGTGGGAAACGTAGTGTCTTAACACTATGTTTCTATTACCTACCCTCCAACCATTTAAATTTGAAATTTTTTTTCAATATATTAGTAAACATGAAATATAAATTGTAAGTCCGCAAAGACAGTTCGCTGTTGATTGCCCTAATGCGCCCAGGCGAGGTCAACACCGGATGGCGTTTAAGTAATGTTTGCTCATACTAAAAGCATCAACGTGTTCTTCTATAACCATAGGTTGTCAGCTTCGTTTTGTGTGTAGTTTATTGTCATTTTTCATTTTTTTATTATATAAAATAAATGTAGGTCATAATATATCTAATAATACTTTTAGTAATAGAAAATAAAAATTATTTTTTTTTCAATTATTCTTTCTATACATAAATCTTATAGTGTTCTTGTCATAATATGACAATAATTATATAAAAAATATTGATACTATAGTGGGTAATAGTACACTATAAATTTGAATAGATTTAGCTTGAAATCTATACTAAACATTCAATAATATTTGAGGCCGTCGTGGTGCAACGATTTTGGACTCGGGAGCATGAATTATTATTTATTAATATTTTCATTTCTTGGCTCTGGTACCGATGGAAAAAGCGCGGCGTTGAATTCCGCCTCCCAATAAGCAATGCCTCGATAATTCGGTGGAAAGTGGGGAAAGTAGTGTCGTAACATTATGTCCCCTCTGGCTACCCTGCTCTATGCTGGATAAAAAAAATTAAGCAAAATATACATATATTCTAATGCAAACATAAATTTAAATCAACATTTAACTGTGTATCTAATATGACTTTATTTGTACAGCAGAAGATGCTACAAACTGGAGGTATCTGCAGAGTACCGAACCTTATCGTAAAATATATATTTTACGAGACGTCTACAAGGTGTATTTTGTGTGAAAATAAAATTTTCTTTCAATGCCATGATACTATATATCGATTAGGCTTCTTGGCTTTCGTCGACCCGTGTACTTTGAATATTGCTTTCCGCTAAGTTGTAAGAGTTAGCGATTTACATGTATAGCTTAAGCTCGTTTTAATGTGTGACTTTATATTACGGCTATCGTGACGCAGTGGTACAGTGTTTGTATGTATATACCAAGAGGTTTTGGTTCAATCCCTCACTCAGAGTAATGACTATATTTTAATTATTTTTCTTATAGTCCTGCCACTTAAAATGCCATGTCCCGAAAATTTGACCGAAAGTGGCGAAAAAACTGTCTTAGCCAAAGTTTTGTATGCCTATTTGGATAAAGATTGAAATATATATTGTAGAAATGTTGATTTAAATGTACAACTTTTTGGGAAAAATTTTCTATATCGCAATTTAGAAAAAAGGGGAGGCATACGATAAAATAAAGCTGAAAAGATTTTTTTTTTGGAGGATATTTTTGATCAAATATTATGATATAATAAAAAAATATAAGTAAGACGCTACAAGGTAATAACCTGGACCACATAATCTGTGTAGATATTCTTCCTCTCCAAAATTCCAATGAAGTAAATTGAGCTTAGAGGTTAGTAAGGAATACCTAGCTTAAAGTCGGTTACCTGGATTTCAATATCCAATCATGTAATGTAAAGTCTTTTTATCAATATGACATATAATCAATAGGTACTACTTAGTAAAACTAATTTCGACGAGATCGCCATGGACTTGGTAGAGCCTGGTTCGTGGATATCCTTCTAGAAACTTTCTGCCCCGGGACCATCTATTTTCCTCGCTATGTGTCGTCCTCGCTATGTTCTTCAAGCAATGAAGATAAATTTTGTTATTCTAGTGAGATGTCATTGTTGGTAGTTGGATCGTACCCGGCTAATCTTTTACCTTTGCCCCACCGTTACCTAAGCCGAGTCACCTATAATAAACATATTTTGCATATAACAGGGTAGGCAGAGGGAAGTTTCAGTTAGGACACTCCGCCAAATAATAGGTCTATCGAACTTGATATAAAGACATTTAAATTGGGAAAAAAATAGATCAAACTACAATCAACAAGGTCACTTCTTAAATAATTATAAAGAAAATTTACTAAATTACTGTATTATTCTATAAATTAAAAACTTTATTATTTAAAAAGGTACAAGCAATGTAAATTATAAAAATATTTAACTCTAACATTATGGTACATCATGAAAAATTACGAGAATTTTTCTCATGGAATGAACGCCTTATACTAGTCTATCTGAATAAGAAGATCGGTACACAATAGCAGAGAGGATTACGAGTACTTATATAAAGATGAGTGGCCAAGTTCCCGTATCGTAGAATATACATGTATTAAAATGTAAATTTCAAAAATGTTAAATAATATTGTTTCCTTCAATTTTATATATTTTTTTCAGGGAAACTTCTTAAAAAACCATAATATTATGTAAAATTTTAAGTTTAGTTGTTTGATTATTTGATTATATTATTAGAGGCCGGTCGTGGCGCAGCGGCACGAGGTGTGACTACAAAACCGACTGGTTGTGGGTTCGATCCCCACTCGAGGAGATGAAATATTTACTTAAATTTATATTTCCATTTCTTCGCTCTGGTGTCGAGGTAAAGCGCGGCGTTGAGTTCTGCCACTCAACACGCAATACCTCCAGAATTCGGCAGAAAGTGGGGAACGGAGTGTCTTAACACTAGGTTCCCTCTGCCTACCCTGCTGTGTGCGGGATACAGCGTGAAGCTAATTTATTTATTTTTTATTTGTTTGATTATTAGTTTTGTATACGATCCAAAATAAACCGTTCTCAGCTGTTAGTCACTCTTAAAATATTGGATTTTTTTGTTAGCTTCACGTTTTTCTCGCAAACAGCGAGGTAGGCAGAGGCCCTTTCTCTCCTTTCCTATATCAGTATTACTGATACTACATTCGCCGTCTTTTCGCTAGAATTCAAGACATTGCGTGATAACTGACGTAATTTAATGGCTCATTTCTTTTTTCACAGAAATGAACTGAAAATAATCAATCCTCGGAATGGGAATCGAACCCACAATAGTCACCTATACTAGTAAAATCCTGTACGCCACCCACTGCGCTACCATGATACCTACATTCTTCATAATTATGATTAAAATACAGAATTTTAATACAAAACGTTGTACGTAGCTAGAATATATTCTGTATTTGGCGTAGTTAGTTAATTGAGTGTTCCTTTGTTCCAGCACTCGTCAAAGGACATGCTTAATGTTAATTAGCCGGTCCCCTCATTAATCATAAGTGCGTAATGTCGTCAGCGAACGTGATTTATGTGGTTTTAAGTTCTGCCTCGATTTTAGAAAATAGATATATTTAGTTAGCGTTTGTGGAAATTTTATTGTGCTAAGACACTCCGTTCTCTATTTTTCAATCAATTTTCGAGACATTGTGTGTTAAGTGGCTAAGCAACGCCGTGCCATGGCTACGATAGTGAATAAAAATTAATTAATTTAAAATGTAATCATTTCCCTTTTTGTGGATCAAACACACACTCATCGCGTTTACAATTAGACGGTGTCTCCGTGACGTATACAAACGGTATCGGTATCAGTTTCAAGTAGTTAGTATATAAAAAACATACAATTTAGTTTTTTTGCCTATTTAGGTTAGATCTGAATTTTAATTTGTCTAAATAAATTGAATTCACATATATGTTAACCTAAAAGTAACCAACACCGATACACCGAACACCGATAGAATAAGAACTTTCTATGGCAAACATTTATTTCTAATATTTTCTAAATTATATTATAATTAAATTATATTAATTATATTAATTATATTATAGAGGCCGGTCGTGGCACAGCAGCACGAGGTGTGACTGCAAAACCGACTGGTTGTGGGTTCGATCCCCACTCGAGGAGATGAAATATTTACTTAAATTTATAATTCCATTTCTTCGCTCTGGTGTCGAGGTTAAGCGCGGCGTTGAGTTCTGCCACTCAACATGCAATGCCTCCAGAATTCGTCAGAAAGTGGGGAACGGAGTGTCTAACACTAGGTTCCCTCTGCCTACCCTGCTGTGCGGGATACAGCGTGAAGCTAATTTAATTTAAATTTAATTCTAAATTATAGTTTTCAACTAATATCATTAAAAAAATACAACAAATATACACCAATATTTTAATATAGAAGAATCACCAAATTTATGCTGAGCTCAATTATTCATATCGGATGTGCGGAGATAAGAAAGACGCTTAAAGAGGGATATCCTCTAATATATCTTATTTAGTATATGCCCGTTGTACTGTGTTAGCTAAAAATAATGAAAGGCGGCCCTCGCGGCTTCGCGGAGAACGCTTCAAATAAATAACTGAAAACTTTTTCAATTTCACCTCGCGATCCGCAAATTGTGTTTTTCGTTTCAGTAAATCGGAAATGAATAACAAATTTTGGCTTCCATAATCAAGGGAACAAAATTAATTGTGTTTTCTTCGCGTTTCTCTCGTAGCTGCGAAGAGATTGTCTGAATATCTTATGTTCTTTTTTAACTACCCGTTTTTCGGTTAAGTTTGGGTTGGTTTAATGAATTTTAAAATGAGATATATATCAAGTTATTCGGTTATTTCATTAATAAACTTAATTTCGTATTTTGTTTTAATATATAATACTTATTAGGAAACGTATAAAAAATTTGTACTTAGCGGGATTGAACCCGTGTCTCTTTGGAAACTGTCCAAGCGCTCTGACCAACTAATCCATACATTCAGTTGAACATAGCGGGCGGTAGGAACGTATGGCTTAGTTGGTCAGAGTGCTTGGACAAGTTCCAAAGAGGCGCGGGTTCAAACCCTGTTACGTTTAAATTTTTAAACGTTTTCTTAATAAGTATTATTCTTTATGAAGTCTGGAATAACACTTTAAAAATGTTAAAAATATTTAATAAATTATATGTTTTTTGCTATAAGTTACCATGCTCTTCCAATAATTCAGTTAGATGGAGATTTACGGAAAGTGGCTGTCAATGGTTGAAAGCAACACGTAGCGTTGCGTGATATTAAAGAAACTTAAGGCCAGAAGTAGATAGATATAGACTGATGATGATAATGATGAGTAAATTTTTAAAAAATGCAAAAGATTATTCCCTTTATATAATTAAATCTATAGTGATACTTTAAATAAAAGTAAAATTAAATCTAACGAGATCTTTGTAAAACATACATATGTTACAAAAAAAAAGTACTCAGTAAATATTTTTAGGTCGAACTTAAGCACGTTTGCCATTTGGATGTTTTCCAGAACCGTTTGAATGATTTCGATTCGAATACTCTACATTCAGCTCTATTGTACCAAATCCAAATGTTCTTATTTTCGCGGAATTCAAATGCTTAATTAAGTGATCCTTATTTGTATCTGATAAAAGATAATATAAAAATGATAACAAAAGTTACTATAATAGTTCATGATAGTACAGTGAGATAGCGTCTTTGTAAACCTGATGGTGGTGGGTTCGATTACTCGGGGAAACTAGATTCCTTACTCATCGCCGACGTCAAAAATTGTCTAAAATTTAGGCAGTGGGTAAGAAACGGAATGTATTCTTTCGATTTCCTCTATTACTTCTCCTATCACACAGGGGATACGTAGTGTAAATAAACCAAAAAAACATTCTAAGAAATATTTATCTTCTCATAATAGACAGAGACTTCTCCCTCATTCCTGAGATATTAGTTCGTCCTTTGCTTTTTTCTTACAAATATAACTTATTTAATGTGTAATCTTTCTATGTTATTAATACGCATATAAAATCAGCTTCACGCTGTATCCCGCACACAGCAGGGTAGGTAGAGGGAACCTAGTGTGAAGTTCTCCGTTCCCCACTTTCTGCCGAATTCTGGAGGCATTGCGTGTCGAGGGACAGAACTCAACGCCGCGCTTAACCTCGACACCAGAGCGAAGAAATGGAAATATAAATTTTAGCAAATATTTCATCTCCTCGAGTGGGGATCGAACCCACAACCAGTCGATTTTGCAGTCACACCTCGTGCCGCTGCGCCACGACCGGCCTCAAGGCCTCTAATATAGTAGTAGTAGTAGATATTTAAGTGTTTTATATCATTTAAAACAGCAGTTAAAAAGAAAAAAGAATAAATGTTATCGATATGATAAATTTAATGAAAGTGTGTAGTAGCATTACAATTTATTAAGTTCTCATGAAAATTTAATATTTGTGTATTTATTTTTAATATATTATCTATTGAGATCAAAACTACAAAAAAAAAATCTATAACACAAAAAAAAAACATCGGCATCGATTTGCTTGTTATAGTAAAAAATACGAAAATAATATAGTCCTAAAATTTTTTATTAGTAAGTAAGGACGTATATTAAATTATTTCTTTGTTAACAACAATAGGTTTAATCAGGCTAAAATCTTTCGCCATACAATCAGGTGCTGAAAAGATGGGGCTTTAATCGAACAAGCGATGGCCACGAACAATGTCGAGTTATGCATATTCATCAGAAAATAAATTCAATTTTCATTAAGCGAGAGTCGGTGACGATTTTGTTTAATTTGTCGTTTTTCCATCTCAATGAATATTTAATTTTAAATATATACATTTATATGGATTTTTGATTTTTTATTGTGAAGAGTTATTGTACACTTAGGAAATAAATATATTTTTTAAAAAACGTATAAAAATTGATCGTAGCGGAGTTTGAACTCGCACGTCCTTGAAACCTACTAAGCCATATATTATCATCAAGCTTCGTTGAAATTCTTATACGTTTGCTACAACTAATTTAAGTTGTTAGTATATCTGTATATCTATTTATCTCTAAAATAAAACCTATCCTATTTCATTAGTCTCCTGGCAAATGATAATTATATTTTAATCGGATCTGGTAAGTCAGAGCGCGGCGTTGAGTTCCACCATTCAATAAGCAAAGCGTCCTTTTAGTGAAAAACGGAAAGTGGAGTGTCTCGAGACTACATTTCTGTCCACATACGTATCAAATTTGAATAAATAAAAAATTGCATATGTATTTTTTTTTTCAAAATAATAGAAAAAAATTAAGCCATTTTTAAATAAAATACCTTTGTTTATTTAATATTTCAGTTTTATTTATGAGTGTATTGTATGAGTTAAGTACTTACTTGAAAGTCAGACAAAATGATTAAAACGATAGGAATTAATATGAACCTAATTAACATATTACAGTTTTTTTCAAATATCGTCCGTATAACTAAAATTTTAATCCTCTAGCATTCTATTCAACAGTTCTCCGCATATCAAAATATATAAACAACGATCTGCTTACCATCATTTTGCACGATTCTCTCAGCCTCTCGTATTCGGAAGAAAGTTATGGAGATTACTGTGTGAGCATAAATTTATGATCATAAAACAGCATAATGGCGAAATCACAAGTCCCGGCCTTGCGATAAATTTGAAAATATTAATGCTGCTGTCGTACAATCTGTTAAAGCGATAGATATGATTGTATGAGAATCTTCAAGAATGTATTAAAGAGGAATATAGTGTCCAGACACTCCGTTCAGCACTTTCCGATCGAATTCAAAACACAGTATGTTGAATTTTGGAACCAACCTATAACCAAGCTTGTCCTAAGAGAGCTAGAACCAAGTTTGTCCTAAGAGAGCTAGAATAAAAACTAATTAATTTGTCCCGAGATAGATCAAACCCACAACCATTCCGATTATAATTAAACATGGCGGTTTTTTTTAAACATTATAAGTTTAAAATCACAAGAACTGTCTTGTTCACAATTGTTTATATATCAAAAGTGAATAATAACAACTGAGAGAGACTTATATATATAAAAAATTATATATATAAGATTATAAATTTATTTTAGAGTAAAAAAAACAAAAAACATTAGTCGTCAACAACAAATAGCATAAATTAAGACAAATAATAAAATATTATAGCGGCATTTCGAAGGCTCGCTTTAAGTTATGTAGCTGGTGGGCGATATTTTCCACATGGCGTTGACGGGTCACGCAGTCGTTTCCAACATAGCCTGACGCCGTAGGAATTTTTACTACTTATAATATACTTAAGAAAATAGAAGAATGTTTCCTTGGGTCACATAATAAATAAAAAATTGTAATACCATACGTAATTTATTTAGTACTGTAATTAATATTTATATTAGTTGAATACAATGTTAATGATTTATTACGTAATAATTAAAATGTCAGTTGTAGTACAAGCGTGTGACAGGTTGTGGGTTCGATTCCCAATCGAGGAAATAAAATATAAATCTTTAATATTTTCATTTCCTCGCTCTTGTAACGAGGCAAATCG
This sequence comes from Heliconius himera, assembly GCA_021202915.1. NCBI lineage: Eukaryota > Metazoa > Arthropoda > Insecta > Lepidoptera > Nymphalidae > Heliconius > Heliconius himera. The sequence goes on from JAJHJA010000650.1 coordinate 714,028, forward strand.
TTTCGCCACTTAACACGCAATGTGGCAATGCCAGAAGTGAGCAACAGAAGTATCTTAATGGGAACAGAGTGTCTTAACGTTAGGTTCCCAGGTCTGCCTACTCTGCTATGTGCGGGATACAGCGTGAAGGTAAATAATAATATAAATCCTACCAATATTCTTATATAATACAATATATAAATTTTCTTTTTGCAGGTGTTCTTCCCGAAGGCACTACGTGTTGAGTGGTAAAAATCAATATTGTATTATATTATATATATTAACATTTTTTGGAGTAGTAAACGATCAGATAATTATCCTAAAAAATATTCCAATGGTGTTTAGAGAACGTCATAAATAACTTTTTTTTCATTTATAATGTTAGAAGTAAACGTAATATTCAGAATACTCGAACGAGGCGTGACAATATTAGTAATATTTATTAAATTTCCTTTACTTATAAGAAAGCGTGAATAGAATTTAAGTGAATATTTTTTTTGTTATATATCGATTTCTTTGTGATATATGGTTCTATCTATAGTTATATCTTTGTGATATTCGGACCCTTTGTAACATTTTTTATATCATTTGCTTTCATTTTTTAGATATGATACTGTATCGAGACTGCAAATGTAAATTGACACCGGACAGACGTATCTTAACTTTATATAAAAGACTTTTCATAGATACAATATTTGTCAATAAAAGGTAAGTGTTATATTTTTTTCGATCGTTTACCGATCCATCATCCTTTCTGTTAAACAAAATTTGAGTTTTTCGGGACTATTTCTTAATGTTTAATTGACATGTGGTAATTCTAGAATTATTTTACAGCGTTTTAAGATTTACAATGGAAATTATATATTATAAAGAAAATTTAGTGTGGAACGGAGTGTCTTAACATTAGGTTCTCTATGCCTACCCTGCTATGTGCGGGATACAGCGTGAAGCTGATTTTTATTTTATCAAGGCCATCGTGGCATCTCGAAAATTGGGCGGTGCTGGGGGAACAGAGTGTCATAGCACTATGGTTCCTCCTCTTACCATGCTATACGCAATACAGCTTGAAGTTGCTTAAATATTGTAACAGATAATAAAAGCATTTTCATAAAATTTCAAATATATATATAATATATAAAAACACATTTAAAAAGTGACTAATTAAATTAATCAACGTAGAGTTAAACTGCCACTAGACTAGTAAATAATAATTTCAACATTGCTCCCCTGCAATAACAATTCACTTCTTAATTACTATGGATTTAAATATAAAATAAATGTTAATGGCTCTGGTATAATACCAATATTATTCCATACAGAGAGAGAGGCCAGTCGTGTCGCAGGGGCACAAAGTGTGACTGTAAAGCCGACTGGTTGTAGGTTCGATCCCCACTCGAGGAAATGAAATATTTACTTAAATTTATATTTCCATTTCTTCGCTCTGGTGTCGAGGCAAAGCGCAGCGTTGAGTTCTGCCACTCAACACGCAATGCTTTCAGAACTTGGCGGAAAGTGAGGAACGGAGTGTCTTAACTAGGTTCCCTCTGCCTACCCTGCTGTGTGCGGGATACAGCGTGAAGCTGATAAAAAAATACCATAAAGCTTATCCTGAGAGGTCGTCTTGGCGTAGTGGTTGTGTACGTTACGGGTTTGAACCCAGTTTGGAAACTTAAATCGCAGCGTTAAGTTCCGCCAATCAACATGCAAAATATGAAATTCGGGTGAAGTGTGTAACAAAAGTCCATGATTTAGTAACACGTAAATAGCACTTTAAATTATTGTACTTTTTTTTGAAATGATAATACTTTATAAATATATATACTAGAGACTCAACCGCGGTTTCCCTCGCTCAAAAATATTTTTATATTAAAGCCATATCATAATATATATTTTAAAAACCCGTACTCTTTTCAATAAAAAGTATCAGATGACCTTTCAAATGCCTTCAAGAGTATGTGTACAAAGTTTCATGATAATCGGTTGTGTAGTTTTGGCGTGAAAGCGTAACAAGCAAACTTACATTCATATTTATAATATTAGTATGATTTTATAAAAAAAACATTAACAAAGAATTGGAACAGTCAATTTTGTACGTTTATAATGACTTATATTTATTTGTTGGTCCGAACGAGCACCTCTGTGCTTCTATCAGTAAGGACTCTATAGTATCAAATGGCTTTCATCTGAGGTCGTATCTAATATTAAAGGGTATATCTAGTATATTGTTATCAAGTAACAAAGTAATTATTTACTGTAACCACACAAAATGAAAGATGAAAGAAAGAATGGAGATATTGGTTGAAATATAACAGTCTTCATTTCAATAAAGTAAATCAATAACGTTTGATTGTTAAATCTTTTATTTTGATTGATGCTAGATGGCGGAACTCAACGCTGTGTTTGTTCTTACCAGACAGCTAAAATAATAACGTTTCACTAACACATCTATATCCATTGTTAGTACACCAGACATTTTACAATTGTCGTAAATTGCTAAGGTAGCATCTTTCTTATAAAAACAAAGAAAAGTAGTAACCAAGAATAACTAGTATTAAGATCTTTAGTTTTTCTGTTTATTTTTTTTCAATATTAACTTATTTCTTCTCGTCTCCCGTACATAATAAGGTAGATAGAGCTAAACTGGAAACTTGTGTTAAAACACTCTTTTTCCATTAAGCTTATTAACACTTCCGATCCCCACTTCTCGCCAAATTCTGGAGGTATTGCATGTTGTTTATATTGTTCTTGGTAGTGATTCCAAGAACAAAACAACTCTGAAGCTAGGAAATGAAAATATTAAATATTTCACTACTTAGAGTGGGAATCGAACCCACAATCGTAGCGACGACGGCCTCTAGTATCTTATAATATAGTTTAACATTTATTAATTAATATATTTGCAACGTTAAGCTTAACATTTTCTTTTAAAAATGATTGTTCTCGTGATACGATTTCGTTACACAGAACCTTTTTTCCGCTTTGTTAAAACAAAACAGAGAAAATTATGTAGATTGACGAGTGAAATAAGTACAATTCTTGAAAAACCTTCGCCGACTCCACCTAATACAAACGGAATATTTACTCTGTAATTTTCTTAAGTGTAGCTTTTTCTTTTGACACAAAGCGCTACCCATATAATTGCAATGGCGACGAGATCGTTATCGCTTACGTTTTTCCACTCATATAACTAAATTACGCCTTATATCGACCCGTTTTTCTTATCACTAATGTCCATTGTAACGGATATAGCGGTGGAATTAAATCCCTTTGTCGTTGTTCGAATTTATTATAGTGAAGTCAGTGGAGCGGGGTTATGTTACAATTACTACTCTAGCTTTAAATTTTTCAGTACAACGACTGCACAGAGGCGTAAAGAATCCTCGTATAAAGTGATTCGAAAGCATCTGCAGTTGGACTACAGCTACGGCTTTAGGCTAGAATCACAAGCGGACCGTAGTGCGCGAAGCGTAGAGCCGCCAGTACGTAGCGGCAGCACGAAGCGAGCGGACGCCCGTAGACTCTCGTAGCAGTGCTACGCCGACGCGTTATGTACGAGCTAGCCTACGCGGCCCAACGTAAACAAAAAGTGATATGAGTTGTGCGTCCCCAAGCGCAGTACTGAGACTGACTTTATTAATATTAACTTTTGTTGTGTCGTGCTCGTTTATATCTAGTGTGGTGTGGTTATTGCGAACCAAAGGCTCCGCCAGCCAATATGAGAACTATTACTTGTCGAGAATTAATATAAGCGTGAAAGCACAGGAAAGCAATAACGCGTCCACCGCGCCTACCGTATCGAGCCATTACAAAGACTTGATTAAAATAGAGATAGCGATGCGGCGCGTAGAAGAGAATAGCAGGAGATTGAAAGAGTACACGAAATCATTGTTGTGGGATAATAAAGACAAGTCTCTATGGTGTGTTTTGTTCAAAGACAGTGAAAAAGCGAAACCGGTGTCAGGGGAAGCCAAAAATAGACATTCTGTAGACGAAGATTACATACGAGCTTTGAGAGAGCAAAAAATGAGGGAGACTGTTATTCATCTGAGGCATCATGGCGTCCACCATAAGAGACGCCCTGAAATATCACCAAACATACCTTATATTAAATGAACAATATAGTAATGATGTATATATATTATTATATTTATGCCACATAGTATAAGTCGCTGTAAGGACTCGTGTATATACATATATTTTTGTGTAAGTGTACATATGTCAGTTTATGAAGCCTCTGTGTTGACTTCAGACAATACTTGAATAAATCATCGGAAATTTGGTTTAAAAGTTTTATTTTTTCTCTTTTTTTTAATAAATTAATCTGTATGTTATTAGGATCACTTTTAAATATTCTTGTAATAGAAAGACGGTTATATAAAGCTTAATTTTATTAAAAAATAATTGATAATTAATACGAAGATAATCTGATTGTTTATCGTTTTTTAGGCTATTTTTGGATCTGATTAAACAAATAGTCATCAAAATATATTGAAAGTCGTCTATATTGCGAGTCGAGGCCGAAAAAAAATGGAATTTTAAAAGTCCTGAAATTTTAGAAAATGGTAGATAGAATGTCAAGAGACTCTTTTCTCTGTGTCCGCCAAAATTCATGACATTTCATGTCACACAAATGCCGCACATTGTCTGTCACAGCAGGCAAATAAAATATTTAATTTTCTCTGGTTGTGAGTCAAACCCCAGGTTGACGGTAATAGTACCGTCACATTTACAGTCAGACGCTGTCCCACTGTGCTGTGACATGAAGTATTAAAATATTTATCGAATTTTAAGTTAATTATTGTCACTTTGCCAACTAAATTAATAAATGAATACACTTTTTAAAATATGGAACTCTGAATATTAAGTTATCTGTATAATGTGTGTACATACAGTACAGTTCAGTCGTGGCGCAGTGGCACATAGTGTGACTGTAAAACCGATTGGTTGTGAGTTCGATCCCCGCTCGAGGAGATGAAATATTTACTTAAATTTATATTTCCATTTCTTCGCTCTGGTGTCGAGGGAGAGCGCGGCGTTGAGTTCTGCCACTCAACACGCAATGCCTCCAGAATTCGGCAGAAAGTGGGGAATGGAGTGTCTCATGACACTAGGTTCCCTCTTCCTCTGCACAGCAGGGTGCTGTGTGCGGGTTACAGCGTGAAGCTGTGTGTACATACAATATTTTTTATAATTACCTGTCGCGAAAGGATAAAGGATAATATTTAAAATGGTCTAAAAATCAACATTCACTGAAACTGAAAATATCTATAGAGTATAATTGTGATATGAGTCGTAAAAATCAAGTTCTTTTTCACGTGAGGAAATTATTATAATTAAAGAAAATTATACAGATCTTTCAACCAATACTTTTCTATTTGATAAAAACGCCTCTAATTATATATAATTTACGTTGACACGAGGTTTGTGAAGGTTTCTTTATATTTTTTTTATTGGGAATTAAAATCATAAGGTGAAACTATTCAGAAAGAAATTTTCTTTGTCTGAAAAAAAAATCATACAGACGATGTTAAAGTTAAAATAATTTCAGAAGTAAATGTTATCAAAGACATGCATCTGTTTTTTTTCTTGTGGATTAGGTAAGAACTAAAAAAATGCGTTTACTAAAGTGGTCATACAATAGGATCCCAGAAAACGTCAGAGAATTTTCTATATCACGATTTAAAAAAATTGTGAAAAGACGTTTGTGTGTTAAAGGTTATTACCAAATTAATGATTTTGTAAATGATAACACGCCTTGGGAATGAAATGCTCGCTCCAGTCTGTTTCAAAGGTATCATTGTCACAAATAATTAAATATGTATTTGTTTAAAATTGATTTTAAAAAATAGGTCCCGCTGAGTTTCTTGCGCCGGTTCTTCTCAGGTCTGAGGCATTAATTTTAGTGAACTGGTGGTAAATTTGACGTTCAAAAAATGAAGCATGTAACTTCTTATTTTGAATAAAATTATTTGAATTTGAATTTGAATTTGGTCAAATTTCATAATATTTTTTTATTTCGTTAAAAAAAACAAACATTTTGTCTATCAATTATATAAATAATATTGGATAGAAAAAAAGATTGTCAATTTAATTAAGTTGACATTGGGTACAGCTTGAGTCGAAATATTTTAATAAATATAATGGTTTCTACCTACATCAACTTGCTTTAAGCACAAACATTTAAAATTTTTACACATGAGTAGTGAGTAATATTTAAAATTTATTTGTGGCGTATAACATTAAATATGTACATATACTACTAGTATTATGTATACTAATACTAATATTATAAGAATGTAGAGTTCCTTTGGTTGAACGCGATAATCTCTGGAACTATGGGTTAAGATGCAAAAAAAATATTTTTTTGTGTTTGTCCATTACCTGAAAAATAGTTTAAGCCATATTTAGTCATATATGGTCAGAGTTACTTCGGATAATTGGTAAAAGTCATGTGTTATGCACAACTCTTAGTCATTTTATTTGACCACACGAGCGAATCCAAAGGTTAAAACTCGTATTTCATAAGTATAGAATTAAAATGTTATATAATTTGGGAACTGTTTTATAATTTAGGAGGCCAGTCGTGGCGCAGGAGCACAAAGTGTGACTGTAAAATCGACTGGTTGTGAGTTCGATCCCACCATCCCACTCGAGGAAATGAAATATTTATTTAGTGTCGAGGCAAAGCGCAGCGTTGAGTTTCGCCACTCAACACGCAATGCCTCCAGAACTTGGCGGAAAGTAGGGAACGGAGTGTTTTAACACTAGGGTTCCCTCTGCCTATTATGCTGTGTGCGGGATACAGCGTGAAGCTGATTTAGGAACTTACCATTAATAATTCACATTGATGTTTAAAATGAATAACTTACAAATATTTATATTTATTCAAAACACTGGCGAAAATAAAAATGTTAATTTTTATGGTCTAAAAAAGGTAAAGTGAGTGTAGAGTGGATCAATTTACAGAGCTGATATAACATTATTATTATAGCACAACAATTTAATTGGGTCAGGTAAACTATCATATATCTTTTAAGTGGCTTCTTTGTATTTTAATATATAACCTATGAGAATACTCTCATTGTTAGAATATTATAAATATAACATATATACATAAATTTTATAAAGAGAAAAACAGACCACCCTTTTAAGATTTAGTAACTAACGTCAGAGACTCTATATTTTCAATATGAAAGCTTACTATTGTCGCTTTAACACGCAAACGTATGTTAGCAGATTACAGCTAGATTATTCTATTATGCATAATTTTTTTTTCTCATAGTCGTACCCTACATTTAGAAAAGTACGTAATGGTAACCTAGGAACCTATTTTTAAGTCACTATGTCAAGTATTACTTGCTGCCTTCGCGGCATTTGATTCTTCGTCCAATAGCTAAGAGATAACGTCTCAAGATGTTGGTTGAGGGTTTTCGCTATTAAACCATTAACTGAAACCACTGAAGACCTTTCTTAGTAGCATTTACTCTCCACAAGGAACCTAATATAATGGAATAGAACCGTTTATATTTAGATATGTATTGATATTAAACTTGCATTAAACTCAACAAATTATGATATAGTATTATAGAAATAATATAGTATATTAACTATTTGTCAGGCTATCGTGGATACTAGGGCAGCCTATGGTTGTAATCATGACAAAAGCATGTTCTCCACTCAGGGGAATAAATTATTATCTTTGATTGCTCTGCCAAGACAAAACGCGGCGTTAAGTTATGAAAGCAATGCTATTTGTATAGATTAATATAAAATTAAGATAAATTAATATAAAATAAGATAGTTACGTGGCTTTATTAAGGTTAGTCGTGGCGCAAGCGCGAGACTAAACTCGTTAGGTCGTGATTTTGATTCCCACTCGAGGAAATTAAATGTTTAATATTTTCATTGCTTCAGAATTCGGCGGAAAGTGGGAAGCGGAGTGTCTTAACACTAGGCTCTATCCGCCTCTCCCGTTAATGCGGGATACAGCGTGAAGCTGTTTAATTAGACGATTAAAAAGATTTTATAAACGAACCATCTATCTATAGTACTTTATATAATCGACACACGCATTAATCTACATCAAAGCACTAAAGCTTAGTTAAATGAATGCTTCATTACGTACAGTATCTGGTCTGCACTACCTTAATACAAACAAACAGAATAGTAATTAATGTTATATTATACTAAATACAGTATGTAAATATGTTTTAATTCGAGGTCAGTGGATTTGTTTGTTTTACTCAGGTGTATTGGAAGTTAAGTTATTATATCTATGTTGTTTATTGTTTATATTAATATTTTAGTAGTTGATGAGCGGTAAGAGGTAGGGGAGATCTCGGTTGACCTTCGAAAAAATAGTATCAAAGATGATGGAGGAAGGTCACGTAAAAAGCGTGAGGACTCCCCGGAGGTTATGTATGAAGAGGTTGATGACAGTGGACGAGGCGAAAGAGGTTTGTAGAGACCGCTAGGGATACAGCGTGAAGCTAAGTTAAGTAGTAGTTGACATACTAGATTATTTTTAATATTATTTTACTATCCCATTCAAATAAAATAATAAAAATGTTCAATTTGAATGTATCCATATAATAAAAATATCCATCTGAATTAGAACCTGTTATGAACGTCGTTTTTGATGTTTTTGTTTATAGGATCAAGATTCATAAAGAGAAATTATTGTGAAGCCTTGCTACGCAATATTAATACAGGAAATGATTATTTGATGAGAGAGGATACTATTTACTTAATAATAAGTTCAAAACGTTTTGTATGGTATCTTATTAAGCTAAGTAATTACTTTTCAACCGCTTGATATGCCTATATATGAAAAAAATATATAAATCACAGAATGCTTCTGTTTGTCATGTAGGTATATGAAGAGTACTATACTACTATACTGTCATCTTCTTTATTTAAACGATGTGGAGAAAGCCATTGTTATTTATAAGTTTTTTTTTATTATGAATTATAAAGAACCTAATGAATTAGACGAGGTCGTTCGTGGTGCAGGGGTACAAAGTGTGACTGTTAACGCGACTAGTTGTGGGTTCGATCCCCACTCGAGGAAATTAAATAGTTATTTACATTTATATTTTCATTTTTTCGCTCTGGTGTCGAGGCAAACAGCGGCGCCGCCCGCCACTCAACACAATTCCTCCAGAATTTGGCGGAAAGTAGGGAACGAAGTGTCTTAACACTAGGTTCCCTCTGCCTCGCCTCTTGTGTGGATACAGCGTGAATCTAAATTAATTTAATTTTATTTATTATTATGAATTCATGATTTTATAGCAAATACTAATAAATAGACCTAAACTTGGAGCAACAAGTGCCTGGTTTACAATACACTAGCACTCACCTTCACTACTCGACCTTAATATCAAATCTCAGTACAGTACTTAATCAAATCAAAGTACAGTGTCCCCTTAGCAAATTAGTATAGATACTTATTAATATCGATAAATTAATTGTATTATTAAAAATTAACAATACATGTATGGTTAATTCAATTTTCTTTGTGTCTAACAGCTTAATCGTAAAGTTATATATATATGAATAGATTTTCACAGAATCCCTTGTATTTTTAGTAATGTTTTTTAATTGAAGTTATGTTGAACGTATCCATCACCGTTTGTATTTTTTTAAACTTGACGTTATATGCGTACATAGCAGGGTATTCAGAGGGAACTTGGGAATCTATTGTTAAGATACTCCGTTTTAATTATGATACTGCCATTCCCATCTTTCCAGAGCGAAGAAAATTTTAAATATTAAATATTTCATTTACTCGAGTGGGAATCGAACCTATAAATTATCGCATTTGCATTCGAACGCTTGTGTCCCCACGCCACGGCTGGCCTCAACGTGTGTACTTAGGGAATGTTTATTTTATATAGAGAAACGGATACACAGTATCGTACAGCCACTGTATATCCGCTTTCATCGAACCACTGTTATGCATACAAAATTTCTAAGAAGCTGCCTTACATACATGTGAAGTGTAGCGAGGAAATAAAACAAATAGCTAAATTTTCCTCTCAAGAATATATTACACATTTTTCATTAAAATGAGTAGGGATCCCGGAAAGATAAATATTATTTAATACAGTGTTCCTCTTCTTGAAGTGGTATAAATCTCTATAGTAGTGTAGTGGTTATTAAATTACACTGTTTATTTAAAATTTTACAGTTTTTTTTAGTTTGAGTGTCTTACAGTTTAGCTTACATAAATAAGTATATTTAAACAATATTATGTACATTTTAAATTAACAAATATTAAAAAGATATTTCCTTGTTTCTCCTTCCAAAATTACATAAATTCTAGGTCGGTCTAGAAACAAAACGCATCTTCATTCTCAACATTCCCTTTTATATCCTCTCTATGGTGTAACATTACTCCACGTAAGACTCTAACGACGCGCAAGGCACTACGCGATATAATTTCTTTTTTTTGCTCTCGTGTCGAGGCAAAAGCACGGCGTCGACTTCCACAAGCTACGATCTCTGCATACCTTTTTTGCGTCGTCCACTGTCATCAACCTCTTCATAGAAGCCTTTCGGACCTCCTCATGCTTTTTACGTGCCATCCTCTAGGATCTTTCATTCTGTATTTTCGATGGTCAACAGAGGTCTCCTCCTACCTCTCTTATCGCTCATTTATCCGCTATAAATCTTTTATACCATTCTTTCATCATTCATTAGTTCGACATTCCCAAACCAGCTGAGGACGTTTTTCTTCATTGTCACTGTGACTTCCTCGTTAGTACTCACCATTCTGTGTATCTCTCCATCGTGGATTCAATCAGCTCAGCTGACTCCGTATATCCTAGAAGCTTCGCCGCCTCCGCTTCTCCACAGCATTCATATTTTTTTCATTTTTCTTCTGTAAGTCCTACGTTTTGCCACTGTATAATAGCGTCGGTACCAACATTGTCCACGGCCAAATGTGCAGCTGTGCTGAAGTTTCGCCATCTCATCATTGCAGCTAAGGCATCGTTAACCCTATTACCGGCAACACGCCTTTTCGCATCCATCTCGTATCTTCCATCTCTACTTAACATACTTCCCAAATATACGTGCGTACTAGCGTGAACCTAAAAAAAAAATTATTACGACAATCCAAATATAGTTTAGTAACTACTATTGTTAGTGAGTCAGCTCTCTCGCATACAATCCATTTTTCTATAAGATATAGCGCGTGGTTTCTAAGATAACTTATTTGCCTCAAGCAAATCTATATGATCATCTCTCTGTATTGTGATTCACGTAATAACATGTTAGCGAAGTCCTGAAGCAAAAAGATGTGGCTGATATTATATTACAAGAACTGGTTACGTAGCTAACATATTTATCGCGAATGAATTATTTGTATGTTAGACAATTTGAAGGTTAATTTAATTATTTTTTCTGATATTCGAAGGGAATTCAGGCCCGATTGCGGCTTGTTGTGAGGTTGTGAGTTCGATTCCTACACGGAAGAATGAACTATTATTTATAAATATTTTAATTTCTCCGCTCTGCTACAAAGGCAAACGCGCGGCGTTTAATTTCGCCATTCGACACACGTTGCCTCAAACAAAAATTTGGGGAACGGAGTGAGTTAAAACTAGGTTCTTTCTGCCTATCTTACTATATATGATATGCATAGCATGAACCTGAGAAAAGAAACACTGGATTTTAACATTAAGCAATAAATATACTTAGGATCATAATTATTAACTGTTGGCGATATCTCGATAATCTTTATCATAGGGATCTCTTATATTAATAAAAAGCTATTTAAAAGATGAAAAAATATATATAAAATAAAATAAATTAAATTAGCTTCACGCTGTATCCCGCACACAGCAGGGTAGGCAGAGGGAACCTAGTATTAAGACACTCCGTTCCCCACTTTCTGCCGGATTCTTGAGGCATTGCGTGTTGAGTGGCAGAACTCAACGCCGCGCTTAACCTCGACACCAGAGCGAAGAAATGGAAATATAAATTTAAGTAAATATTTCATCTAAAATTAAAAATATATATTTCCCGCTTAATTAAGGACACTGTCTCAGTGACGAAACTGAACGCCGCACTTTGGCTTCTTAGAGCAGGCGATGAAAATGATCTGTTCCCACGAGTCCGGATCGAACCCATAACGGTCGCCTTTACAGTCAAACGCTGTGCCGCTCGACACGATAGCTCTATATAATGAATGTATTTGTTAATGAAGTTAATGTTTTTGGAAAAAAATATTTTCGTACATTTATTTATCTATTGGTTTAATGTACTGAACCTTGAGGATATCAAACAATGGAATTAAAACACTTAAATCTAGATGTGTTTATTTATTTATCTAGGGTTTAGGTTACTAAGAGGACATACATTGTTACATTGAAATTGTATAAATGTCCACAATTATATACTTTATGAAAAAATCGATCTATTCCGCACACAGAAGGGTAGGCAGAGGGAACCTAGTGTTAAGACACTCCATTCCTGGCTTTCCGCCGAGTTCTGGAAGCATTGCGTGTCGGAACTCAACACCGCGCTTTGCCTCGACACCAGAGTAAAGAAATGTAAATATAAATGTAAATAAATATTTCATTTCCTCGAGTGGGGATCGAACTCACAAACAGTTGATTTTACAGTCAAACTTTGTGCCCCTGCGCCACGACTGGCTTCATATACAAAATGATGCCTTAATTAAAAGCAGTGTATTCTAAGAGGACATCATCATTAATTTTGAGTCGTATTTGTGTACGTATTTCATACGTAACCTAGATTTCATCTTATTTTGTTCGATAAAAAGATAAAGCAGTTCAATATTTATCGGTTGTCGTCGAGGACGTTAAAAGGGGGAGAGGCGTCGTTAAGCCGATACAGAGGTCAGAGCGAGGTCAGTAAGGATCTGAATATATCGCTGTTTTACTGCAAAATATACTGTGTACAATAAATTTCAACTTACTAAATTATGTTTATGGTAATGTACTACTAAATCAAATTAAAATTAAATCAACTTCACGCTGTATCCCGCACATAGCAAGGTAGGTAGGGGGAATAAAGTGCTTAGACACTTCGTTCTCTAATTTCCACCGATATTTTTTGAGGAATTGCGTGTTGAAGTAAGAGGTTGTTGAAGAACTGAACGCCTAGTTTTACATTGGTGCTAGAGAGAAGAAATAATGAAAATATTATTATTATTATAAAAATAAGAAGAAATAGTCAAAATATTGATAAATATTAATTTATTCCCTCGATTGGGGATCGAATCCACAACCGTCGCGTTACAGTCACACCCTTATGGCCCTGAGCCACGGAGGGCCTCAAATATATTTTAATATGCATACGGATATCTTTTTTTTTATCAGCTTCATGCTGTATCCCGCACACAGCAGGGTAGGCAGACGGAACCTAGTGTTAAGAAACTCCGTTCCCCATTTTCTGCCGAATTCTGAAGGCATTGCGTGTTGAGTGGCAGAACTCAAGGCCGCGCTTGTCCTCGATATCAGAGAGAAGAAATGGAAATATAAACTTAAGTAAATATTTCATCTCCTCGAGTGGGGATCGAACCCACAACCAGTCGGTTTTACAGTCACATTTGGTGCCACTGCGTACTAGATATTCGTAAAACAAGTATGTTATAGGGTCAAAGGGATCTAACCACGTCTCGTAATAATAATTATTCAATTACTGTTCATCACCTAAGGGATAAACGGTGTGAAGGTCGGTTCTGCTTTAATTTATTGTTGTAATTTACTAGCTATATCAAGTGTGAAAATAAGCCACAGTTGTATGTGATACATGAAACATTTGGATTTAATAAAATTAAACAAAAAAAACCTTTTCTAAGAACAAGTTTTTATTATTTGTTAATAAAATGAACTAAAAAGCTACAAATAAACAAACCTTAATAAGAAATAACACTTTATAAATAATAAAAGCGTGTAACATTTTGATAGAGAAAGGAAAAGAAGGTGCTGAATGTTTTTAACTATACTAATATTATATATTTTTAACTTTTTAGTATTTTTAAAGATTCTCTATCGAATCAAACGAGCCTAAATTCCGGAGTTACGGAGTTCCTATAGCCACCTTCTTATAGCTTACCATATAGTATCAAAATACTCGTCGAGAAGAATCAAACGAGCTCAAACTCGATAGGGCTGTGTCGTTAATTATGTAATTCATATAGCCACCTTCCAGCTCCATCATCAGACCCTGGTTACCATATAGTATCAAAGTACTCGTCAAGATGAATTAAACGAGCTCAAATTCAACGGGGTTGTATCGTTTAAGTACAGAGTTCCTATGGCCACCTTTCAACTCCATCAGCATTGTCATCCGATTTATATATGCATGTAAAATTTCAGCTCAATCGAAAACCGGAAAGTGGATCAAATTTAACTTGCAAGATTTGATTACAGACAGACAACGCAACAGGTGAAAGTAAATAAAAGCTTGTGATAAAACAATGCAGACAGTTTCTGAGATTAGTGAGTGCATCGAAACAAATTTCTTAAGTTTTGTAATATTTTATTAGTATTATAGAGTATACGTATATAATAAGTAAGATGTACAATTAGTTACAAAATAAATCAATATCAAATCAGCTTCACGCTGTATTCCGCACACAGCAGCGTAGACAGAGGGAACCTAGTGTTACGATACTTCTTTCCCACTTTTTACGGAACGGAATGGAAAAGAACAGAAGTTTCTTAATAGGAACGGAGTGTCTTAACATTAGGTATCCAAGTTCCCTCTACCTACTCTAAAAAAAATTATTATGAGTTATATTGCATAAAAAAAAAAAAAAAATTAGCTTCACGCTGTATCCCGCACACAGCAGGGTAGGCAGAGGGAACCTAGTGTTAAGACACTCCGTTCCCCACTTTCTGCCGAATTCTGGAGGCATTGCGTGTTGAGTGGCAGAACTCTATATTGCATAAATTTTTACTTATTTTAAAAATGTATAATTTACATTTAAATAATATCTCCTATATATAACATTTCAAATATAATGTACTAATACACAATTTAAGCAACTAAATTCATAAAACTTGGCTTAGATTAAATTTTAGGTAGACATTAAGCCGCAATTCGCCTGAGGGTCGTCTAAGATGATACATTTTGGGCACTTCCCATCAATTTTGATTCCATATTAAACCTCTATCCAAATCTGATCTCCATTTAATAGCTACATCAATAATTCAATTCGTTGTTTATGGGTTTTGGGCGACAGTATCAATAAAACTTTATCCTTTGCCATTTAAGATAATGTTATATATAATAAGTTAAGACGTCGAGGTTGAGATGTGTTTGTTGTTATAGATATGGAGTATTTTTTTTAAGATCACGTATAGTATGATGGTTGTAGGTTTATAGAATACAGTATTCTGGGGACCTACGTGTTCACACTTTTTTCGAAATACTGCGTTTTGAGAGGCGTGTAAGCAGAGCAAAAAATGAAAATAATTCAAAAATTCATTAATAATACCCTTTCTTATTAGGCATATAAAAGATATATACAGTCGTAGCGCAAGGGCACTAGCGTGGGATTGTAAGCGCGACAGGTCGTGGGTTCGATTTTCACTCGAAGAATTGAAATATTTAATATTTTCATTTATTCGCTTTAGCTCTGCCACTCAACATGCAATGCTTTCAGAATACGGCGGAAAATGGGGAACAAAATGCCTTAGCACTAAGTTCCCTCAGCGTACCCAGCTGTGTACGAGAGATATAGCGTGACTTTAGAAATAGAGTAGGTAATCGATCTTTTACATTTATTAACGAGAAATCTGCGACTTCTCACTTCAGTAAACTTCGTCTTTTACAAAGTCATCTCACTTTGATCAAACTAAAGCTATTACAGTTTATTAACAGTTATTATCAGTTTTCTATGATTTATTTCCAAGAAGCTCTTAGTATGAAATTGTCGTCATCCACTAAAAGTATAAGAAAAATATAATGCTTGTTATATTTTTAATAATGATTTTTGGTCCTTACCTACCGTGTGGGATCCACTCAAAAAAACTTTGAAGTATAGGTTCAAATCCATCACACCAGAAGGAAAGATAGAGTTAGCTCATTCTTCAAGAATCCACAGTACTGTCTTGGATAGCGAAGCAATTAAGAATTCATTGACGGTATTTTGATATAATACTTATATAAACTGACAGACGGTTGGCGACACGGTGGCCCGTGACCACGGACTGCTACAGAGGGAGCCTAGTGTTAAGACAATCCGTTCTTCATTTTCCACCGAATTTTGGAGGCATTATTAAGTTGGGGAACTCAACACTGTGCTTTGTCTCGAAAAATGAAAATATTTCCTCCTTTTCATTTCCTCCAGTGGAAATCGAACCCACAACCTATTGCATTTACATACACGCTTGTGCCCCCGCACCACGACTTGCATCTTTTTATTGATAAATAAATATAAATAGGAATTGGTGCAATATTATATTCACCAGCGTTCTAAAAGCGTTTATAACGACGTATTTGCGTGAGGGAAAAATTGGATATGCCCCTAATTGATTGATAAGCTGGAGTCGGATGACATGACGAATATTGATAGATTATAATGGTGTATAAATAAATATATTTAAAGTATACTTCTCTTTCTTTATTCTACAGTATTTTCTATTACTAAAATAATAAAAAAAGCGAAAATAAAGTTCGTATAAAAAATTCTAGTAAAGATTAGCTAGAACGTTGTACTGCGTTTAATAAGTAAATAACAAAGAAAATCTTTTAGATGACGTTACGTCTTGAATAAAATTTCAACTTTGTTGAATACTAAGTTACTGATAACACAATGTGATATCACTAGTATGTGATATACATACTCTCAAAGCAATATAAAATCTAATTTTAAATATCTCTCTTTCTCTCTATATATATGTGTGATTTATATAATCTCTACATATAATAATAATTGAGGCCAGTCGTGGCGCAGCGGCACGAAGTGTGACGACTGGTGGTGGGTTCGATCCCCACTCGACGAGATGAAATATTTACTTAAATTTATATTTTCATTTCTTTACTCTAGTGTCGAGGCAAAGCGCGGCGTTAAGTTCTGCCACTCAACACGCAATGCCTCCAGAGTTCGGCAGAAAGTATATCCCGCACACAGCAGGGTACGCAGAAGGAACCTAGTGTTAAGACATTCCGTTCTCCACTTCATATAATACCTAAATCATCTATGCATTTCAATTTTAAACTTATTTCAATTCATTATATAATTTATTATTTAGCTTTTTTTTTATTTCTACGTCTTAAAATTTAATTTCCTAATAATTTCCTAAGAATTATATAGAGGCCAGTGGACGAGATAGTCGACCATACGGGGCACAAGTGTGATAAACCGTACGGGGCATAAGTGTGAAATATTTATATTTTAATTTCTTCGCTCTGGTGTAGAGGCAAGCCTCGCCGTTGAGTTCCGCCACTCAACACGCAATACCTCCAGAATTTAAATGTGATTTTTATACGTGCAGTTTTCTTTTAAAGAATAAATGTTTCATATAAAACAAAGCTTCCTATTTAAAATATAGTGAAATAAGTCTTATTATTTCAAATTGAATGTAAGGATTTTACTCTTAAATATTTAATTACAATAATAAATTATTAGCAAAAGTTAGTTCATGTTTTCGTTTCCTTATTTCGGTAACAAAGCGTGTAAAGTATAGACTATCGCGGTGCGAAAAATTAAAAGTATTAAGGCTATTTTTTGAGCTCGAACCATAATATAATAAAATACAAATATGAAAATTATACCACATAAAACCACTGTATATTTTTATGTTCAAAGGCCATTGTAGAGCAGTGGGGTATCACTTAAGATGGCAGATTGTAAACACTATAGTTAGTTATATGTTCAATCGCTTTTTGGGTAAAATTATTATATTTTTCTTATTTTTTCGCTTCAGAACAAAAAAAATGCAGCATTGGTCTCATAACATAACGTGTAGTATCTTGACTTAAGATATATTTCTTTGACTTCATTCATTTACTTTATCTGGTAAGACAAGGCTGATTTCTTGATATTTATATTTTTTTGAGATGTCGTGTCTTAGGGGCACAAAGTGTGACTGTAAAACCGACAGGTTGTAGGTTCGATCGCCACGCGAGGAGATGTAATATTTATTTAAATTTATATTTCCATTTCTTCGCACTAGTGCCGAGGCAAAGCGCGGCGTTGAGTTCTGCCACTCAGCACGCAATGCCTCCAGAATTCGGCAGAAAGTGGGGAACGGAGTGTCTTAACACTAGGTTCCCTCTGCCTATCCTGCTGTGTCCGCGATACAGCGTGAAGCTGTTTTTGTTTTTTTTTTATATATTTTTATTAAGAATAAAAAACTATTTAGCATTTCGATGGATTTGCTGTGCGGGTGCTGGGCCCATTGACCTACCTGCCTATTTAAGTAAAGATTTCCCAAATCAATGTACCAACGTACATATTATATTGATTAAAAATATATAAAGTATGAATACAAAAGCATATTTTATTGCAGGAGATGGTACAATATACAATTCCAACATATTTCATAATATTGTGACTTACTTCATTGTACTGTAAGTTACTACTATAATAAATAAGGTATAGCATTGAAGCAATCTAGCTAACCCGCTAATACGCGGCGCGGACACGTACGAAACGTCGTGCGCGCCAGTTACTACAGTTACTGTGGCCGTTGTCGCTAATTCGATTCGATTTTTTATCATTTCTAATATTTTTGTTAGAAAAATTGTTATTATAGTCAAAATTAAATCAGCTTCACGCTGTATTCCGCACCCTGTAAGGAAGGCAGAGGGAACCTAGTGTTAAGATACTCCGTTCTAAAATTTCTGCCCAGGCAATCTGTATTGAGTGGCGGAACTCAAGGCTGGTCAAGGACGGTCTTGGTGTCAGAGCGAAGAAAATGAAAATATTAATAAATCATAATTCCTTCCCTTGAGCGAACTAACCACCGTCACGTCACAGTCACACTCTTGTGCCCCTGCGCCACGACGGCGTCTATTACTGTTATTATAGTAATTAATTATATTATTGTTAATTGTTAAACTTAAAAGGTCCTTTTTCTATACATTATCACAGAGTATATTTTGCTCTATGCTTTTATTCTGTATCTATCCTTTTATTAGTGAAATAATCTTATCAATTTATAATGTAGAATTGAGGCCGTCGTGGCGCAGAGCAAATGGATTCTAACTGTAAACATGACGATTCTGGGTTCTTTTCCTCCTCGGAGGAATTAAATCTTTAATATTTTGATTCCCTCGCTTTGGTAACACGCGCTCTCGAGAATGTGGCGGAAAGTGAGGAACAAAAGTGTCTGAATTGGAATGGAGTGTCTTAACACTAGGTACCTACCCTCTGCCTACCCTTCTACGGCTGGCTACGGAATAAAACGTGTATATAACTTTTTTATAGAAATTTTGACATATGTTAGTTACTCTTAGGAAAGAAAAATACTTATTTAGAAAACGTATAAAAATTTGAACGTAGCGGGACTTGAACCCGCGCCTCCTGGAGTCCCGCTACGTTAAAATTTTTATACGTTTTCTAAATAAGTATTTTTCTTTCCTAAGTATGGAATATCAATTTAAAAAATGTTTAAAAATATATTACTCTTACTTACTGTATTTCTTGATTTTCAAAAGTTTTACTAATTTAAATTGTTAGTCAGTAAATTTAATTTTACTAATTTAACCTATATTGTGAGTTAGTAAATTTTATTAACACCTGCCTCTAATGACTGGAATATCACATTAAGCCGTTATCGATATTGCACTAAGGTAGGTTGTCAGTGATGGATTGCCCTTAATATTTTATAAAATAAATGAACTGCTTTTTAAACAGCCCGGCTGGACGCGGAGTGGCAGAATGTCTCCGGGTGACTCGGCAAAACTGTCAAGAAAATGAGGACAGATTTTCATGCTTTTTAAATGTGAAATATACTTTTTTTCTACATAACTGGCTTTTACATATCAATTTTGTTTAAAATGTCATTTATCAAATTTTTATTCAAAGTCACTTTCCTGGAAAAATGTCAGAATTAATGTTAAAGCGACAAATGGGGTTTTTAGAACGTTTCTGTTTGTAAGCCAAATATGTAATCGATATGTGGCAAATATGTACGTTTGAATTATTTATGTTATACAATCAAATATTTACATTTTGTTTATAATGTAGGTACATATTTACTGCATTATGATGTGTGTTTAACTTCACCTCTATAGGTACAGGCAAAAATTATTCTGGCAATGAAACTGTAGCGTCGGGTTCCACGTTTCAAAAAAGCAAGGTCTCGAAAATTTGGCGCAAAGATAAGAACAGAGTATCTTAACACTTAGTTCCTTTTGGACACCCTGCTATGCGGGATAAAACATACAGCCTTTTTTGTTCCATAAATTTCGTGCAAAGAGTGAAATGTGACCCTATTACTATGTCCCCGCTGTATATCTGTCTGTCCGTCTGTCACCAGACCATTCTATAATTAGACAGTTGAAATATTCACATATGTTGTTTTTCTGCTGCCACTATAGCAACAATAAAAAAATTATTAATATTAAGTTTTCTTGTTTACACAAGGTGAAATGAATCAACTGGCTCCTTAACAATATGTTACAACTCCCATATATCCTATGATCTATATTTAAAAGAAAAATGGGTGAGAAATATAATAAACTAAATAGTTATTATATATTTTTAGGGTTTTATACCTAAAAAATGTCGATGAAACCCTTCTAGGATCACTTTGTTGTCCGTTTGAACAAACGCAGTAAATGTGTCAAGAAAAGATATGAGCAGTTATGCATCAACTTTTCTATATTTTGTTAGAAATGCTCTGTGTAATCAAATATCTATAGATAACTTGGAACTGCGGCTATGAAATTCGGCACGAAGTGAGAATTCTATAGAGAATTCTATATAAAATACAAATGAAGGGAAAAAAGCAAAAAAATAAAATTTTATATGAATTTTCATTTATTTTGTAGAAAAAAAATATTACGAAGTTATATATGTAGTTAATTTTATACAAAAAAAGTGCATAGCTCCGCAAACTTAAGTTTGTCAACTTTTATTAGTTATATTGTTGTTGACTAATAATCCAGAAATTGGTACGGAAGCCTCAATGGGAGAATCTGACTCGCTCGGATCCAGTGGTTTTTTTTTCAATATCATTAAACTAAATAGTAATATACAACCAATCATAAAGCAAATTTTTGTTCCAATTTTTTGTTATATTTTCAATGAATTCCTTCAAACGTAAGAGATAAATATAATAGAATTATAATAATACTAGCAGGTGCGCGCGGCTTCGCCCGCTTATTGGCACGCTTACGGGTGAATTCTAAAAAAACCACGAAACACGTATTCAAAGAAATATTTTTAACAGTCTGAATTTTATTTTTTATAAAAATCGGTTGCGATTTAAAGTTTTTTCCATATAAACTTTCAACCCCTTATTTGATCCCTTTTTTTTTAATTATATTGATCCCAAAAACAATGAAATACGTATTCAATTAAATATTTTTAAGAGTCTGAATTTCAAATTTTATAAGAATCGGTGCCGATTTAAAAAAAAGTCCATACAAACTTTCAACCCTTATTTCATCCCTTTAGGGTTAAAATTTTTCAAAATCCCTTCTTAGTGGATGTCCAGAATATAAAAATAAACATCTGCCCAAATTTCACGTTTCTACCATCAGGGGTTACGGCTCTGCGTGCGTCTTACCTCAGTCAGTCAGCACAAGTCCTTTTATATATATAGACTAGAGGGCGCGCGCGGCTTCGCTCGCTTATTAGGAGTGAATTCTAAAAAACCCACGAAACACATGTTCAATAAAATATTTTTAACAGTCTGAATTTAATTTTTTATAAAAATCGGTGGCAATTTAAAGATTTTTCCATATAAACTTTCAACCCCTTATTTGAACCCTTAGGGGGTGAATTCTTAAAAATCATAAAACATGTGTTCAATTAAATATTTTTAAGAGTCTGAATTTCAAATTTTATAAAAATCGGTACAGATTAAAAAAAAATTCCATACAAACTTTCAACCCCTATTTCATCCCTTTAGGATTAAAATTTTTCAAATTCCCTTCTTAGTGGATGTCCAGAATATGAAAATAAACATCTGCCCAAATTTCACATTTCTACCATCAGCGGTTACGGCTGTGCGTGCGTCTTACCTCAGTCAGTCAGCACAAGTCCTTTTATATATATAGATAATATTAATAAATATTAAATGCTAACATTTGATTACAATATTAATATATACCTACAGTGTTTCTAATACGATCAGCAAGCTAGCCGCAGGTGCAGAACCCTAAAACACGAATTCCCACGCCTAAGCGTCACGTTTACTATTTATTAGCCGTTACATATCATCACGTAGTGGAAAAGGCAAGAAAATTACACAAGAAATTCACAGAAAATGTGCTTCTCGTAATTTGCGTCTTTTCCGTTGTGAAAATGAACTCTGAATTACTGTCATACTTTTTAATTACGCGCTTATGTTGTGTACTGCTGTTTTGTCTTAGTTAGTAAAATAAATAAAATAAATCAGCTTGAAGCTGTATTCTGCACATATCAGGGTAGGCAGAGGGAACCTAGCGTTAAGATACTCTGTTCTCCACTTTGCGCCGAATTTTTCAAGGCAATGCGTGTTGAGTGGCGAAACTCAACGCAGGGTTTTCACCTTAGCGAAGAAATTAAAATGTTAATCTATACTTCTATACTATTACACAAAGAGGAATTATTTGTATGTGTGTATGTTTGTAGTAGATTTTAAGTTTTAAAAACTGCTTAACTTTCACCACTATAATTTCGCTTTATTATTCAGTAACATAAAGCTATATTTGCACCTAGCAAAAAAATTAAAAATCTCTACTAAAACTTCAAAGATGTAATACAAGGAGTAAAAAAAGAGTATATCTTTCATCGTATGCGCTGCAAAAACTGTTCAAGATAAAACAAAATAATGTTCTCAAAAATTAAAGAAGATATTCATATATAAAAAAAATCTCGCGGCACCACATGTCACATTGCAGTTTCGGCAATACACTTATTATTTTACAATTTAATATTAAATAAAAAAGCTGGCTATAATCGTACCATGTTATCCAAGAACTTACATAAATCTTAATTTAAATAAATATTTTCATATATCAGGCTGCAATACCTGCAGTTTGATTTTCAAATTATTTAAATTGGACATTCCATTGAAAAGTTTTTCTAACATAAAAATGTCGATCCGAACAAAATATATCTTTCTCGAGTACGATCTCATGAAAATCAATGTTTTGTAGTCGGCTACAAACACCACTGTTAACATAGTGTAAAGTTAAGTTTAAAGGTGAATTTGAAAAATAAAAGTAAAGACCTGAAGTAACCATGTAAAAATGTCGATCAGAATAAAATCATTTTATCATTTTCGAGTGAAAACCTGAAATAACCATCTATATAACTGTAAAATCTAAACGAAATCTAAGGAACTATAAGTTCTAGGAGTTTCAAATTTTGTATATACTACTGTTTGACGTATGTAGGTCAATAACGGATATTTGCGATATTCGACTCCCTAAGGGGTTCTTGGGGTTGATAGTTTATTCGTCACTACAAGTGTTAAAATTCTCAAATTTTACATGGGCGTTATTTATAGGACATAGGACCTAAGACGGGATTTTGCTAAATTTGATCCCTAATTAAAACTATATGCTTTAATGTTGATAGTGTATATGAAATTTTGCTTGGAGTCCTATTTTTTGTACATGGATCTTTTAGGATATAAGTATAACCCTACAAGGCACCCAGTGCCACATGAGGGACAACTACTTTAATCGTTTCTATAATTATAAAACTAGAAGTAGCAATACCTCTTGACATCTTGATAGAAGCTACAGATATTTAGCAATGTTATAATATGGCTCTTTACCTAATAATATCATTCATGTATTAGTTATAGCAAATGAAATGCAAAATTTGAATGAAATTGAAACGTTACTCATTTGTTGAAATTAAAAAATATTTTAAAAAATGTTATTCAACAGTTTTGACTTAAAAAAAAATATTGTGCGTTATAAGTAAGTGTATATTTTGCAAAGGTAAGTTATTTTTTATATTACATAAGTAAACATATTAGAAAATCATACTATTATGTGTGTTCCACATACGGTACGTTGAGCTTTAGTGTGCGTTTTAACTTATACGTACTTACGATAACTTTCCTTATAAATATTATGATTTTTTTAGTTAATGGCGCGAAGAAGATTACATGATTAAAATATTAAGGGTTTCTAGGCCATTCCTTCTGGGTGTGAGGTCGGACAAGATTTTTGTGATGCTGAATGTGATGATGACATCGAAAGATTACCCAAAACCTCCGCAGTGATCTCCCGTCAACGATCTCGATGATTTTATTTTTTTTTAGATATATCAGACCCTCAGCCTAGTACATCAGAGACAACTACAGGTACTATTACCCAATCTCGGGCACCTAGACGATCATCGACTATGAGTAATACAATTGGTCTAGAATGAATCTAGAATCCCTGGCTCTGTAACTAACCTAAAGAAAAAAAGAAGATTTAAGAGGATTTAAGAAGAAGATTCATCTGATGAGGTTGGAAATAAAAGACAGAAACCAAATATATCAATCCTACCTCCTCGTGATATCAGACTTGATGGGTTTGAGTATTTTCCTGTATGGAATCAATAAAGACAACGGTCCAAATATCCTGGATGCAAAACTAACTTTGCCTCGATAAATCTAATGATTGCTTTTGATCTTTCGATCAATGAGCAGATTTATGAAATAAGTTATAAGTATGATTTCTAAATATATAAAATAATAAAATATATAGTGATAGTCATTTCTTTTAAATGGGAATTGTTCAGTAGAGACGGAAGATACGAAATACGAAGATACGAGAGACGAGATTGATGTGGAAAGGCGTATTGCTGGCGGTGACAAGGTTAACGGAACCTTAGCTTCATTGATGAGACGGCGAAACGTCAGAACAGCTGCGCGTTTGGCCGTAGATAATGCAGTGTTCGTACCGACGTTGTTATACGGCAGCGAAACGTGGGTATTACAGAAGAAGATTGAAGGAAAGATAAATGCCGTGGAGATGCAATCTCTTCGCAGAATATGCGAAGTCAGCTTATCTGTTCGAATCCGCGATGAAGAGATACACCGAAATAGCAGATTCTAGCGAGGATGTCACGTCAAGAATGAAGAAGAACGTGCTCAGCTGGTTTGGGCACATCGAATGAATGAGTGATGAACGAATGGTAAAAAAGATTTATGATGGAAGTGAGTAGTAAGAGAGGTAGGTGGAGACCTCTGGTGACCTTCGAAAACACAATATCGAAGATTTTGAAAGAAAGTCACGTAAAAAGCATGAGGACCCCCGGAATACATGTATGAAGAAGTTGATGACAGTGGACGAGGCGAAAGAGGTATGTAGAGACCGTAGAGTTTGGCGCTCTGTTCTCTCTGACTACCCCACTAGGAATAACGTGTGAAGCTAAGTTAAGTTAAGTACATAAGAAACAATTTCCAAGGCAATTCAATATGTACTAGTTCAATACCAGAAAAGTAAAGTTAAAGCTCAGTGTACCATATGTGGAACTGAAATAAAAAGTTATTTTTTCAGTAAAATATGGTTTTATTTTTATAAGTTTGCCCTATCTTCTGATCACTTATTGTAACCTATATTTTTTTTTCACGCACGAAAAAAAAATTGAGCCTTGTAGGGATAAACCCACCCTAAATGGGATTTTGAAATGAATTTTTTTTTTTTTATAATTCAGCCCCTGTACTTTTCAAGTTATTACATCTATTAACTACATTAAATGATTTATTTCATTTTCTACAAAGATAATAAAAGAATAGAAAAATCAATTTTGTACATGAAAATCAAAGCAAATATATAATTAGGTCCGTTAATGTGTATTAACACAGACTAAAAACGACTCAGTAGAATTTTTCCTTCCTCATCTGTCTTTCTGTCTGGGTGTTTGTTAGTTTATTCGCAAATCATGAAAAATCTACTAGTTAGAAACTAAAGTCCTCTAACTACTGAACCGATCTTAAATAGCAGTGTAGGTCACCTGCTTTTATAAAACAATTTGGAATCCTTACAAGAATTATTACGATAATATAGTACCAACATTTTAGATTTTTTTACATTAGAAGTCATTATAGTAAGCGCACTGCAAACGTAAAATATTAGAACATAAAGTAAAGTGTTCAAGCGGGCGAAGCCGCGGGCGCATTGCTAAGTCGCAATAAAACATTTAATCTTTGAAATGAAACGGTACGTAAATATTTAAATATACACTAATTTAATATATGATAACGTTATGAAATTATTTAAAAAATAGAAATAAACAAAAGTTTTCTTGTAATACACTTTAATGCCGAAACATCATCAGTTATCATATTCGGAATGATTAAAATTGAAATGCTTAGATCAACTTCGTTCATATTGTACTTGAAGTAGGCCTTTTGAAGTTAATCCGACTTTATCCGATACTTATGAAGTATTAAAGTTGCTGAGGGCTCCTATTCGGATTATATATAAAACGAGCGACTCAGATGCGGCTTCGTCTGCTTATATATTACAATATAATTATTATTATATTGTTATATATAAGCAGAAGCTAAATTCTGAAGAATAAAAAAATAATCAAAATTTTTACATAAATTGTAGCCTATGTGTTATTTACATTTATAAATTTTATATCGCCGTAAAGTGTTACAAAACAAATTATCAGTAAAAGCTAATACTGTCAAACTGGGAAATACATCAGCCAATCGACCTTGAGTCATTCGGTGCATTCTGCAGTCAGTAGGTTCGTGAGGAAATCCTGTTACAGATACCGGCCCGAGTGGGGACTCGGGCGGGTCATGTGGGACTTGCGGACTGGCAGATGTAGGCCGTCCGATTACCCACTAAAACGTCACGGTGTTCTTCCTCAACCGCCACTGGCCACGACACACGGGGCAAGAGTCTTCCGCGAAACGCGGCGGCGGGAGCCTGTGAAAGGCACGTCGCGGAGTCAAGGGTGTGTGGGCACCCTCGACGGTCTGCTCGGGAATACGGGAGCAACCTGACTACTCGGGATAGTACCACCCCTGCTGTACAGAATAACAAAAAAATATATATGTTTAAGAAGACACAATATACTTAGAGAATTACAAATATAAAACTAAACATCAGTAGTAAGATTTTTTTTTAAGCATCACGCTTTATCCCGCACATAACAGTGCAGGATAGGCTCTGGGTCCCTGGGAACCTACTGTTAAGCTACTTCTACTTTCTGCCGAATTCTAGAGACATTGCGTGTTGTGTAGCGGAACTCAACGCCGTGCTTCGCCAATAATAATTACATAAATGAAAAATATAAGGCCAGCAGTAATGATAAGGCTAGTCGTGGAGCTCTAGCGTGCTACTGTAAACTTGACAGGTTGTGGGTTTGATTGCCTGACTGATGAAAAGATCAGAGACTCGATAAAATGAAATCTTAATATTCCATTTCCTCGCTCTGGTGACGAGGCAAAGTTCGAGCGGAAAGTGGAAAACGGAAGTGTCAGCTTCTCTTTGCCTACCCTGCTTTGTGTGGGATACAGCGTGAATTAAAAAAAATACGTTGTATCTATAAGAGGCTGCCGAAGCGCAATGGGAAGGCATCTGATTGTACCTATGGGTTTAATTCCTCTGTCTGTCTGGTAGACAAACAGCGATGTTGAGTTCCACCACCAAATACGGAATGACTTGAAAATTGAGCGGCATGTGGAGAACGCGCGTGGCGTTACGCGCTTCTTCAACTCCCCCCTACCCTAGAGGAGCTACTTCGGGAGGATCATGTGTGATGCTCCCGTAAGCCATCGAGGCTGCGGGTACCCTAGGAGAAACCCCGGGGAACCCTAAAGGCGATGGTGGCCTGCATTAGGCAGGCCTTCCACTGAGGCGTCGTAGTAGTATGTACGAACGATCCTGCGACGTCTCATTTTGGTGGAGAGGGTTTCCGCTGGGTTTTAGTGGGTAGGATCGGTTTCACCGGTGAGTCCCACAGTACCGCTCATCCGTAAGGCATTTGTCTTGCGTGTGGGCGGTCTGCGTAAATGCATTTCCCAGCGATAAAAAAAAAAAAAAAGGTTATCTCAGTCTACTTTACTATGTGATTAAAAGAATGAAGCTACTATTTCTAATAATGAATATATGAATTTTAAATTACCTGTAATAATTAAATGATCGTCACGTCTTTCAATTCAACCCTTTTCTAATATATAAACGCAATAAATCGTTTAGAAATCCATATTGTTGTTGTTTAGTGTAAATAGTAGGCACCTTCCTACATCGCAGGTGTACCTTCCTGGCCCAAATACAACTGTCAGACCCTTGTCAGGCTCTAATTATACATTACCACAGCTTTCATTTGGCCGGACCGGGCCGCTTCGAAATAAGTCACTTATACATATAGGCCAAATCTAATAAATTTCAAATGAGATATTTTAGAACTTTTTAGAATCTTTAATTAATATTCACAATTCTTTTGATTTGTTTCTTTTTGTGTTGGTTTTTTTTTATTTTTAAAAAAATATATTGTTTTGGCCGACTTCAAAAAAAGGCTATTTTAGTAATTTCGCATGGTTGTGTATTATTGATGTACATAATTATTATTTATATTATTTAAGTATGAATTACACTATTTGAGTATGATGATTTATTTAAGCTTCCAATCACGCATGTTAAATAAGTATGTTTGTATGTTAGTCTACAAAATTTCTAGGAAACTTTAAATTATATCATGATATGTCTGTTTGATATAAATGTGGTATATTTTAACTGCAGCAAAAGTCGAAATCCCATCAAAATTGTTTCAATAAAGTACCCAACGATATTGATTGTAAACAATTAATCTCATAAATAGTAAGTAAATAATAATATCAGTGAGAAATAAATTATTTTTCATCTTAACTGTACAAATAATTTTCCATTTATTCGAGCGATATTATTCAAAAATAATAATTTTATAATAACTTATAATAGTTAATTAATATAAAAACAAAGAAATATACTTACAAATTAGAAACAATAGCTATTTTCATGAAAACCATCTTTCAAAAACTTCATATTATAATGGGATATCTTTATTATTTTATTCATTAAAATCAACGTCAAACAAAAGGCCTATAAATATGGATCATCATATTTCAAAGCCTGAATGGTTCTTTCTTATTATTCATTGAATTTGTATTTAGTTATGGTGAGATTAAATTTTATATATTTAGATTATAAAGTATATAAGCGCGACTATTGTGGATTCGATTCCAACTCGGGGAAATGTTTATATTTATTTTCATTTAATTAAAAGACAAAGGCCAGTCGTGGCGCAGCAGCACGAAGTGTGACTGTAAAACCCTGACTGGTTGTGGGTTCGATCCCCACTTGAGGAAATGAAATATTTACTTCAATTTATATTACCATTTCTTCGCTCTGGTGTCGAGGCTAAACGCGGCGTTGAGTTCTGCCACTCAACACGCAATGCCTTCAGAGTTCGGCAAAAAGTGAGGAACGGAGTGTCTTAACACTAGGTTCTCTCTGCCTACCCTGCTGTGTGCGGGATACAGCGTGAAGCTGATTTTTATTTTGATTTTATTTAAAAGACAAAGAATAGTAGAGAAAACTCTTATTATCTTGCATATGTAGTACGCATACAAGATTTTCGTGCAAGGTAGCGTTCTACTTAAAGATTCAATCTCATTACAAGGGGGTTAAATCCTATAAGTTGGATATACTTTTATTAAATAATATATTGTATATTATTAAATAAAAGCATATTCAACCAATAAAGACCATTGTTTCAGTATTTATTATACATACAGGCATTGCGTGTGTCGTAGAATTCAACGACACCTCGTTACATTAAATATTTCATTTCCCCGAGTAAAAATCGAACCCACAACCGCCGCGCTTGCGCGTTTTGCGTTCCCTACCGCTCTTTTTGCCTTTGTATTAGAGTGAAGAGATGAAAATATAAAAACATAATATACAATTCCCCTGAGTGGGAATCGAATCCATAACCGTCGCGCTTACAGCCACACGCTTGTGCCACTGCGCCACGACATGCTCAAAACCTTCGATTTAAAATTTAATAACTTTCAACTGTTTATGAAGATAATATGAGTCGTCGTCGTCTGATACGTTAAGTTGGCAATAAAATATATACAATCGTAAAGTATATTCGTTCAGTAAATTGGATTAGCTGTCGCTATCTTTAACCAGTGATATGTGGCAAATATATTTTTCGTAACAATGTTGCATTCATATTAAAGATAGAGTTAAAAGACCTTTTGGCTTAGATGATTACTGATACTTTTTAGCATCTCAGTTTTTTCGTATATAGCAGGATAGGCAGAGGGAACCTAATATGGAAAGACAGCACCAGAAAGACCCTCGGAGTGTCTTACACTAGGTTCCCTCTGCCTACCCTGCTATGTGCTGCATACAGCGTGAAGCTGATAAAAAAGCACTTTGCAATTTACCACTCAATTATCGACACAGTATTGCTTAAGTGTTTAATCCAATTAGAGCAGAAACGAAAATAATTTAAAGAAAATTATTTTCACCAATTGAAAATATAATATTGTAATAATAAAAATTACAAATTATTTTGTAATTCAGCTGTAACATTTAATTTAAATTTATATACAAGGTTACAACAACAAAAGTTAGAAAGATCTAAAATATAATTTAAATTTTCTTAACTACTGAATACGAAGCCACAATAGTTCACTGTGAAACGACTCGCTCATGTTTCACGGATTACATACTATTATTTCGTCTAGACGCCTCGAGCTAAGGTAATTGCTTGAAGGAAGTGGGTATTCAAGCGCATAATAAAAGGATAGGAGCACTATGATTTCTCTTACATTCTCTACTAAATATTTATATATATACGTATATAAAATTTATTTCAGATTTTATTGTATAAGATTCTAAACTAATTGCTGGTTTGGTTGAACAACAGTTGATTGATATCCTTTAGAACGTTCGTTCGTTGTATCTATTGTACATAACAAAGGGAACGGATCAAAAGGTGTGCACATTTATCTATTTTAAAAAATATATTTTTGACGCTAAATATATTAAAATGTTTTAGTTTGCATAAAGCTATTTTTATGGTTTCGTCATTTATGTCTGTCTGTCAGGGACATGTTGTCGATATAAAGTGAGACTATCAAGTGGAAATTAATATCCATGCAAACCCGAGGAGTGCAGATTCAATGCCATGCAGAATTTTTTTTTGACTTCACGCTGTATCCACAGCACACAGCAAGGTTGGCAGATGGAACCTACTATTAAGATACTCCGTTCTCCATTTGTTTCTGCCAAATTATAGAGCCATTGTGTGTTAAGTGGCTGAACTTTACGCCGTACATTGCCTCGACACTAGATCGACAAAATATAAATATTAAATACTTAATTTCCTTAAGCGGAAATCGAACTCACAACCTGTCACATTCACATACACGCCTGAGCCACGACTGGCTTTAAACGTTTATAAATGTCAATTAATATAGTAAACTCATTAAATATGTTTGCATCGCCCATGTTTAATTTTCGTAATCAGGCTCCAGTTTCAAAATGAGACCGCATGGCAAACTTATTTAACAGTTTTGTGGGAAACGTGGTGCTAAAGTTGATATTCTCGAGGGAAATTTGGGAGACACGTGATGAGGGAGCGAGTTCAGATTGCACCTATTAAGGACGCCCCCTCTTTACTGTATAACAGTAATTTATGGAGTTAGTAGCAGGTGAGGTGATGAAGACGGTGAAAAATTATACGCTACTTTCTTATTAATTGTTAGAGGTATATATATATGTATTAGAGAAAAACGTTGGGCAATTATTAATAGGAGTGTTTTTTAACGTTTCATCGTGTAGCTGGAATAACAGAGTATTTACTTATTTACAAAACGTATAAATATTTGGATGTAGCGGGATTTGAAACCGCGCCTCTTGGATACCGTCCAAGCGCTCTGACCACTAAATCATATGTTTCCATCGAGAACACCAATCACATTGGTCACAAAGATGCGCGGGTCCGAATTCCGCTACGTAATTTTTTTTATTTTAAATAAAAATATCAGCTTCACGTTGTATCCTGCACTCAGCAGGGTAGGCAGAGGGAACCTAGTACTAAGATATTCCGTTTCCCCACTATCCGTCGAGTTCTGGAGGTATTGCGTGTTGAGTGGCTGAAGTCAGCTCCCCGCTTTGCCTCGATACCAGAGCGAAGAAATGGAAATTGAAATGTAAATAAATATTTCACTTCCTCGAGTGGGGATCGAACCCACAACCAGTCGATTTTACAGTCAAACTTTGTGCCATATAAAAATAAGTATTCGTCTTTCCTAACTAACACATTGAAATGTCAAAAGTATATTTTTGTTTTTATTTTTCAGTTGAAAGTAGGGAACGGAAGTATTTTTATTAAAATGGAGTGTCTTGGCACTAAGTTCCCAGTTTCTCTTTATCCGCACCACTATGTGCGGGATACAGCTAAAAATATCTAATATAAAATGGTTCTAAGTTATAAAAACAGCAGTTAAATAAAAAACAACAAATTCTCAAATTTTGTAGCCTCACTTGCACAATTAATCATTTGGTGAAGCATGGAAGTGACATGTAAGAGATATCAAATAATTCTTGCGGTTGCTATGAACATTGTACATTATATTTTATAAAACATAATATGGTATTTCTAGCAAAAAGTGAATGAGTTAATCTACGCTAAAAAAGGAAAAATATTTTTAGAACACATATATATATATTTTATAATTTATATTAATTATGATAATATTCTATGTGAAATTGGAAAATATTAAATAAAATTTTAAGTTTAATGTAATTTTCAAATTGAATCATTTCTGTCTTGGAAGATTACATTTTTAATATTTTATTATTAAAAATTTACCGCCTTATCTCCCACTCAGGGGAATAATTGTATATTTTTTGCTTCACGCTGCATACCGCATACAGCACCTGAACCTAAATAAGCCTGAAAATCTAGTGTTAAGATACTCCGTTCCCCACCCGTATTATATAGACGTTGCTGTAAAAATATATATAATACATCTATGGAGACAAATTCATTATAAATTCTAAATTATGAACCAAGAAGCGATTACTATATAGAGCGTTCTTAGAACAATATCGCCTGGTTATTAATTTAGATTGAACAGACCGAACTAGCTGAATTACATAACGAAGTTAGAGTTTATGACTAATATCAATATTGATTAGGTTGTTGGCCCGCAGTTTCAATTAAACCTTGCCTAAGATTATTCGATTTATTGAAGATCGAGTCTATGAAGTCATGGGAATATTATGTATTCAAATATTACTATAATTTTATTTAGTCCGATATTAAATAAAGGCCAGTCGTGACGCAGCGGCACGAGGTGTGACTGTAAACCGACCGGTTGTGGGTTCGATCCCCACTCGAGGAGATGAAATATTTATATTTCCATTTCTTCGCTCTGGTGTCAGCTTCGCTTTGGTCTGGTGTCTGGTGCCACTCAACACGCAATGCCTCCAGTATTCGGCAGAAAGTGGGGAACGGAGTGTCTTAACACTAGGTTCCCTCTGCCTACCCTGCTGTGTGCGGAATACAGTGCGAAGCTGATTTAATTTATTTTTTTATATTAAATAAAGAAAATCAGAAGGAATTAAATATGAAAATATTATTGTTATTTTGCATAATTGGAGTAAATAGATGAAAAATATCAATTCTTCTGAATGGAAATCGAACCCACAGGCTTTTTTAACAATTTTGCTGTGGTTGTCTAGTGTAATAACCACTGAAAACTGAAACTCAGCCATCAACAATAAAATAATCTTAAAAGCTTTCTCAAGTTCTTAATTGTAGAGCTTTTTGGTGACAGCAAAATGCAATTTCTGTACAATGTAACACATTTAGAGAAATTCATAATTTTGTTTAATCATTATCATTATCATAATTTTATTTAATAGGTTTCATTAAATAAATTTTAATGTATATATTTTTTAACTGTATACATTTTTTTTCAGCATCACACTGTCTCACGAGTGTGCGGTGTAGGTAGAAAGAGTCCAATGCTAAGACATTCCTCTCCTCACTTTCCGCCGAATTGTGGAGGCATATCGTGTTGAGTGGTGGAACTTAACGCCGCGCTTTGCCTCGACACTAGAGCGAAGAAATTAAAATATTAAATATTTCATTTCTTCGAGTGGAAAACGCACCCAAAACCTGTCGCGTGCAACAGCAACGACTGGCCTCAAAAAACAATATCTTAAAATAATAATTTACATTTTAATTTGATATATTTATTTATTGATCGTTTTGTCTTCAAGAGTTAATATAAACTTTTATACAGTGGAGACAAAAGAAAATGAAGAAGCTATAAAGTACCATTACTAAAATAAAAGTAATGATAGCTTCCATTGTGTCGTAATGTGGCGTTTGATAGGAAACTGTGGGGTTGTGGGAACGCGAGAAAATTATAATATTTAAATTATTTTAATTTTTTTGAGATTTTTTTGAAATAAGGCCAGTCGTGGCGTAGGGGCACAAAGTGTGACTGTGAAAACGACTGGTTGTGGATTCAATCCCCACTTGAGAAAATGAAATATTTATTTACATATTTTCATTTCTTTGCTATGGTGTCAAGGCAAAGCGCGGCGTTGATTTCCGCCTCTCAACACGCACTGCCTTCAGAAACGGGGCAACGTGGGGAACGGAGTGTCTCGTCACTCTACCCTGCCGTGTGCGAGATACAGCGTAAAGCTGGTTTTATTTTGATTTATTTTCATTTTTTCACTCGCCGAAAGCCGCAGCATTGAGATCTGCTTCTATACATCAAATAAATTAATTCTCAAATTCGAGAACCCATTGTCTCGACAAAACATTTGCTCCTTTTTGCCTGTTCTACTAAAAGTTGAAAACTTTAAGCTAGTTCAAAGTACATAAGGTGTAACATATAAATTTAGTTCTGTTATAATTATGGTAATTTGGAACTTAGGCAAGTTGGGACTATAGTTTAATCATTTATTATAAGTTTATGTACATAAAAATATTTTAAAATTTAATATACTTACATAAAAAGATGTAAATTTAATAATACTTTAAAGTATTAAATAACAAATTGGCACAGTAAAAATGTATTAATTATATTATTTAAATTTCATCAACTCCTTGTGAACGCTACGTGTAACAAGGTTAAATAAATAAGTAAATATTGACTTTTGACGTGCTAAAAGGAACAATTCTGTCAAAGGTTTTACAACAATTTTATATTTAATTCTTTTTGCTTAAAAGAAAATTCAATTAGCTGCACTCTGTATCCCGCACACAGCAAGATGCGCAGAGGGACCCTGGTGTTAAGACACTCCGTCCTCACTTTCCGCCGAGTTCTGGAGTCATGATGCAGGAGCACAAGGTGTGACTGTAAATTCAACTGGTTGTGGGTTCGATCCCCAATAAAGAAAATGAAATATTTACTTACATATATATTTTCATTTCTTCGCTCTGGTGTTCAGGCAAAGAGCGACCTTGAGTTCCGCCACTCAACACGCAATGCCTCCAGAATTCGGCAGAAAGTGGGGAACGAAGTGTCTTAACACTAGGTTCTCTCTACCTACACTGCTGTGTGCGGGATACTTTTTTTTATTTAATTCTTTTCAGTTTCACGCTGTATCCCGCACACTACAGGGTAGGCAGACGGAACCTAGTAATAAGACACTCCGTTCCCCACTTTCTGACGAATTCTGGAGGCATTGCGTGTTGAGTGGCAGAACTCGACGCCTAGCTTGTCCTCGACACCAGAGCGACGAAATGGAAATATAAATTTAAGTAAATATTTCGTCTCCTTACAACAAGCAGTCGGTTTTACAGTCACACTTCGTGCCCCTGCGTCACGACTGGCCTCAAATAGCGTGAAGCTGATTTATTTATTTAATATATGAATTTATTTTATTTACTTAAGAGTAAGCGGAAGGAACCTAGTGTCAAGACTCTCCATTTTACTTAATTTCTGAAACCTATTCATTTCCCTAATGAGAATCGAACCCACCAACTTTCAAGTTTACAGTCAGACACTGTGCCGTTGCACCACTGCAAAGTCATATATTTATATTTTTTATACGAATGCTATTTTTTATTATCTCCATGACAGTAGTGTAACATAATAAATTTCTTAATTGAACTCAATAAAATGCCATGTCATATCGTTTGGATGGACTGCTGAGGAATTTTGATCGACACCCTTTTAGTATGGAGTCGTCTCATTTCCCAATATGTACGTTCAAATAATAATATTTCAATCTATAAAATGTTACATAAAAATAGCGTTGATTTTTTTCGGCACGTGTAATACAGAAGATATATAAATAAGTATATATCACACTGAATTCCTTATTACAGAAATAAATATTAGTCCATTAAGCCTCAGGGCCACTAATAAAGAATAAATAGAAAATAATAGTTAAAGAAATATTGTATTTCGCCTTCGTCTCATCAAACAACTCTATCCAAGTTTCGGAGGCTCGTCCCGAATGTTGATTTACTTGTTAAGAAACAGAAATTGAATTACGTAGACGAAAATGAGACATTCACAGTGTACTAAGAAGTACGTCTCCTTCAAAATAACCATTGTTATACGCGTGGCTGAGTTTGTCGAATTAAATGCGGGAGTCCCAGAAGGCTTCCACTTGTAAGGTGAAGACGCTCTACGTTAGAAATTCTAATAAGATAGCGTCAAGTTAATTTGATTTGGTCTTAAATGTTACATTTCGTAATGCATAAGACTTCCACATGCATAATGAAATGGATATAATATCTAAGAGGCCGGCGTAGCGCAGGGGCAATTGTGTAACTGTAATGCAACTATTATGGGTTCGATTCCTATTCGAGGGAATATGTTATTGTTTATTAATATTTTCATCTCTTTTTAGGCATCAAATTAAAAGGCCGGCGTTAGGTTCCATCACTCAACACGCAATGTCTCCAGAATTTGGCGAAAAGTGGGGAACGAACGTGTCTTAAAATTAGGTTAGAGGCAACATGCTAAAAAAATAATTGAAAATTTAGACATATTTTTTATATAAAATACTACAAAAATAAGGAAATTGTCGTACACTAACTAGCCATAAGTTACCTAAGTTGGTTATTAGTGGAACAAAAATTAATTATCGTTGAAATTATTAACTTTCGTGGTTGACCTTTGCGCGTCTGGCTTGGACGTTCACCTCTTAATAATATCCATTTGCTAACGAACTATACCAACGAGTTAGCATTGAGTTTTTTAATTATTGTATTACAAAAAGGAATAAAAACTGTTAAATTATGTGTAATACTAACAAGTATAATAGGAAATTTTGAGTAGGTTCAAGTGGTTGATAGAAGCGGATATAGGTCATTGAGTTTGAATTGCTACGAAATAAATAAATGAATATTTATTTTAAATTTTATTAGGCAGAGAGAGAGGAGAGGAGAAAGCGGGTACCTAGTTACAAAATAAATTGGTTAGATATAAATCTAGTTAGATAGGTTAGATTTTTTTTTATATTGTTGTGTCACATTTCGGCAAAAATTTTTAAAATTATACACTAGACCCACCGAATTTTAATATAGACCCTTTTTTTGTCACTCAATTTACTCATGATTTAATCACAAATAACAGATTGTTCTCACCATTCTATACCTCCTCCCTTAATTCGAATTAAGCTGCGCTTTGTTCCATTTCGTCTCGCCGACTGGGTTAATGTCCGATTTGAAATCAAAATATTTCTCTTGGCGGGTAATAAATTCAAAACTATCAAGAAAATCAAATCATTTCTTTAGGATAAATTAATTATGAATTTAAAAAAAATAATAATCACTAATAATATTACGAAACAACACTCAAAACTAAAAAAAAAATCCGACGTCCTGATATCGCCCTATATACTTGATATATCTAATTTAGTATCAAGTATAAAAATATAACTCTTGCAGTGATAATATTATATTGTCTAAGAACAGACAAATCTTGTGTTAAAACTTTCTTACAAACCAGGCGGCAAAAAGTTGGTCAAAGTATCGATGCTACGTTTTCTTATATTGATAGATGTGCGGAAGCTCACAAACTCTTCCGTTGATGTTACATGATTTACTGTTGACTTCACCCCTATTGCTGGTAGCGTGATGTAGCGTATATTCAGACTTGATAAGTAGACTATCTAACACGAAAATATTTTTCAATTGGAAACAGCGGTTCCTGAGATTAGCGCGTTTAATCAAACTCACTTTATAATATTAGTATAAATTAATGGATACAGGTTAATATAACCAGACTGTGATACTAATCTTTAAAAACTATCAAATATTTTTATTCCTAATCGAAAATAGCGTAAGATTCTAAACAAAGATCTAAAATATTAAACTGAATATCTATCATACATACATACATACATTCACTCTACTATATACGTTTCTCGTGGATAATTCGAAACATTCTGAACGAGAAATATTGTTTGATATTGCGTTTTATCTGTGAGATCCGCCAGCTTTATTGTAGCTTACTGGGGATTCAATGGATTGTGAAATTTGCAACAGTGGAATTCGAATTCGACTGCAACGTTGCTGGTGATGAATAAGACAGAAAAAAATGTTTGTCGCTATGTCCCGTATACAGTAGAGCTCAGTATTTGTGCTATGATGTCACGTTTATAATAATCAGCTTCACGCTGTATCCCGCACACAGCAGGGTAGGCAGAGGGAACCTAGTGTTAAGACACTTCGTTCCCCACTTTCTGCCGAATTCTGGAGGCATTGCGTGTTGAGTGGCAGAACTCAACGCCGCGCTTAACCTCGACACCAGAGCGAAGAAATGAAAATATAAATTTAAGTAATATTTCATCTCCTCGAGTGGGGATCGAACCCACAACCAGTCGGTTTTACAGTCACATCTCGTACCGCTGCGCTACGACTGGCCTCTGTTGCGTTGTTACGTTTATGATTATGTTAATATATTGTTTAGGTTAGTCTTTCTGTTTAAATTTCATCAAGTATCATCATTAAAATAGGCTAAAATACAGTTAAAACCACAATTTTTCCAGCGAAGATGTTCAACATTTACATAGTAATTTTGTGCGAGTTTAAGCATAAATATATTATCAATGCAGACAAAAATTAATGTTATAGCGTTTAATCAAACTAGCACTTCCGCGTTATTATATTAGTATAGATAGTGAAAAATAATGAAAGAATATATATAAATAGTATACGTAAATCAAAACAAATCAGCTTCACGCTGTATCGCACATAGCAGGACAGGCAGAGGGAATAATATACTCCGTTCTTCACTTTCCGCAGGATTTTAAAGGGTTTGGCTCTTGAGTGACGGAAATCACCGCTGCGCTTTGCCTGGGCGCTAGAGGAAAGAAATGGAAATTTAAATATTTCATTTCTTCGAGTGGGGGTCGAATCCTCAACCAGTCGCGTTGCAGTCACACTTTGTGCTCCTACGCCACGGCAGGCCTCTTTCCATTTACATATTTTCGTGTGACCAATCGTTAAGCAGAGAAAAATCGGTGGCTATCGCAAACAGTTCTTTTCTGCATTATCCAGTTGAAAGCAGGACGCGTATTATCAAGAAATAAAAAACTGCTAAAGAATGAGTCCGACTCGCCCACTAAGGGCTTTCCGTACCAATTGCAGGATTGTAGGTCAACGGTAAGTACAATTTATAAAAGTTGTGAACTTTTAGTTTGTTATGCAGAATATTGTATGAAATGAACTACAAATATAAGTTTGCAAGTATTTTTTTACGAAATTTTTCACTTTTTGTTTTTTTTTTTACTTTATTTGTACTCACTTCACCAATTTTATAACTATAGGTCCACAGGAAGTACCTACCTGCCATAAAGGTTTCGAATACGCAATGAATTTCATATAAAGTCTATAAAAAACGATTACATAGACGTAGAAGCTTGATATTTTCCTATGTTCCTAGGGGATTATAGGGCTGAATATATGATATTAATTTAAGTTTTTTACCTCCACGTGACCTAGCTATAAATGGTCTTGACAGACAGATACCCGGACAACAAAGTGTAACTATAAGGGTTCCCATTTTACCTTTTGAGATACAGACTAAAAAATTAATAGAGACAAATTATTTTGAATAAGCTATTTCATCCACAATGACGATACGAATTTTCTATAAATACGAAACGTTTTGATGTACATAACATAATTTAAACGTATATCATCGGATACGTAGTTCCATGTTAACAATTAATCTTGGGTAAAGGGTGCAAGTGACATCTAAGCGATTACTATCTGGTAAGGGTGCGTTGTCAGGAGATTAAACAATGTTATCGATAGTTCCGTTCCGTTGCAAATTGTAGCAACGTGTCCGGTTGAGACAAATGCCATTACAAATACCATTTGGGTTTGATTAATGTTAGTTGATTGATGGTGATACATTGTGGAAGTGGTGGAAAAGTAGTACTAAATGTTTTAATATGTTTTAAGTGATAAGATATTTTGGTCTCTGGCACGGCTTTGAGGTCAGTCGTGGCGCAGGGGCACGAAGTGTGATTGTAAAATCGACTGGTTGTGGGTTCGATCCCCACTCGAGGAGATGAAATATTTACATAAATGTATATTTCCATTTCTTCGTTCTGGTTCTGCCACTCAACACGCAATGACTCCAGAATTTGGCAGAAAGTGGGGAACTGATTATCACTAGATTCCATCTGCTTACCCTGCTGTGTGCGGGATACAGCGTGAAGCTGATTATTATGATTATCTATCTATATTCTCATTTTTTCTATCGTTTCAACAAGTTAATGATGTGGGCGCAAAACAACGCAGCACGCAATGCGGAGATTGAATCCGTAATGATTGCGTGTAGAGCTAGACTATGGTCAACTGTGCAATTTTGGCGTCAAAAATATAATTTTACGTGCGATGGTTGTTTATTCGATTCCCACTCGGGGGACTGAAGTGTTTTCATTTACCCGTTCTATTACGAGGAGCAAGGTGTTGAGTTCCATTACTTACGCAATGTGAATCCGGACGGAGAACGGAGAACATAATATCAAAAATAATATTTCTCTGCCTCTCTCTCGTCTTCTACATTCAAAATAAAGCGTGAAACTACTCAGCCAAAATGAATCGATTTACAGTCAATTAAATTTTAACTCGAGAAATTTAACGTTACCCAAATTTTAACCTCACTTTAGCTGATCTCAGCGAAGTAAAATTACAAGCCGGATCGTACTTTATTCAATCAACCCTTTTGATAGTGATAAATGGATAATGTCACTGGTTGATCGATGTCGTCCTTTGGTGTCGCGGGCCTAGTGAACTTTGACGTCAAGAATATTGACAGGAATTAATATGTATTTGGTAGTTATCTTCGATATACGATTTAATCTATTTTGTCTGTCTATACTATTGGGGTATTTATAAATAAATTAAATTAAATTACACGAGCACGAGCGGCACGAGGTGTGACTGCAAAACTGACTGGTTCGATCCCCACTCGAGGAGATGAAATATTTACTTAAATTTATATTTCCATTTCTTCGCTCTGGTGTCGAGGCAAAGCGCGGCGTTGAGTTCTGCCACTTAACACGCAATACCTCCAGAATTCTGCAGAAAGTGGGGAACGGAGTGTCTTAACACTAGGTTCCCTCTGCCTACCCTGCTATCTGCAGGATACAGCGTGAAGCTGATTTTATTATTACTAATATACTTTTAGTATATTTAATAAGTAAATTATATGTTTAAAAGTTAAACATCATTTAGCTTTCTATTTATTTCGTGTTGTGTAATAAAGACACGCCGAGGGGGCTTTAATTAAACAGTATATTTAAACGAAACAAGGTAACAAAACACCCATTAAAATTCTGTCTCGTTTATTTGGCGCAGTTCTATAAAAGTGAAATTGTGTAATAAATATTGTTAAATGTGCTCGTGCTGGATGCCGGGATGCAAGAAATAGTGGTATTGTGTTAGCTTTAAGCAGATTTACTTAAAATTTAAAAAAAATCAATAAGCTTCACGCTGTATCCCTCACATGGCAGGGTAAGCAGAGAGAACCTTGTGTTAAGACTCTCCGTTCTCCAATTAACGTAGAATTCTGGAGGTATTGTGTAATTGAGTGACGGAACTCAACGCCGTGCTTTTGCCTCTACACCAGACCGAAGTAATGGAAATATAAATTTAAATAACAGCACATAAGTAAGTAAAAAATTCTTTGTCTTAATATTATTTTATGTGGAAAGTAATTTCTACACGTGAGTTCTGCGAGTGACGGCTTAAGCTATTGCATTTCAAGCCCACCTGTGAATGAGTGAATGCATTTAATATATTATGGCTGTAAGTGATTTTTATTATTTTTTTAAACAATATTATTTTATTGCTTTTGTAAAAATATATTACATATCTTATAGTACTATAAGATAAATCTAGTACTCTAAGATAAGTATCTACTATAGTACTTATACTATAAGTTATGATATCATTTAAAACTACAAGAAATGAATTAATTATTAATAAGAAGAGACTGGTTTATGTAACACTGTGCTTCTTATCAAGAACTCCACTAGAGGACGATTTATATTTAAAGATGTATTGCCGGTCTATTTAAACAGCATAGAACATAGTGTTATAAATGTTCATAAAAAAGTAAATGAAATTATACTCAAATTTATAAATCACTCTCAACTCTAACATCAATCTTACTGATGTTAAAACGCTGTTTTATTAATCACGTCATCTTAAGATCGATATCAGAATTGAGAGTGGTTTATAAATACGGGCCTTAGTGCTTAATGCTTATAATTTATTATATATACATAAATAGAACGAGAAAATCTTTGCCTCAAAACTGGCAATGCTCTAGTTTAGACCATTTTAGCAAAGTTTTCCAGTTAGATAAAGTTAGTCCTTTCAGCATCATAAGTTAATAACCAAAGTAGGAAATGCAGTTTACAGTTTGTTTACGTATAGGCTTATAAAGTAGATATTATAATATGAATATATCTTTTTTTCAATATATATGTTATAAAAGCAGCTCCATTATTTTTCCTGCATATCAGGGTAAACAGAGAGAACCACGTCTTGAGATATTCCGCTTTCCAATTATTTTTC
The DNA here is from genome assembly GCA_021202915.1 of Heliconius himera. Taxonomy (NCBI): domain Eukaryota; kingdom Metazoa; phylum Arthropoda; class Insecta; order Lepidoptera; family Nymphalidae; genus Heliconius; species Heliconius himera. The sequence goes on from JAJHJA010000650.1 coordinate 757,196, forward strand.
GAAACATTGCAAAATGTAAAGTACAAATTGAGGAAACTCAATAAACGATATATAGCAATGGATGCAAATTACGTTATAACAAATTTTTTATAAACCTTCAAAGGTGAATTGGTCTGGATCAGTAAGTTATTTTACTTATAATAAATCAGCTTTACGCTGTATCCCGCACACAGCAGGGTAGGAAGAGGGAACCTACTATTAAAACACTCCATTGTCCACTTTCCGCGGAGTTCTGGAAACATAGAGTGTTGAATGGTGGAACTCATCGCCGCGCTTTGCCTCGACACCAGAGGGAAGAAATGAAAACATAGATGTAAATATGTATTTCATTTCCTCGAGCTGGGATCGAACCCATAATCAGTCGATTTTAGAGTCACACTTTGTGTCCCTGCGCCACGACTGGCCTATATATTTCACTTATAATAAAACAGTAAATAATCCACATTTGTGCTATTATAGACCATAATATACTCTGGGTCCTGGGCAGATGGGAGACATGAGCAGAAGATGTTTACATCAGTATTTTTTTTTGTTTACGTGATTTTCTACATACGCCAACGTACTGTTGTTATTTTGATTTAAAAGAAGAGAAATTAAATAAACTTGTCTAAATTGTGTATTACTAGTTGCTTTGCATTTTTTTAGCTTCACGCTGTATCCTAACCTAGTGTTAAGACCCTCCGTTCCCCACTTTCTGTCGAATTCTGGAGGCAATGCGTATTGAGTGGCCACGACTGGCCTCATCAGAAATTAAATAAACTAGTTTAACTTATGAATTACTAGTTGCTTTGCATTAAAACAATTAAAAATACAAGTACTTAGTAAAACTATATTATTATTTATTTATTTGTTGAATTTTTACTTGTACTTAGGAAGCTATATACAAAATCATTTAACCGGTAGTGTACGTGCTTCCTAAAGTAAGATTTGGCTTACATCGCAGTACATATTATAGCCAATGTTTTGAGAAAGTCATATCGTAATGATTAGACTTGAAATCACTTGAGACATTATTTTAAGATAAAGAGTCAAACTTAAAATCATAACGTTTACAGTTAGCCTTGAAGCAAAAAGAAGGGTGCTGTAAGTTAGACCTGCCTGTCGGTCTGTGGGACCATAGCTTCTAAATTAGTAGAATGATTTAAGAGTGATTTTTTTAATCGAATGCCTTGTTCATGTGATGGTTTTTAGCAATGTTTCGTCAAAATCGGATTAGCAGTTTAAGAGCTACAAGCGCTTTGCCAAGAGGAGATATTATGTGATTATTTCAGTCGCGGAATTTTTTTTTATTTAAAATTATACGATAAACATCAGTTAGGTAGGTATAAATATTAACATTGTCAATTTTGCGTCAATTAAACTCTTGTTACTAAGTTTCCTACAATATATTAAAATTAGCATGATGGGATGTTGAGATGTCTGACAACAGTTTAGAAGCTATTCATAAAGTTGAAATTGCTCATTTAGACCGAAGTTTAGGTTCAATATATTATTAAGTACTAACTAGTTACAGACATGTAAGTTAGATATAACAGTATTTCAATCATTTTGTAATCGAGTGGAGAATGCTTTTGAAATAATTTAAATTAAATTATTACTATTATTTATGATTACTTATAATTTTAATAATAAAATAAATTTACAAACTGTACTTTACTGAGCTACGATAGAGTTATCTTATGTACCAGGGCAGAGCTGTATTTCCAAAAAAAAGGAAGATATAGATATATGGCATTCAGACCAAGGAACGTTACATGTGCTTTAAATATAGGTTTATTTCTTTGTATGATATTGGAGTAAGAAATGAGAATCAAATACATTTTTTTAGAACAATAGTCAGCATACCCAAATTTACATTGTTCACAACGAGGATATATTTACAATAAGAGTGATAACTTTTTAGATAAGTTTAAAATAGTTTAAACTTAATAAAAAGTTAAGAGCGTATCTTGAAACCACAGAAACACTATACGAGCACTTTGAAAGTCTGAAACTTAAAATGCACTTTACGTTCATTAAAGTTGAGGATGTTGTGGCGCAAGGGCACAAGAGTGCGAATGTAATCGTGACGGTCTTTAGGTTTGGTTCCCACTAGGGAATAAATATTTAATATTCTCATTTCCTCGCTCTAGTAACTCAACATGCAATGTCTCAAGAATTCAGGGGAAGGTGGGGAATGAAAGTCTTAATGGAGACAAGGTATATAACATAAGGTTCCCAGGTTCCTTCTGCCTCACATGCTATATGTATAAAATGTATATGTATAAAATGTACAGGAAGCTTATATACACATGTGCTATGAGCAATTGCCGGATACCGCAGGGACGTTCCACACTACAACTTATAGGTACATACATACGTATGTATATAAGATACATTTGAATAGTGTGAATGAAAATTGAAAAAAGTGAAATTCAAAACAAATAACAACTTCATGTACGATGCAAATATTTCTACTTAATTAAGATAAACTAATTTAGATGTCAATTCATTAAATGATGAACGTCTTTCTTGCAATAAAACTGTAAGAAAAAAAGATAAAGTTTTCGAAAATTATTATATATTCTCCTCCACCATCAGGAAAGAAAAATATTTTTTAATAAACATATACAAATTTAAAAGGGATTGGAACCAGCGCTACCGACGTTGAAAATCATCCAAGCTCTTTGACCACTAAGCTACGACGAAACTCTTATACGTTTTCTAATAAAAATAAATAACAATAATTCTGGAAAAAATAAAGCGTATTGTTAATGAGAATAAAAACGATGCTGATATTAATTTTACTTCTTTATAAAATATATATTTTTATTTATATAACTTTTTATATGAACAAAAGTACATTGTATAGAGAAAATGGAAACATAATATTCCTTATACGGAGATACTCTAAGAGTAATTAAGGCGAGGCCGACGGCGCCAGTTGCCTTATTCGTATTCATTTCCTACACAAACAGAAATTAAGCATACTCGGGACTTTTCTTAAGCAAAGAAAAACAATGGATTGTTATATGTTTATTAGGTCTACCTATTTCTTTTATAATAAGCTACGAAGTTAAAATAACATTTCCTTATAATTTTTTTTATAATTTAATAAATAATTTATTAGTAAGATGACCAAGGCCGCACTCCATAAATTTTAATATGCTAGCAACATAAATAAGTTGTGACAAGCGTATAAAAATTTCGACGTAGCTTGATGAGAACGTATGGCTTAGTGGTCGGAGCGCCTGGTCGGTTTCCAGGAGGCGCGGGTTCGAGTCCCACTAAATAAGCTCACAATCAGAATCAAATTGAATCTACAATATATTGCGCTTACAGTCGCACTCTTGTGCTCCTGCGCCGCGACTGGCCTGGACTGTAATTATTCTTAAAAAACAGCTTCCGCTATATCCTGCACACAGCAGGGTAGGCAGAGGGAACCTAGTATTAAGAGACTCCGTTCCCCACTTTAAACCCAGTTGACACCAGTAAACAACAAAAACCTTAATGTCTCAAAAATTGGTCGGAAAATGGGGAGTGCAGTGTCTCAACACTAATCTGTCTATCCTGTTATGTGGGAAAAAATATAAATATAAAAAAATAAACGAAGCAATCGATGTTTTACATTATTTTTATTTATAATAATAACACAATGAAGTTATTAAGGACTTAAGTAAGGTAAGTAAAAATTGCTCCATGCTTGAGTAAATGAACATTTAATTCATTTAGGTCTATTAGTAAAGATTAAGATTTTAGTTTGTCACGAAAAGTTAATTACAGAAAACATTCAATTTACTTGGGGCTGTCGTTACGCACCGACATGGCATCTGACTGTTTACACTACGGTTGTGGGTTCGATATCTAGCTGTGGGAATAAATTATTTTCACATTTCTGCTCTGCTATGGCACAATATTCTTTTCTCCTCTCTCTCTCTTCTCTATCTCGATAATTCAGCAGATAGTCGGGTACAGAATATATTAACACGATGATTACTTTGTCTACACGGCTATATCCTACATACAATATCAAGATATAAAAAATAATTGAATTTTGTTTATTGTTTTTAGAATACTGATTGGTCCTCGACCTTGATCTGGACTAGATGTTTAGGGTACATATTGCAAAAGTTGTTTCGTTATCGTTTTGATATATTTAACATAAAATATAGATATATTTTTCTTTAAAAATACACACCCTACTTTTAAGCAATATTATTAATTTTGACGAAATTTTCTTTCAACATGATAACAATAACATATTTTCATTTACTTTTCAAAACATAATATATATATATTTTTAATTAACACAAAAAATACGATGTTTATTTACTCGATATTCGCTTTTCCATTTTACTAGCTATCAAACAAAGCTTTTAGTATCATTAATCCTTTATACTCACACAACCGTTTATTTTGCACTGATAGAATAAAAACATTCATTCAACATATTTTAATATAGCAAAAATAACGAGTTTATTAAAAAAAAACACACCATGTGAATCACTTTACAAATTATTTTATACTATTTCGCCACAAGACATTCTATTCCACTCTTACCACCAAATATTTTAAGCATTGCGTGTTGGAGGCGGAATTTAACACCGCTTTAGTACAACCTTTGTAAACGGACACGTGAATTAAAATATTTCGAAAGAATAGACTTGGAGTTTTTTAATATTATTCGGTTAATACTATAATATATAAGAATATGATACAAAATATGCAAAGATCCAATTATTTCGTAATAAAATTTCAATTAAATTAACGAAAAATGATTTATGTTTTTATTAATTTCGGGCCGGTATCGGATCTGTATTAATAACAAGCGTTTATGATATTATCAATTTAACGAAAATCCAATTATTTTTAAATAAATTTACAATAAAATTAAAAGAAAGAAGAACCAATTTATGAATTTAGTAATTTCTGAACGCTATCAGACAATAGTACTTGGTTATAAATATTTTCAGGAATCCTAACTTCTGCATGTTGGCAGGTTGAGTTGATATCAATTCAGTTATTATGTGGTTTATATCTTGCTGGTCAAAAGTGTGTTTCGTTGTAATGTAATCCTCCTAGACCGCTAAACCAGGCAGCATTAAACCTACAACTCCAACACCGTAAAACCTACAACTCTGAAATTTTGTAGGAACGTTGTGGAAGACACAGTGATCCCAGCGAAGTAGTTTGATATGAGTTTTACTTTTTGATTAAATGGTCAAAATGTGTCCCATAAAGTTAAGCTGTGGAAAGCATTACGTGTTGAGTGATGCAGCGTGAAGCTGATAAAAAATAAATATATTATTTTTTCTTATTTCTACCACAACGTAAATTTATAAATTACAATAATATGTATAAGCTCATCTCACAAACACAAAGAAAAGCAAACTTTACAAATGCTTTTCCAATGTATACTGATCACCAATTTCGTAAGAGTGGCATATATTTTATTATATTTTTTCGTTATGAACGTTTTTAACGATTGTCTTAACTTATCAAATGACCTATTTGAAAAAATATTTTTTTTTATCGTAAAAGAACTGTTTACATCAATCAGCTTCACGCTGTATCTCGCACTCAGCAGGGTAGGCAGAGGAGGGAGCCTAGCGTTAAGTCACTCCGTTCCCCACTTTCCACGGATTTTTCGAGGCATTGTGTGTTAAGGATAAACTTATGTATGAGAACCTAAAAATTATAAAGGATTACCTACAAAAATGTAAGTTCTTGATTCCACTATGAATAAAAATGATGACAATGTGAACTCAGGACAAACATTCGTTAGAGATCCGTGTTTCCTCGTTAGACGTGACTCGCCTAACGAATGTAAAACAAGCATGCCGGAGTGTGAGAAAGCAAGATCTAAAGTCCAAATTATTTCTTGGAACTATGCGAAGAAAAAAGCTTTGAAATAGATAATAAGCTAAATGTTGAAAAAATACAATTCGGCGCGTTGTTTTTGTAGTTTTAAAAATTATATTTATGCAAAAAAATGTTAAAATTACACAAATATAAATAATTTAATATTAATTATAGACACAAACGAAAATATTAATATTGTTCACAAAACAAGAAACAATAAAAAATACAACAAAATATAAGAAATCACATAAAATACGAATACTTAACAGATCAGGATGCTGATGTGGCGCAAGGGCATAAGCTGTAAAGCCTAAAGTTCGATTTCCACTTGGGGGAATATTTAATATATTAAATTAGTTTTCCTTTTTCCAGGTGCCCTGTATCTACTGTGGTATGTGCGGGACACAGTGTGAATACAGGACGCAATATGTGCTCCTTTTTATGCACAATTTCGTTGATTTTGTTGAATAAAATACGACATAGGTTCAAAAATGGCATCAAATACTGTCCTATTTTAAATTGCTAAGTGATTCGCAATGTGTGGTTTTTTTAAATCTATTCGCTTTTTTTGCTGTGTTAAAATATGTCGAACGAATGATTTTATTCTATCAGTGCAGAATAAACGGATGTGTGAGTATAAAGAATTAATGACACTAAAAGTTCTATTTGATAGCTAGTAAAATGGAAAAGCAACTACCAAATAAATAAACATCGAATCTTTTTTAAAAAATAAAAATCAATGTTTTTAAAAGTTTATAGTAAATGAAAATATGTTATCGACATTATTGAGCATAATAATTAATCATTATTATTCGCAAAAACGGAGTGTCTTAACACTGGGTTCTCTCTGTTTATCTTGCTGTGTGCAAGATGCAGAGTAAATAACGTAAAAAAGTGATTTATTTTTTTAATATCGATCAACTGAACCGAAGAGACTATTAAAAAACATTACTTACATACACACATCTTAGAAAAGTATAAGAGTTTATTGAAATGTACAGTATTTCCCCAAGCGCCAGTGGGACCTTGTTACCTTAATAAAACAAGGTTAGTCAAGTAATTTATAAGCTTACCTTAGGATATATATTATTTGTTATTAGTAGTAAGTAATTTATAAGCTTACCTTAGGATATATATTATTATAGAATTAATAAATTGATCTTCACGAGTTTAATGGGAATCACAAAACGTTGTAAATAAAGTGTTCTAAGACATCTATTATGACTCCGCTTTTATGGCTAGAATTACTGTTGACTATGCTAAGCCCTTCTGTATCACAGTAGGTGCTCACCAGAACTCGATAGTATCACGGCCCTCATCCAAGATCTGCTTCCATAGTTCATGATGTATGCTTATAGTAGCATTCATTGATGAAAACCGACTGATGCTGGAGCGTAAAGTAAACGTCTGGAACGGTATTCTTGAGAACGGCAATCTTAAATTAAATATGTCGAAGATCGAGTTTATGGAGCATGGGCTCGAGTATATATATAGGTCAATCGTTAAGTCGAAACTTTCCAGGTACCTTGGATCTGTTATGCACAAAGCGTTATCGATCAAGATGTGTCGACAACATTTTCTTTTAAAATAGTTCTTAGCGTCGTTTGTACAGATTATTTGCTTAAATTGTATACAATATAGTATTAATAAATAAATATTCTAGATTTTCTTGTATTCCTGTAAAAATTCAATGAATAAAATACAACAATATGTATAAATAAATTCATATTGAAAGCACAAAGAAAAGCTTACTGACCTGAGCTTTATGTATATAAACATTACAATTGCTATTGCAATACAATAGTCGATGGAAAGATGGACAGAAAAGTCTTATTCTCTCAATAGTTTTATATAAAAAAAATAAAGAAATAATGTAAGATAGTATGGAAACAACGTTTTGCGACTCCCATTAGGCTTGTGGCAGATACTTAACGATCAATTTATTAATTCTTTACTTAATAAATAATGTATGTCGTAAGGTAAGCTTATAAATTACAAGACTAACCTTGTTTTATTAAGGTAACAAGATCCCACTGGTGCTTGGGCAAATACTATACATTTCATTAAACTCTTATACTTTTCTAAGATGTATGTATGTAAGTAATGTTCTTTAATAGTCTCTTCGGTTGATTGATATTAAAAAAAATAAATTAGATTTACTCTTTATCCTGCACACACCGGGTAACCCAATGTTAAGACACTCCGTTCCCTATTTTCCGCCGAGTTCTGGACGCTTTGTGTGCTTTGTTGAGTGGCCCAACTCAACGCTGCGCTTTACTTTGACACCAGAGCGAAGAAATGTAAATTTACTTATTAATTCGTAGTTTTTTCTGTATTCGTAAGTATTGTACGTTCTCACTTCTCACCAAATTTTATAATTACAGGTCCACAGGAAGTACCCTATTGATTTAATTTTCGCTTCGAATTTTATACAAAATATAGCTAACACGATGCATAAACGTATCGTATCTTTTTCTTGCTCAAAAAAATTATTCATTTAAAAATCTACTATTCACTATACCTGAATTTAATTCTAGATCATAATCAAATTCGTTATAGACTATCTAATATACGAAATTACGTACTATTAAGCAAATATGTTTAATAACTCCCTCCCAAATTGCATATTAAATTTCTCTGTATTCAATAATAGAGGAATAGATATACATACAACAGCTGAATATCCTGAAATTCCCTTGTTACTGTAATAGCAGTACGTGCACAGGCCTGTCTGTTCCCATCAGCCGGCCTGAAAATGGAATCGTATATCAATCGGGTGTTTGCTGTGTGTGCTTTGTAAACACAAACTAGTACTAAATGTTAAACAAATATGTTTAAATTGATTTGTTTTTGGGTGAATTTATTTATTTATATAAGTAGTCTAAGAAAGTGTTGTAGGTATCGTCATTATTGCTTATTTATTTGGTGATTTTTTTTGTATTAATTTCACTAAATGTGTTTTAACGGATTAAATTATAAGTAAATTTATAGTTTTAGTAAATTTGCAGTGAAATTATTAAGTAATCAACACGCAATGCCTCCAAGGTTCGGCAGAAATTGGGGAACGGAGTGTCTTAACACTAGGTTCCCTCTGCCTACCCTGCTGTGTGCGGGATACAGCGTGAAGCTAATTTATTTTTTATTTTTAAATTATTTATACGATGTCTTAAGCTTACCTCGTCCCCTCCTCTCTCGATAAATAGACTATTCAACACAAAAATAATAATCTATCAAATTGGAACAGATGACAAAAAAGGGGCATAATTCTCATTTTAACCTAGTTTTCATTTCTTTTTGTTCAAAAATATATATATTTTTTAATAAATTATCTATATAAATAGTTTCCGTGGCTTAAAATATTACATTTACAATTATACCATTCAGAATAAGCAATGTGTTCTAGAGAACGAATTGATGCGTAAAAGGCGTTGCCATAGCCTCGTGTATTATGTACTGTCAACTATACTATTGTATTGCGTGTTATATTTATTTTATTTATTTAATGTTTTTTTATGCATTATTTAAAAATAATACAAGCTTAATCTTACTCTTTCTTCATATAAACTATATATTACAACTGTACCGAGTTCCATACTCTCTTCTGGAAAATTTTCGTAAAAAGAAGTGCTCTTCTAAGTTATGAGTACATCTGAAGCATATCCAATAAAATAATATTAATATTTTCTTTCCTTTTCCCCATTTACATATTCCTCGCTTCAAACCCGGACGTTTCTCGGCGAGCATTGATAGAACAAAGGAATAGCTAACAAATGTTTACGAGCCTTTGTCACCCGAAACTATCTCGGCATTGTGCTAGTGTACTCGACCGAGAAACGATCGAGAGTATTCTGAGTTACGGCACGTTTTACTATAATATTGTTTTAAAATGGTTTTTTTATCGAAATTTAATTGATTTGGCAAAGTTCACATTGTAAATAAAAATTCGTCAATTTTTTTCTCTTTTTTCTTTCTAATTTTTTTATGTTCACACTGTATCCTTAAAACAAGGAGAAATCTAGTGAACGCTGTTCCATTTTTCGCTCTATTTTCGAGATATTGTGTGCTTTGTCTTGTGAGAGCGTGTAAATAAATATAATTTGTTCCTCCGATTCGAATTGGAACGCACAATATACTAAAACTTCTATAACTTGAGGCCTTGGCACAGAGGCACAAAACGTGACTGTAAAACCGACTGGTTGTGGGTTCGATCCCCACTCGAGAAAACGGAACTGGTATCGACTTATATTTTTACTCGACGAATATTTTTATATAGCTTTTATATCACTGAGGTTTATACTTATGATATAAATTCGAAACTCCGGTACAAGTTTGTAGCATGTCGAAGTGACAAAGGTTGGTACTTGGCAAACATTTGCCAACTATCCCTTTGTTCTATCAAGAGTTTACGAAACATCCGGGTGGTTTTGTCAAAATACCCGCTTGCATAGAGTTCACGATTGATTCAATTAAGTGATTTCCTGTTTTTAGGGTTCCGTATATGAAAAAGTAAAAACGAAATCCTTATAGGATCATTTTGTTGCTCGTCTGTCCGTCTGTCAAGATCATTTATTTTAAGATCGCTTAGATGTATCAAACTAGAAGCTAGAAGTATCAAATGTTCAGATATATGGTACTTTGAAGCACAGCAAAAATCAAGCTCCAAAGTTAACGCAATTAAAAAATACGAGAGTTTATGCATTAATTGCCGTGTAATCAAAATCTAAAGGGTACATCACGTGGATCTATAATTAAGAAATTTGGAACCGACAAACTTGTAATATAAATAAAAAACAAAATGCTACCATACAAAAAAATAATAACAACAATTTTGAAGTATTTAATAGAAAAAGAACATTACAAACTTATATTTGTACTTCATTTTATGTAAAATGTGGGCATATGCCCCACTTAACTTTGTCAACTTTTAAGTTGACAAAGTTGAGTGCGGGTTACAATCCTGAAATGGCCGACTTGTCGAGACTTGCACTAAATAGTTTTTTTTTTACCAGGAATGACGTTTCACGATTTTCTTAAATACTTTTTAACACGCTTTACTGACAATTTGAACTATGTAGCTATGACTATTTAATAAAATCTAAGAAACTGAATTCGACTCAATTTTTACCATAGAATCATCATGAGACTTAGCAGTTATAAATAACTTAGGTAACAATAATATGGTATCCCTCCATCCATCGAGTTGATCCTGATAATGGAGCCAGGACCAAAATGATGTACCTCTACAGAGGCTACTAATAACCCACTTGAGCGTTCTCTTCAACTCTAAATTCATATCACGATTCTTAGTTCATATTATAATCTGAGTATCAGCATTCTATACATAAATATAACACTTGGTGTAAAAACGTGTTTAGTTTTTTTTTTATTTGTATTATTTTCTTTTGGTTTAAATGATATTTGAAATGATTTTTAAAACTAAAGTTTATTCAAATATATTTTATATATTCTTAATATACGATGTATGATCCAATTCTTAAAAAGCAAAGTAAATAATGAAAAAGTATAATTATGACCATTACGAATATTAATTTTATTAAAAATCGAAAGACCGAGAAAAGTGATAAATAAAAATTAACATATATTCTAACATTTTTAAAGTGTTAATCCACACTTAGGAAAGAAAAATACTTATTTAGAAAACTAATAAAAATTCGAACGTAGCGGGACTCGAACTCGCGCCTCCTGGACACCGACCACTATACGTTCACAATACGTTCTACGTTGAGAACATATAAAATAAATAAACTTATATTTATACATTAAGTAAGAATAAGTCATTTATTTCGATAAAAATTGGCTTTTAAACGTAAAATATCGGGTTGTTACAGCTCTCACGTACTATCATTACATGAACTGCTCCGCCAAAGTGCGTATTTATAGTTCATACAGGTTTTAGTAATGTCTTTTCGATAGTAATAAATGAAAGAATACCTAAGCTTTTGGGGAGTATATTTAAAAATCTATATAAAATCAGGCTGAATGTGTACTTTTTAGAGCCTAAGAGAAGAAAATAAATACTATTTGGCTATTAAAAATATCTATATATACATAATATTTTTAGTCAGTCAATGTGTCGTTTCACGTAATTACAGAAGACTTATGTTTACGATTTACACATATTTAAACGTCATAAGTATAGATATAGTAAGTCTATTTAAATTATTTTTAAGTATTATACTTAATAATTTAAACAAGCCAATATATTCGCTTGAAATTGAAATGTTTGTATATATTTTTAACTTCGAACTATGTCTACGAACCTATTATTAATATAATAAAATCCATCATTCTCTACTTATTTTTTAAAACATTGTGTTTTGAGTGGCGTAAATGAAAATAATTCATTATCCTGGATTGGAATCGCTTTGCACTGTAGACGCTGTGCTACTGCGCCGCAATGGCTTTATAAAATAATATAACTACTATAGAAAATATTTATTAATGCAATCACTATATGATTTAACGGCGTTGATTTCTGCCACTCAACACGCAATGCCTCCAGAATTCGGCAGAAAGTGGGGAATAGATTGTCTTAACACTAGGTTCCCTCTGCCTACCCTGCTGTATGAGGGATACAGTTTATTCTCTTTAAATTAATAAAATATAGTTTTACTATATAAAACTAAAAAAATACTTTATAAAACTTTATCTAAAACTATATGAATTCATATCAAAGTGTTTCTAACGTTGTATGGAAACAATTTCAACAGACTTGTTGCGCTGTTCTAGCGACACTACAGAGTAGCAGGTAAGAGCTACACTACTTATTTCAACAATAGGGTATTCTGAATAATATGTACATAAGATGGAACTTTGCCCGGACTCCGTCCATTCTAACTTGAGAGCTGTTTCATTTTATATTCTTTCATAAGTATTTTTGTATGTAAGTATATGAATTTTTGCTATTTTCAGCGTACAGTCTCGAATGTGTCTGGGATAGAAGAAAATTCTTGTGTTAAACGAATGGCACACCGCAGACTAATTTTAGCTTTAGTCTGTGAAATAGATGATACCTTGCTTTTGTCAAACTTTAATAAACCTCGCTGCTTACGTTTTTTCATAGAAATACAATATTAAGATAAATAACGAGAATATTTTTTTTCTAATTAAACATTTCAAATACCATATAAGTTATTAAGTCAGTAATCGATTTTATTACACAATGATATCAGTGCATTATATAGTAAAAAGAGAGGATAAAAAAGTCGGAACAGGAGACTCTATGCCCAGTGATGATTAACAACCACATTTTTTTCGTGCTTATTTAAATAACCTTTCTGTCTGGTCGATTTTTCCAAGCTGTGGATTAAAACAGTGACTCTTGGTTGCTACAAGATTTTTCAACTTGTCACATATTTCATGAAATAATTGTTTTGTTCAATGAAAATCTTAAGGCAATAAAGAATGGCAGATCATATGAACTTACCAGTTGCCCAGTGAGTTTTTCGTAGATGTTTGTGAAATTATAAATGATTGTAAATTAACCACAAATATTACATTTTTATATTTTTTTAATATTTTTTTATATTATTATTAAAAGAAGGAATTCAAAACATATCATGAAATAAAATGTAGACTTTTTCGATTTTTCCGAATTAATCGCGTACATTCAGTATTATACAATTTTAGAAACCCACGTTTTTATTGATTACTGA
>JAJHJA010000651.1:0-151105 GCA_021202915.1 Heliconius himera
TGGTCACGTTATACATGCGTTATACAGCGTGAATCAATAAAGAAAAACAGCCAATAAACAAAGCGAATCTTTACCAATCTTCGCAGTTAAGGATTAATCTTTCAGCCAAGTAACTGAATGAAGTATTATATTTAAGCAGTAGAGTAAAGTACCTTTTGTTGTCGATAAAAAAACTCGAATCTTTATTGAGGCCATTGTAGCGCCAGGGCACAGGGGTGCGCTTGTAATGCGACGGTTGTGTGTTCAATCCCCACTCGAGGAAACAAATGATTATTTGTTAATATTCGCTCTGGCACCAAGGCAAAGGTCCGGCGTTGAGTTCCGTCATTCAACTCAATGCCTCAAGAAATTAGGCGGAAAGTGGAGAACGGAGTGTCTTAACAATATACAACGTGAATTAATAAAGTAAAAATAATCTAATGACATATTTGTTTATCAATCTTTGTGTCCAAGAACTAATGTTCCAGCCAAGTAACAAAACAAATATGTTTTTCAGTAACATTCTCAAGAGTATCTCGTGTTGCGTGGCGAGCACATTAAAATACTCATATATCCTTAAAGTCGTCTGCAGCGGAAGGCGATAGGAAGTCGTCGTGATTTGGCACCACACCCGCGCTATCTGCTCAGGTGTGAAAAGGAGTATGTGTCTTGGAAGCTTATACTGGATGACTAAGGTTTTTCTGGTGTTTGTATTTAATTTTATTTAAGAAGGATAAATTATCAAAGCTTTCTTGGGAAAAGTCCAATAATTTGTTATATCTTGACTTCTATACTAATGTTATAAAGCTGAACAGTTTGTTTGGGTCAACACAATAATCTCAGGAACTGCTAATTCGATTTGAAAAAGATTTTTGTTGTTGGACAGCCGATAGTTAATTAATTTATTACAAAACAAGTTGTAATATAAATTACAAATCTCTTAGTAAATTGAGACAGTATAGCTGCTTATTCTGTTTGTTGCTACTGAGTTGGAATCTCACTCGCAACCACCAGTTTCTAGTCAGATGGTGACCCACTGCGCCACAACAGCCTCTTATGTACATTTATTTTCACATTGTAAAAATAATAAATATTTTTTCAGTACTCAAAACAAAAAGACTTTCAAGTGATAAAACGTCAGTTTTTTCCACTTGTACCACTTGTAGAGGTCAAGGATCGAACCGGATACTGGGCAGCGACAGGTGGACGGAAATGGCGGCGTTTCCGTTGAATGAGTGCCATTACATATGAAATAAAGTTAAAAAATCGTAAGGAAAAACTGTTTGTTACCTTTACGCCTCTCTTTAATAAGTACATTGGAAAAAGTATTAAATTTTCCATTTTAATCTATTGATGACGGAAGCCATCCTGGTGGTCTATATACATATATACAATGTTCATTTAAAGAATCTATAAATATATGATAACCTCTGAAGATTGACACCATTTTAATATATTTTATTTAAACATATCGGATTATTGTTCATTTTATTATTTATCGGGCTAGTCGTGGCGCACACAAAGTGTGACTGTAAAACCGACTGCTTGTGGGTTCGACCCCCACTCGAGGAGATGAAATATTTATTTAAATTTATATTTCCATTTCTTTGCTCTGGTCTCGATGCAAATGCGCGGCTTTGAGTTCTGCCACTCAATGCCTCCAGAACGGAGTATCTTAACACTAGGTTCCCTCTGCCTAACCTGCTGCGTGGGGGATACAGCGTGAAGCTGATTCATCTTGATTCATTGATTCTTTAAAGGACAATGTTTTCGTACAATTTTATTTTTATGTATTTCATAAGGTAACGCCAGCGCAATAAATCCAATCCTCACTACGCGGTGTATCCCGCGTATACTATGGTAGGCTGTGAATCTAAAAAAAAATCTATTAGTAGTAGATTTGAACCACAACTTTCTATGACGCACATGACTCCAATAAAGGTTATTCGTTAATATAAAAAAAATATTTATAACGCACAAATTTATAACAATATCTAAAGTACGGAACCATTACCACATATTACGCAGTTATCGCGGCCCACGCCGGCCCGCGGGCTCCACGCTGTTTTATTAGACTCGCAAATTATCTGACAATCTGACAAAAAAAAATATTTTTTGTTTGTTATCAAATTAATAATTTATACAACGAAATAATATTTTAAATATATTATAATTTAATTATATTATCTATTAAAAAATATCGATCTTACTATGTAACAACGTTGTCGTTATTTGTTTACGTGTTTTGACGGAAACGGAAAATCCCGTTTTTTTACTATTTCCTAGTGCTCTCTCCCTTGCTAATCGATTTAAATATCCAATATCCACAATTTTGAGAATCAAGAGATGCAGAAATTCTGAGGCCAGTCGTGGCGCAGGGGCACAAGTAAGCTTAATAGGTTATGGGTTCGATTCCCACTCGAGGAAATGAAATATTTCATATTATTATTTCTTCGCTTTGGTGTCGAGGTAAAGCGTGGTGTTAAGTTCCACCGCTCAACTCGCTATGCGTCGAGATTTTAGCGAAAAGGAGGAGGGAGTGTCTTAACATTGGGCTACCTCTGTCTACCCTGTTACACGCGGAATACAGCATGAAACGGAAAAAATATCCAGTAATTTCATTAGTTCTTCGTCTGTGAACTCCTCAGTGACGGAAAAACATTATATATATTATATATGTATATAGATTTATCTATTTGTTTTTATTCAACCGACCCTCTTGTGTAGTATTCCCACACACTAAACTAAGCTAGACTCCCTTCAAAAGATCCAAAATAATGTTTTACTTATCACATTAGCTCGACACTAGTGTCGACGTAAATAAAGGCTTAATATATCAAATTTAAACTCATCAGATAGATCGAGAATATGTCCATTTAAGTAAAAAAATAAATCAGCTTCACGCTGTATCCCGCACACAGCAGGGTAGGCAGAGGGAATCTAGTGTTAAGACACTCCGTTCCCCACTTTCTGCCGAGTTCTGAAGACATTGCGTGTTGAGCGACGGAACTCAGCGAAGTGCTTTGTCTCGACACTAGAGCGAAGAAATGAAAATATAAATGTCAATAATGATTTAACTTCCTCGAGTGGGGATCGAACCTACAATCAGTCGATTTTACAGTCACATTTTGAGCTCCTGCGCCACGATTGGCCTGGCACGTTAACTATATGGCTGGTTTAGTCAAGTAGGTATAGAATATCCAGAGTTGACAGTTTTAATAACCGAAGCAAGCTCAGATTGCGTTATTTACTGCGCAGGTAGTTTGGCCACCCGCCAGCAGATAGCGCAAGATTTTTAAGCTTTTCGTATTTTAGTGTCATAAATTTCAAAATATAATTCTGTAAAATGCACAAAACATATTAATTTTTAGGGCGTCTCGTTGGCGGCTGATAGGTATCGCAAAAAGCTGACTGTGACTTGATTACATTATAAAATCTCTCTATGATTGAATCATGAGGCCAGTCGTGGCGCAGCGGCACGAAGTGTGACTGTAAAACCGACTGGCTGTGGGTTCAAACCCCACTCGAGGAGATGAAATATTTACTTAAATTTATATTTCCATTTCTTCACTCTGGTCTCGAGGCTAAGCGCGGCGTTGAGTTCTGCCACTCAACACGCAAAGCCTTCAGAAATCGGCAGAAAGTGGGGAATGGAGTGTCTTAACACTGGGTTCCCTCTGCCTACCCTGCTTTGTGCGGGATACAGCGTGAAGCTGTTTTTATTTATGATTGAATCAAAATGAAATATAACAGTATCTAGTCCTGAAGAATGTTGTTAATTAAGAACTTAATAGTTAAGAAGTTTTATTATATAGAGACCAGTCGTGGCGTGGAGGCACAAGTGTGTGACTGTAAACGTGACTGGTTGTGGATTCGATTGCCAAGGAAATAAAATATTTAACATTTTCATTTCCTCGCTCTGGTAACTAGATAAAGCGCGGCGTTGATTTCCGCCACTCAATACGCAATGCCTCAAGAATTCGTTAAGAGGTAAGGAACGGAAGTGACTTATTGGGAACGCAGTGTCTCAACACTAGGTTTCCCCTGCTTATATGCTATGGATGGGATAGAAACTGCTATGCGCGGGTTTCAAGGAAACGCGTTCATGAAAAATATTTATTACTAATAATTCAAAGTAATAAAAGTCTATATATAAGATTTACACAAAAGGTTCTTTACAATACACATTAAAAATACTTATCCATAGAATTTAAGTATGTGTTTATTTTAAAAGCCGACTGTAACAGTTAGTCGGCGCCGGCCCATTACCTTGCTCACTTGCTACTCATTTTATGTTGGAGGGTGCTGCGTAAAACGGAACCAACGAGTTGTTTGCTAGAGGCTTTGATTGTTTAACCGACTTCTTTTGTTGAAAAGAAGGTTCGATTTTTGGGCTGACTTTAAAAAATATTTTTTATTTGGGAAATGGTACTGTCCTATTAACACTAAGTCAAAATTGATAAAGGAATCTCGTAAAAATAAAGGGAACCCCTCTAGTTTTATACACAGGTACTATGTGTTTCATATAATTATATATAAATAATTAAATCGATCGCGTCTACAGATTTGTGCTTGTGCTTTTTGCAAAAACCAACAAAAATAAAGAGATAAGAGCCATCGTAACTTTATATATCAATAAATATTTCAGTATTCAGAGTGCCTACATTCAGCAGTGGACAAGAACAAGTGGATAAATATTATATTTAAGGTGGTTTTTCCAAAAACAACTAACAATAATTTTAAATAAAAATTAAAAAATAAAGAATATAAGAGTTAAAAAATTATAAAAACGATTTTGAAACTCTATTTTAACTACTTCAAAGTAGAGAAAATTGAAAAATAATAAGTGAAGCTATTGCTACTGATATCGTATTTTAAATTCGTTGTTTTTGAAGTCGGCGTTAGCCAAGAAAAGAATAACTAAGTAGACCGAAAATAAATAATAAAAAAAATACTCATATTGGCAAATTCACAGATAAATATTAGATTAATATAGAAATAGTAATTTGAAGTCACAAAGTGTGACTGTAAAACCGACTGGTTGTGGATTCGATCCCCACTCGAGGAGATGAAATATTTACTTAAATTTATATTTCCATTTCTTCGCTCTGGTGCCGAGGTTAAGCGCGGCGTTGAGTCCTGACACTCAATACGCAATGCCTCCAGAATTCGGCAGAAAGTGGAGAACGGAGTGTCTTAACACTAGGTTCCCTCTGCCTACCCTGCTGTGTGCGGGATACAGCGTGAAGCTGATTTATTTCATTTTTAGTAAATTAATTTACATCTTATATTGTTTAATACATACCTTCCACACAATAGGCTGTACGCCCGTAACGGCGGAGGGCGCGTTAAGCCAGTCACGCTGTTGTTGTAAACAGTCTACCTTGTACCGTGACGACTGACGTCACGGCTATGTTTATATTTTTGACCAATTTACAGATAATATATCTTATATTTATGGATATAATTAATTTGAGGATGATTGCTTTCATGAAATCTTGATTTTTTTATATAACGTGATATAAATATCAATATTGATGAAAGAGAAGAAGATCGCCTTATTATGAAAGTGAAAAAATATGCTTATATAAATTCTAATGTCCATTCTGACGTTGAGATTTGCCACTAATGTTTTTTTTTATTAGGCGAACGTGTGGAACAGAGTGACTCAACACTAGTTTCGCTTTTTCTAACGTTCTGTAAAATATAAGAGTTTCGCAGCTGTATTAGATTTTCTTTGGAATAAACATTAAACTGCCTTTTTGTCTAATAAAAAAGACATATTAAATTGAAAACAAAATAACAATCTTTATTATTTACGGCCAAAACGTAAATATTTCTATAGCAGTAATTACAGTACACAGACACGTAAATGGGAGGCAGTTAATTTTATTCGTCGCGACGATCCCACAGGTGATTCGGCGACCCTTGCTAATTTATAGAAACTTTGCTGAGTCGAAAGGGTACGACATTTTTTTGTTAAATAAAATTAAGGCCCCCGTTACGCAGGGGCTCATGTGTGCGACTGTAAAAGCAGCGGCTTGTGGGTTCGATTCCCATGCGAAGAAATGAAATATTTAATATTTTCATTTTCTTCGTTTTTTGTAACGAGGCAAAGCGCGGTGTTGATTTCTGCCACTCGTTACCAGAGCTGGTGGCCCTACAGCACGACTGGCCTGAAAATAATGCTTAACATTTGTATAATGTTATTTCACACTTAGGAAAGAAAATTACTATTTTAGAAAATGTATAAATTTTTTTTGAAAGTTGCGAGATTCCGCATAGGAAATTTTAAACATGTCTCTTAAAAAATTCGACGATACTTGATGAGAACGTATGGTCAGAGCGCTTGGACGGTTTCCAAGAGGTGCGGGTTCAAATATAGTTACGTTTAATTTTTTATACAATTCACTCCCCTAAATAGGAATCTGCGCCTCGACGAATTTTTTTGGAATTATTGCTACTATTTTAAAATTTATAGTGCAAAAAACAAAAAAAATATATATTTAAAAAGAAACGAAACGTGGATACTATTAGGCTAGTGATTCAATAAAGCACCTGAATCCCGATAGATTAAGAAGTACGAAGTAACTCTCAGGGGTTAATTACGCCACTTGGAATTGGTAACTGTAGAAGTTTTCCAATCTACCTTGCTCAACTTGGCGATCTTTGATCTATCGGAGGGTTCATTCATATGGATTTTGGTATAGAATGAATAATTTTTTATATATAACTAGAGAGCGCGCGCAGCTTCGTCCGCTTATTTGCATTCTTAGGGGTTCTAAAAAAACCACGAAATACGTGTTGAATAAAATATTTTTAACAGTTTGAATAATATTTTTTTTTTATAAAAATCGGTGCCAATTAAAAAAAAAAATCATATAAACTTTCAACTCCTATTTCATCCCTTTAGGGTTAAAATTTTTCAAAATCCCTTCTTAGTGGATGTCCAGATTATGAAAATAAACATCTGTCCAAATTTCACGTTTCTACCATCAGCGGTTACGGCTGTGCGTGCGTCTTACCTCAGTCAGTCAGGATCATGTCCTTTTGTGTATATAAATATAGATAACAGTGTTTGTATATATGTTTTTAAAAGAGGCCATTTTGCTCAGTCATAATGGATATTTAGATAATTATTTAATTTAATACATTTATTACTATAGCGACGCCTACGCTTTATTGGTCCATATTAGGCTTCGGCTTTGATTAGTTATAAAACATTCGCTGGTTAAATAAGTGCGGAAACTAAGTTATTTTTTTAAATTTGCGCTTTTATTTGACTTGTCGTGTTAGTATGCGTATAAGTGTATGTGAAATTTTTCAAGCTCCAAGTGTCCAATATACCTGATATTGGGTTACGACTGCAATTTGGACGACAATTTAATTACATATAATCAATATTGTTTTTAATCCAAAATATCCACCGTAACAAAATGGTGGATTACAAATTATTAATAACAAACATAGGTTTTAAATAAAATAAATATATCTTTTTAAAAAGGTGTTTTTAAAGAATATTTAATTTTTTAGAATTATTTCTTTATGTTTTAAGACAAATAGTTGCGTGAAATAATATCTTTGCATCTTCTTTCTGGTGACACTGCTATGTATATATCCAATATATGCCAGTTTTCCGGGATAAAATAAAAATTAGACAACCTACTGCCTATATAATACCGGGCTATCTGACTGGTGGTCGAATCCAGAACTTTGGACTTTGTCTAATTGCTCTAATAAATTAAATATTTTTAAAATATTTTTAATGATAAATCTAATCTATAATATATAAATATATAATTCGAAATAAAGTAAATTCCTGATAGTTTAAATATAACTTGTATAATACGGCAATAAACCTACAACTTTGTATTAATCAGTACACAACTATAACTTAAATCAAATCCAAGTAAAAATCAAGTTATTAAGCAAACATAAAAAACTCACAATAACATTTAAGTGTTTTTACGAGGAGAGAAACCGTATAGCCGTAGCTTATACGGGAAGAATTTCATCGTTATCATTGCCCTCATCCTATAAAAATGGGGATCTTTAATAAATCTGAGAACTCCACCTGGCTAGGAAGCAGTAGGGAGGGACGTAAAATGTCGTAAAACTTATGAATTTATGACAAAAAAACATCATAATATGGGAGACGACGCGTGAAGGTTTACCCCTCTATATATAAATGAATCGAACAATATTAGTTGTTTATGAGATATTGTTGATATTGTGATAAAAATGTTCTTATTGTTGCGATTAAGCGTAACGGCTATCACGGATGTCACAGTCATTTATGTATATGAGTGAGAATTTCTTATTTTCTACGAATATTTTATTATATTTATATAATATTCATAATATTACAGTATTGTAAAAAATTGCAAATGCTTCTACACACTCACATTACTCTGTTAAGACGTTTGTTAAATATATAATAAAATATTGAATACATCAACATTAATATATAGTCAACGCTGCCCTTTAAGAGCGAGGAGATGAAAAAGAATCCCCTGAGAGGGAATCGAACCCATAGCCGTCGCGTTTACAATCAGACACTTTACCGCTGCGCTACGACAGATTCATTTCCTTATACACGCTAAAATGCCAAAAATTGAGAAAATAAAAAAAAACACGTACATATTTGTTAAAAACTTTTTTAATTATAACAAAATAAAAGTAGCCAAGTCTATCAAATCTAAAAAGCTTAAATTAATATAATTTAATCGAAATAGACAATTCGTACTCACAACCACCGAACACTAATTACATCTCAACGCTTATAAAATAAAATATTTTACATTTTTTCTCTTTTAGCTACCAAAGACTCCAGTCAGAAAGTAATAAATAAAGCGAAACAACACCTTGTTAGCCGCTGTAATTAACGAGGAAAAATAAACCACCCTACTATCACCTACATAGACTGTTTATATTGCGACGGACGTTTGTCTTTCTTTCAACGAGATCTCCTAAACTCGTGTTACAGTACAGCTAGCGTGTCTGTGTTTTACTTTGTTAAATTATTTTTAATTTACTTTTTTTTTTAAGTTTCACGCTGTATCCCGCACACAGCAGGATGGGCAGAGGGAATCTAGTATTAAGACACTCCGTTCCCCACTTTCTGCCGAATTCTGGAGGCATTGCGTGTTCAGTGGCAGCAACTCAACGCCGCGCTTTGCCTCGACACCAGAGCGAAGAAATGGAAATATAAATTATAGTAAATATTTCATCTCCTCGAGTGAGGATCGAACCCACAAACAGTCGGTTTCACAGTCACATTTTGTGCCGCTGCGCCACGACTGGCCTCATAACTTAACTGGTACTACATTACATAATATGAATAAATAAAATAATAATATAACTTATAATGAGGCTTGTCGTGGCGCAGGGCCATAAGTATATAACAATATTAAATATTTCATTTCCTCGAGTGGGAATAGAAAACACAATCTGTCGCGTTTACAATCACACGCTTGTGCCCCTTTTCGTCGTATAAAACTTTTCTTAAAATTTTAGGGTTTTTTTATATAACCTCAACCAAAACAATTTATGATTCTTAGATTGAGTTTCGCCACAGAACACATAATGTCAAAATGGGGGCCGGAGTATCTTAATACTAGGGCTCCCTCTGCCTATTCTGCTTCACACGGGATACAGTGAGGACCTGAAAAAAAATAAGGAGAGGTAAAGAGTAGAATCCACTACCCAAAAGTCAAAATCATATGGGCTTATACTCGTATGCATAGTGATATACACCTATATGACACTCTCAGAATTAAGTTAACAATTCTTAAGATTTTCTTTTTGTGGTAAATACTTATAGTCCGTTTTTCAGTTTTCTTATTTCTTTCAGACATTTTTATTCTAAGGATGTGAAATATATATTTTTTATCTATATGTTTATAAAAAGTAAAGGCATAGTTTAAGAAATAAAAAATTAACAAAAAACTTATCGTAAACATTTTCACAGAAAAAAAACTGTAGTAAGCAAGTTCTGGCTCCAACTAAACTACTTAGGGCTAATATTAAAGAGGTTTTACGGTCGAAGTTAGTTTTACTGGGAGGGGAGGGAGAAGAGGTTCGACAGTTTTTGCGATCTAATTACTGGCACCTGCAGCACAGTGTGTATAGTACCCGGTATGTTTAAACTCTTAACGACGGTGAAGAACATTTGAAAGTTAATATCATATTGGTATAAAAATGTGAGAAACAATTTAGTAATAGTTTTGATTGCAAAGTTGATTGTGTGTTCATTTACAATAAAGGAGTCTTTGTTTTGTTTGTTTTTTTTTCTAGTTTCACGCTGTATCCCCCATATACTAGGGGAAGCAGATGTAAAAGTAGTGTAGGACACAACGTTCACTACGCACCACGTGTTGATTGGGGGAATTTAAGGTTACGTTTTGTCGTATTACGTGCGAGGATGTAAAAATAATTAATTCCTCGGAGTGGGAATCGAACCCACAACCATTGCTTTCCTTTGCGCCACGACGGGTGACGAGTAACTTGTTACTTTAAAATATACGTAATATGGTTATTATAATATAGTTTAACTACATTGGTGGCGTCACGTACGCCGTACGGAGGGAGTTGATAAAACGCACACGTTAGTTTTTTGTAGGATATTTCTCTTTCGCTTACAGCCGCACGTTGATGCCTTTACGCCACGACGTCATCTCTACCTACATATTTTATAATTGTCCTTGTAGAGTAATTGCACTTATAACCTCAGTTCTAGAGGCTTAAAAACATCCTAAACCTAAAAATACATTCAGATAATATTTTTACCTCTAATCTCACAATGAAATAGAACATGGTCACCCGAATGCTTCATCTTTGATGTCCCCGCGCGTGACTGCCTCAAAGGCGGGGCCTACTTTTGATACTAGGACTGTGTCTACGTTCAAGTAAAGATGCCTGTCGTATTAACAATCAGTTACACCAAATCGTTATAAAATATTCCAACAAAAAAAGAATTCATATTTTTTGTCTCGGAGTTAGTCTTAAGAAATTTCGTCTGAAGAAATTTAACTTAGTTGGTCTGAAGTAAAAAAACAATAATATGATTTTCTCTTTTTGAAGTGATTTTTTTTCACTCTGTCTTTTTTTCTATCCCGAATTTAGCAAAGAAGATGACGGAAACTAATGTTAAGACATTGCGTTCCCCACTTAACATCCAATTCGAGACATTCCGTGTTGAGTGGCGGAAATCAACGCTGCGCTTAGTGAACCGGCGGCGGAAGATAGGAGGCGCGGGTTCGAGTTCCGTTACGTTAACATTTTTATATCTTTTCTAAATAAGTATTTTTCTTTCCTAAGTGTGGAACACTTCAAAAAATTTTAAAAATATTTAATAAATTGTAGGCCAGTCGTAACGCAGCGGCACAAAGTGCGACTGTAAAACTGACTGTGGGTTCGATCCCCACTCGAGGAGATGAAATATTTACTTAAATTTATATTTCCATTTCTTCGCTCTGGTGTCGAGGCAAAGCGCGACGTTGAGTTCTGCCACTCAACACGCAATGCTTCCAGAATTCGGCAGAAAGTGGGGAACGGAGTGTCTCGACATTAGGTTCCCTCTGCCTACCCTGCTATGTGCGGGATACAGCGTGAAGCTGAAGAAGAATAATAAATTGTATTCTCTCTTGCCAGACGATAATTCTTAGTAATTATCTTTGGGTAGCGGAAATTTGTAAAAATGTCCCTACAGAAATGCTCACAACATAAATAAGTTTTAACAAGCGTATAAAAATTTCGACGTAGCTTGATGAGAACGAATGGCTTAGTGGTCAGAGCGCCTGGTCGGTTTCCAGGAGGCGCGGGTTCGAGTCCCGCTAAGTTCAAATTTTTATACGTTTTCTAAATAAGTAATTTAATATCATTTCCACTAGCTAGGATCGAACCCATATTTATTATTATAAAATTCCCATTCAGAAATATTCCGCTAAATTATTATTTATACATTAATATAGGTAACTATTTTATACATCAAAAAAGCCTGAAATTGCCGAGTGCTTTTTCATTTCCTGCAAGTTTTTGATCTTGATATACAATAATTATTTGCTATTTCTACGTATAACATTAGAACTTAGAATACGTAAAAGAACCCAAAAGTTTTTCAAAAAGTACAAAACCCAACCATATAAACATATTAGCTGCGTCACGTTAAAAGCCATGTAAATTTATTAGCATTTTATGACAAATCGATTATAAGCCTACGCGGATACTATTAGTAGATAATCTTTATAAATAACACAGTCGTGACTCGTGAGGATAACCAGAGGTCAATGCTTCGAGTCAAGCCTCATTAAGGGCAAGCTTCTTGTATACAGGAATAAGATGATTCTTGCAAA
This sequence comes from Heliconius himera, assembly GCA_021202915.1. Lineage (NCBI taxonomy): Eukaryota > Metazoa > Arthropoda > Insecta > Lepidoptera > Nymphalidae > Heliconius > Heliconius himera. The sequence goes on from JAJHJA010000651.1 coordinate 12,333, forward strand.
TACCTTTCTCTATTCCATTCCTATTACCATTGCGTGTTAAGTGGCGGAACTCAACGCCGCGCTTTGTTTTGCGAGAGTAAGGAAATACTGGATCCAATGGCTCAATATATTGCTTCCTTTTGTCTTTTAATAAATAATTAAAACAGCTTTTTTACAGCGTCATATCATTATTATTTCTTCATATCTACTCTGTGAGTGATGATGAGTGATGAGTGGGGAATCCCTATGTAGCGCGTCTGGAAACGCGTTTTAGTTACACATTATTTAAAGCGGGGATCAAACCCGCAACCACCGCGTTCGCCTTCACTCGCTGTCTCACTATGACGACCTCATCGGAGGACAGTGTCTTGACACTAGATCTCTTTCTACTAAAGAAGTCTCACTAAAAGTCGGAGATACAGGTGCTATCTCCTCTGGCGTTACCACGGGGTCTAGGGTCTGTAAATAAGTACCATCAGGTGACCTGTGTGCTCGTTTGTCTTGTCTTTTCCATTAAAAAAAAATACTAAGGTATAATAGTGTATATAATACTAAAGTAAAAAATACTATGCTAAAGCATCGCAAAAAATATAATATTTTTTATATAATTATAATATTTTACTGATCAAATTCTGATTGCTGTATCGCACGTAGATGTCATATCTCAAAGACTAATCGATCGATCCATTAATATTTAGTTTTTTATTACATAATATAAGTTTTAGTGTCTCATCTGTTTGTAAATACATTAAATAGTTACGTCACATATGTATATATGTATGTATATTGCTTAACTAATCGTCTGTTTATAAATTAATCGATTTTAAATAAAGATTTTGTAATCTAAATGTCAATTGATAATGATCTGTAAGTTATAAAAAAAAGGTGTTTTAAAACATTTCAAATGTAATTAGAACGTCACTTATAAGTGTGGAATCGAATAAATAAAATTTGTTTATTCATAATATAAATAATTTGTTTATTCTTTTTGAGTGGAAAGTAAAAGATTTCTGATTTTTTGTAAATAATATTAAATTTGAAATGCACACTAAAATGTTTTTGCTCTATAAAAAGTATTTTTTTTGTAAGATTTTCTTTAGTATATATTATATCCATATATAGCCACTTAGCAATATTTAACACAGTAACAATATTTAATATCTAATAAGTTATGAGAGTTCATGTCAGTAGACTATTTATTTCAATAAATAGCATTTTTAATATTTTTATTTGAAAAATAATCATATTTCCAAATAAACACGACTAATATTTAAATTTTATGCCTTATTGTCATTAAACCATGTAAAAAGTTGGAGACTAAATTTTCTAGACAGATCTAGAAAGCATCTTTAGATAGTAAAAATAATTAATTGTAATATGAATCAATATTATTTTCACCTTTTAATTTTTGTGGTTGTAAAATATCTTACTAGTATGAATGTAGGGCGGCATCTGTCTATATTGGTCGGTTCCGTAACCATCTCAGATTTGTCGGACATAACAGGTTTTTAACTAATCAGTGCTTGTTTCCATTGTGTTTTTTTTTCTTTATTTTATATAAGAAAATGTATATATTATTAAAATCAAGTCAAATAAATTTAATAATACAGTATATTAAAAGTGTGTTTGATAGAGAACTCTGACAGCAAAAATACAAATATCTTATAACTAAAATAGATTTTTTGTCATTGTATAAAGCGGTTCCGAGAGTCTGACAAACATGAAAAGCCGACTCGTTTCATATTTTGCTGCAATGATATTATATATAAATCAGGTTCAGGATATGAACTTATATACTGCTGTATGCTGGATACAGCGTGAAGCTGATTTATTTAGTAGTACATTTAGTTATACTAAAGCATAAGTATACAAAATCTTTACACAAATTGTTGTGTGTTACTCTGATGTAGGGTATATTACTGTAAAGTTTCATCTAAATGAATTCAGTAGTAGCGTGAAAGTGCCTTCAAAAAATATATATATATATAAAATTTGACAGTAATATAAATTTAAGTAAATATTTCATCTCCTCGAGTGGAGATCGAACCCACAACCAGTCGGTTTCACAGTCACACCTCGTGCCGCTGCGCCACGACTGGCCTCATAATTATTATATTATTTAAGATAATTTTAATATAAATATCGTATCGTAACTGACAATGTAACTAGTTAGATCACGCGTCGAGTGAATGGTTCCTCATTCTCTAAGCCAACACGGCAGGTTGGTAGGAACGGTTTTATAATTTTTATTCTCTAATTATGCAAGTGCGACATTCATCGCGTGTCAAGGTGAGCGCGTCTGCCGGTGTCAAGTACAATATGTCACGGTGCGACATTTAAGTAAATACGCCTGTTCACGATGCGTTTTTTTTCTTTAGTTTTCTTTTTTTTTGGCTTTATGTTCTGTCTTTGAATATTGAGCGGAAAGTGGAGAGTGAAGTGTCCACACACTGGGTTCGTCTGTCTTTAATTTTTTGTGGGGAAAAACGTTAAGCGGATTTTTTTATTTTATGTATGATAATTGTGCATTTGATATTCCCATGGATTTTTTTTTGTTTAAAATATTTTAAAATTTTCCAGAACCAGAAAAAAGAAAAAAAAGAAAAAAAGGCCATTCGAGGCCCAAAAACACTAGCGTGTCGCTTTAAATACAGCAGATTGTGGCTTGGAGTCCCACTCGATGAACTGAATTATTTAAAAAAATATATTTCTTTACTCTGGTAACGGCAAAGGGCGGCATTTAGTTCCGCCAATCAACGCGCAATGCTTTCAGAATTCAGGGGAATATGGGGAACGGAGTGTCTTACACTAGATTTAAAAATTAATATGTGACTTGTATATTATGTTTTTTAAATATATTTCGACTATTTTCTTAAGAGAATAACCTAAAAAAATAAGTTCAAAATATAATGTAGTGTCATCAATAGACTAATTTATTTTTTAATATATTTATAAGCTTAGCGCTTAAGGAGCGGCACATTTGATTGGACATTATTTCTGATTGTCGTTTTGTAATTATAATATTTCAGTCAAAATTGATTTTTTTGTAATAAAGTTATTGTTATATTATGATAATAATCTTAAAATAACGTATGTAGACGTCATCGCATCATGGCCTAGTTCAAGCGGATTTAAATGTTGCAGCGGTGTTTGTAGCAAGTTCGTTCCAGGGAAGGTTATTTCAAAAAAAATATTTTAAAAAATCAGGATGTCAATCGCGCAATGTCTCTAACTGTGGGAAGCGTAGCTATCAGTGTAGGAGATATATAACTTATATAAATAAAAAACATTAAATCAACCTAGCTTGAGACCACCGTAGCATAGCGGTACATAGTATGGCTGTAAACGTGATAGTTGTGGGTTTGACTCCCATTCAAGGGATAAATTATTTTTATTCCTGCGCTGTGGTGACAAGATAAAGCAGATTATTATTAAGTTTCTTCTTCCTACTTTGCTATATGCGGAATACAGCGATAAAATGATATATTTACATACATATGTATGTATCAATAAGCGTATAGCTTAGCAGTTATTGTTATTCAGCCGCAGAAGATGCACGTTTCACGTTTTTTTTTAATAATAAAAAAAATGTAATAATAAAAATTCCAAAGATTAAAGTGTTCAATTAAGTGGCGGTGTGTAGATTTATTATAAATTAGGCGCGACACATAAGCATTTTCTATTTCGCTTCGCTTTGTCCATACAAGTATAGACAGAGATAACCAAGTGTCAAGACCCCTCGTTCTCTACTTTTCACTCGAATATGAGACAGAATTAAATTTTGTCAAAACGAGCAAATTAAAATAATTCCTTTTTCCGATTAGGGAAGTTATATATCTATAGGAAATACATAGGAAAACTATTCATGCTGTATTGTTCCTTTACAAAAGGACAAATAATTTTGTTTTTGAATTTGTATATATTTTTATGTAGCGGGATTAGTCTTAGTCTTTTCTTCCACGTACATATTTTAGAAAAATCGTAATATTATGAACTTTAAAAGTGAATTCCATTTGATAACAATCACTTTAACACCTTGACCTGTTCACTTTTGTTCTCATATGAACTAATGACTACAGAACATCTATTTTAAACTATAAATAGCTTTGTTATGTATGCTACTAATGTGATTGGAGGTTTTACAACAAAGAAAACCGAGTCGGACTCGTCTACTGTGGGTTCCGAACTTATAAAAACTGTATAAATGTCAGTCTGCGAGCATATACACACATTTTGTATTTAATAATTTTGTAGCAGTTTTTGTGTGTAATATAATTAGTAATTTTTCATTTTTTCTTTTTTTGTATTGAATGTTCTCACTTCTGGCGAAATTTAATAATAGTAGATCTACGAGAAATAACCTATAGGTTTTGGTGATACGACAAATTTCATACTAAATGCAACAAGAAAGCTGCATAAACGCTGTCTTTTAACCCTAAAAATACGTTAGAAGTCTATGATCGCACGATTGTGTTTTTTTCTTATTTTAAACGAGGTCGTATTGATACTGCCTTTTTTATATGTTAACATATTTTGCAGATTAGGCACAGAGAATTTAGATTTACGTTCTGTTTTTCCACCTTGTGTTCATATGGAATAGATAAAAACATATTATTTGGTGGCATCTAAGTCTGATTTTGCATGTCAAGGAAATACCTGCTTTTTACCTGCCTTCAAGGAAATACCTGCTAACTTTTTTGTGTGGACCTTAAGACGTAAAATGGAAAATCCCGTGGAAGTTTGTACTACTGCATGTATCATCCAAATATCTTGACTACGTCAATAAAAAATAAATAAATAAACAGCTTAGTGCTCTTCCTGTTAAACTGTTCCTGTAGAAACAAGTTCATGTTTTTTTCTAGTAAACAGTTAAGGCAGAGGCTTAGGCAGGTTGTGTATTGTGTGGCGTAAGTCAACACCGTGCTTGTACCAGAGCAGGGAAACAATAAAATAAATGTAATATAACCAATCCCTCTATTGGGAATCAAACCGTCAGACGCAGTTCCACTGACGTATCTTTTTTTTAAGCTTCACGTTGAATTTCGCAAGTAGTAAGGTAGGCAGAAAGAGCCTAATGTTAAAAACTTTTCGCCAAATTTCGGAGTATGTGAAATTTGTGTTGAGTGGCGGAACTCAACGCCGCGCTTTCCTCCGATACCAGAGCGAAAATATGAAAATATTAAATATCTCATTGCCCCGTAGTGGGAATTGAACCCACAACGTATCGAATTTACAGTCACACGCTTCTGACCACGCGGCACTACTGGCCTCAATTACAATAAACATTCAAATATAAGTTAAAATACATATAACTGGCCGCGTATAGTGAATAAGCATTTCCGGGCAATGCCTTACCGTCGTGTGATATTTGAAACATTCCGTAATCCATGGATTGTGGTTAGACGGTGATGTAATGAGGGCCATTGATTGAATTATTATTTGATTTACAAAATGAAGCAAGGTTTATTTGATAGAATAAACATATATATTTTGAGCCTTAGAGGCTAGTCGTGGCGCAGATGCACAAAGTGGGACTGTAAACGTTGCTGGTTGTGAGTTCGATCCCCATTCGAGGAAAGGAAATGTTTACTTAAAAATTAATATTTCCATTCTTCGCTCTGGTGTCGAGGCAAAGCGCGGCATTGGCTTCCGCCATATTATTAAAATTCGGCGGAAAGTGGAGAACGGAGTGTTTCGATTTGATTTTATTTGTAGCCTTAAGCATTCCGCATATGGTACATTGCTTAATTTTCAGGTTTCGTGAAGTGGAAGAACTCAACGCCAAGATTTGTCATCTTGCCAGAGCAAATAAAATTAAAATATTTTTTCCCCGTGTGGGTGTCGAATCTACAATCATCGTGTTTACAGTCAGATACTGCGCCGCAGCGCCACAACGGTCTCGGCCTAATAATATTATAATGCTTTAAAATTTAAATCTCAATTTAATATTGACAAAAAGAATTTGTCACTTCGAACCAGTAGTTCCATTAAAGGAACCAGTAGTTCTTGGGATTATCGCCTTCAGACAAACAAATTCTTCAGCTTTACAATAGGAATATTACATTTCCTCAAAAGAGAATCGAACTCACAACCTATCGCGTATCGCTGTACCAAGACTGGCCTCCTAATATACGTATAATATGAAGAGATGCATAATATTTAATCTGATGATGAGGAAGCTAACTTAATCAGAAATCACCTTTACCATTTAATTTTATATTCAGGTCTTTGCATTAATTATTTATTAAAAAAACCATTTACTGATTAATTTATTATATCGTTATTTCCTTATAATAATAATTATGCACTAAGAAATTATTAAATATATCATAGTTAAAGTTCAAAAATTTCACTAAAAAACTGTGTTTAGTACAATCAACAGTCTACGGATTATTAACCGATTTATAAATATATTATGTAAATTTAATAGAACATGACATGCGGCCAGTCGTGGCGCAGGGGCACAAAGTGTAAATTTAAAGCCGACTAGTTGTGGGTTGATTGAACCCACCCACTCGAGGAGATGAAATATTTATTTAAATGTATATTTCCATTTTTTCGCTCTGGTGTAGGGGCAAAGCGCGGCGTTGAGTTCTGCCACTCAACACGCAATGTCTTCAGAATTCATCGGAAAATGGGGAACAGAGTATCTTAACACTAGGTTCCCTCTTCACCCCGCTATGTGCGGGATACAGTGTGAAGCTGATTTTTTTAAATAGAACATTATGTACATTTGTATATACCCGTATGTTGGTGTAACCTTCTAGGTATACCTACTGATAATAGATATATGTAATAGTTAAATATTTCTTTAATAAGGAATCGAACCCGCAGCTACACTGTACAGTCATAAAATAAAAAAAACGAAATGTCATCTATAACTAGTTCTGTTTCCGCATTATATCATTAATATTTTATTAAGCTTCTTCTTAAAGTTTCTTATAATTTATTATTTAAAATTGTAATAATACTTGACATTTGATTAATTATCATAAAACAGTTTAATAAAATAAAGGTTTTCAATACATTTTAATATATTATGTTCGGTTCTAATATATGTATATATTTTAAGCTTCACGCTGTATCCTGTAAATAGCAGGATAGGTCGAGGGAACTTCGAGTTAAGACACTCCGGTTTCAACGCACAACCCATATTTTGAGATATTGCGTGTTGATCGGAGGAACTCAACGCTGTAATTTGTCTTGTTATCAGAGCGAGAAAGTAAAAATAATCTCAGGAGCTATCGTTCTCAATTACTACTGTCCAATATCAGGTAGCGATAAGAGATATTTCCATTTGATCACGCAGGCGAAGCCGCCGGTAAAAGCTACTAGAATATAAATGTTATATCAAGATTAGAACCCACAACTATCGCGTTCAGTTACAATACACCTTACCCTCCCTGAAATAGTATGAAACGGATATATTTTAATTATTATATCATAAACTATAAATTATAGCGTCCAAAGGCCATGTCACTGCACGTGATGGCGTGATGGTACATGGCCTATAGCTATGCTAATTAAGAATGTTATATATACATAATTTAGTTGAAATATTTTAATTTTAAACTATGGAAGATCAATATATAGAATATATAATATATTAAAACCGGCTATTTGATGATATCTTGATTTTAGGTGGAACAGATATTTTTGGATATTAATTTAAATAGAATGATATTAATCGATAATTGGGGTCGTATCTTCTATAGTATATATAATGACATGACTAAATTTATATAATTATATTTTCCTGAGAATAACTAAAGTGAAATATATTAAAAAATAGTAAGTTTTTTTACATAAAATTTCTTTAGTAAAATTTCTAGAAAAAAATATAATTATGGGATCACCTAATTAATCACTTTTTGAAATTATTATAAAGATAGTAATAAATATAAAAATATTTTTTGTCGTAATTATTAATTTAATTTATAGTTATTTATATGAGCGTCACCAAGTGTCCTCTACAGACAGTTATTAAAATTAAAAAGACTCAATCATAATACGAATTTATTAGGAGTTGACATTTTTATTGAAAAATAATATTTATAGATTTATACCTATACTCTTTTAGTATTTTCTATAACAAATATTTTTTTATTAAAATACAATTAAATAAAATTCTTCAGTTCCTGAGTGACAGACAAACAAGGCATGTACGAAACTATTGGTCTTAGAAAGTTCAAATTTGTCATGTATGTAGGTTAGGAAGTATAGAAGAACGACATTCCAACGGGAACAGGAAAAAACGGAAATTTTAAAGTCCACTCAAACAAAGTTGCGAGCGACGACTAGTCTTATAAAATATTGTATTTGCAATCAATTTTAGCTAATTACTATCATTAAAATAACCAAAAAGGCGTCGTGTGAGAGATAGATGAGCGCGTTCAGCCATTTTGCGACACGCTGACGAAACCTCTGACATTAACCACGTCAAGACCAAATGTCAAGCTTTCACTGGAAGAGTGCATAAATATTATATTCACGTTAGATACATATCTATATGGCATTTTGACGTAAATACATATTTGAGGCAATATTTATTTAAATTTTAGGCCGATATGGAACACCGGCTCAGTGGTGAGTGTAAATATGCGGCGGTTGTGGCTTCGATTCCCACATGTAGAAATGAAATATTTTTTTTCTTTTCTTTGCTCTGGTAATAAGATAAAGCGCGGCGTTGAGTTTCGCCACTCAATATGTGTCTCGAAAATTGAGTGGTGCGAATAACATGTAAGAAATTTATCAAAATTTCAGACTAATTTCTTACAATGTACATATAAAATAATCGAATCGCAATTCTTCAAGCAATCCTAGTCATTTGCGCCATAAGTACCTACATTAAATTTAATTATGTCATTTTGTTGCATACAACTCGATTCTATAGGCTTTATATTCATTGTAATTCTAGCGAAAGTATCCCAACGTCCATATGATAAATGAACATTCATATCTAAACTAACTGATTTGCAAAGTTCACATTATATAATTGACAACGGTGACCACCATTGGGGCTCTTGAATAGGACCTAATTCAACGTGATGTTTGTAGGTTCAAAATCTATTTGAGAGCTTATATTTATTACTATATAATATATTTTTTATTGTACTAAAATATACATAAGAAAACGACAATAAAACATTTAGTTCACAAAGGTGGACTTATCTCTATAAGAGATCTCTTCCAGCCAACCAGTGGAAGTGGATGAGTGACAAGTAGCGGGTAAGAGCTAGAAGAAGTATGTTACTACTATTTGTGTTTCTTTCTTCTAGGGCGTCAAAGCTTATGTTTTTTTAAACATATTGGTCGGCTTACAGCTGCATAATGTATCTTTGTAATGTAGCTGCGAACAAAAAATTCAACATAGCTGGATTTGACCCCACGCTTTTTGGACGGTTTTTAAGAATCTGGCTATATTGAAATTTTGGTACTATATTACCCTTTCGTTAATGTTAATATTGTCAATCCTTCAGGATGCTATCTTTATAGCGGAAGGCTGTTGAGATAACCACTTTCTAAATATCTCTACGTAGAACCTAATAGATATTCAGAAAGTGGTATCAGTATATCACATTCTGAATCTCTTTTATATATGAATATAATTGTGATTTATTACAATTTTTTCTACCGATCTTTCAATGATAGGTAAAAAAAATCTCATATTTTTACTTACGTAGGTTATTAGGTTTAGTATATGCTTATTTTATTGTATTTCCATATATTCACAAAATTATATGCACCTTAGTATATAAAAAAGATGTTTTTTAGTTCGATATCACTTAAAAAATATTTTATTATTATAACACCTAAATAGCTTTATAATGGATGCTATTATTACACACTGTTAGAGGCAAAGCCATAGCATTTAATTTAAATATGATAAACATAAAATATTATTGTTTTAGAATAATTTTACAAATGATAAATGTAGAATAAATAAATGTGCAAAAATATACATGTATTTTAAGGTCATTAGGCGCAGTGGGACAGCGTGTGATTGTGAATACGATGTTTTTTGGGTTCTATGTCCATTTGTGGGGAATGTATTATTTTTATTTCCCAGCTCTGATTCTGCCATTTAACACGCTATTTTTCAAATTAGGGAACAAAGTGTCTTACACTAGGTAGGTAGGTTTATCCTATCCTGCCCAACTTACGTTGTTTACCCTGCTGTATTCGGGATATAAGGTGTAGCTAAAGAAAAAACTATATGAGATTGCAGATATGAAAAAGATAGAACATGCAATCCAGATAATTTAATGTCAAATTATATTTTTTTTGGTTGTTTTAAGTAACGCTTCAACAGTTTACCAATAACACATTTTTTTACTTACTAAAGTTTGATTGACTTTGAGGCGCAGTGGCACAGCGCCTAACTGTAACATGTAACACGACGATTATGGATTCGATTAACTTTCTCATTATGGTAACAAGAGCGCGGCGTATTAAGTTATTCCACTTAACACGCAACGCCTCAAAGATTGGACGAAAAGTGTGGGATATGGCGAGAAGCAAAAAAACTGAACTTAACGTCACAAAATCACGAATTATCCAAAGTTGTGCGGAATTCTCACATTCTCAATTAGATATGCCTATTTTATATATGTTTTATTATAATGAATTATATTTTAGTAATAAGCGTAGCAGTCACTTTTTTTGCCAAATATCGATACGGTCAAATGCTTAGGTTGTTTTGTAAAAAAAAAAACAACAAAATCAAACAGTTTTGCTGTATAGTTGTACAATTTATTTGGAATTCTTCTTTACTTTTATGGTCGGTAACAAGGTGGAGTTCTCTCCCATATGTTCTCTTAGTGAAACATGATATTCTCTCCGTTTTGTGAACGTATGGATTAGTGGTCAGAGAGCTTCGACTGTTTTCGTGAAGGGTTCAATGTTCTCTACGTTCTCTACCTCTCAACAATCAAGGACGGAGTGTCTTAACACTACATTACTCCGCTTTCCGACCAAATTCGGGACGCATTCTCATTGCTTTTTAGAAATTGGTTTCGCACAAATATTTAATACATATATGGTAAATATAAAAAAATTGATTTGAATTTATAAATATTACGTTTATTGCTTTTTGAAGTAGCACTTCAATATTATTATAATGAAATGATTATTGTTGCAACAAATGTAAATGGTTGTTAGTCATTATTATCAATAGCTTTAAAGGTTAGATTCTTTTAAAAGTAATTCGTTCTCACTCCTTGACATATTGACAACTATACTCATGAGATTTACTAACATTCCTTGTACCAGAGGTCGACATACGAGTGCATAATTTTCATATAAAAAATCTTAATTTCATAATTTATACTTAGGTCTGTATTTACAAATCGCGCTCAAGATTGAGATCGATCTTGAGATGCCGTTTTGATTCATAGATTATAATTTATTAATGAAAACTGCATTTTATGGTTTATAAATAAGGACGTTTAGACAGCTTCATGTTTTTTCTTTAATAATGCTGTGTGTAATATACTTACTAATATTTTTTTAAAACTTTTTTAGTAAAAAATCATCCACAATGAAATTTGAACCCAAAACCACCGCGCTTATTATGACTAGACTGTAACTGTTTCGCCATAACATCTCTCTAGATTATTTTATGCGAGGTCATAAACTGAAGCCCTATAGAAGGGACCTTGAAAATTTTTAAGTTACAAATAATTTTAAGGAAAAATTGACATTACGAAATAAAACGGGTATTCCTTTATCGTTAGCTTTTAATTTTATCTGAAGGGTGTTATGCAAAGGTGATTCACGGAGAGTCCGCGTGAGGAAATCGTGCCATCTTAGATCACAATACAGATACTTGCGTGGGCGCACAATAAATAAATATCTTGCGTAATTTTGTCATTCTTTAAAATTAGCCAAGTTATTATAATATAAAATAAATAAATCAGCTTCACGCTGTATCCCGCACACATCAGGGTAGTCAGAGGGAACCTAGTGTTAAGACACTCCGTTCTAATATTGTAACAGCATCAATCTTTACCTTATACTAATAGTATGAAGGTGAAACGGAAGAGTTTGTTTGGTTAAACGAGCTAATCTCGAGAACTGCTGCTACAAATAATCCCTTTATCCAAAAGAGCTTTATTACATTGTGTCAAATGTTTGAATGTAACACATTGCACCTAGTCAGAGTACGGGTATGTGTCATGCAAAAAATAAATAATTCCCTCAAGCAGGAATCGAATTCAAAACTGGTCACGTTTGCCGTCACACACTTGTGCTACTGCGCGACGACAGTCTCATGTGTCATACAAACTTCTTTTTTTTTTCAATCCAATTGCAAAAGCCGTAAATAAAAGCTAGTCATCATTAACTAGCTTTTATTTGTGGCTTGAACACTTGTTAGTTTGAAAACCGTTTGATCACTTATTGGTCTATCACGTTATGAACGATAAAGAATATTTTTTTACCAAAACATGACTTATTATACGGACAGCAGAGAATGGAGGGCCGTATCACTAATCTGGAGATAAAGAATATGCCACCGCACAATATAGAAAAGTTTAGAAGGATTAATAGGTATTATATTGGTGGATTGTGGGTTCGATTTACACTCGCGTCATAATTATATGGGGAAAAAAGAATGAAGTCGCGCATATATTAGTCACTATAAAAAAAATGTATATATGTATATACTGTTGCCTTTCTATAAAAAATATTTAGTTTTTGTAATGTATAAAACATATTATTATCTTATTTATATCTAGATAAGGTCAGACTAATTTTGATCTGTTTTGTAGCATGTTTCCAATTAGGTACAGGTGTAATAATTATGTTTTTTTATATATCGTTAGTCTACTTAGGGAAAATTTTATGAAACCTTGAAATTTATTTTTTGTTTTATCCTACGCAAAAAAATGAGGTTACGCGTTACTATTATTATCGTAATTATTTTTTTTTCTTTTTTCCACATACAGCACGGTAGGCAGAGGGAATCGAATGTTAAGACACTCCGTTCCCCACGCACCCCCCAATTTTTGAGAGAGAGCGTGTTGAGTGGCAGGTCTGGTTGCTAATGTGAGAAAATGAAAATAATTCATTTTCCAAAGTGAGAATCGATCCCGCAACCGTCGCGCTTAAAGTCGAATCCGTGAAGGCTTCTAAAATTTGATTTGAAGTAAATAATTATGTAACAATAATATTTCTTAAAGTTACCGAGAAAAAGTTAAGCAGCAGAGCTTTTAGAAAAATGATTCATCACACCAATGTATTTGACATACATTCCCTTATTGGTTTTTATGGTGCAAGGTATGCTATTATGTATTTTTTTATATTGATCTCGCATTAGTTGTGTGGGATTTAGCTAAGATTAGTTTTTTTTATCATTTATAAAATGCTATTTCATAGTAAAGAAAGAAAAAAATTAAATACGTATAAAAGTTTGAACGTTGCTATGTTTAAATTTCTAGGAGAGAACATTTTTAAAAGAGATGAAGAGAAACAGTTCTTAAGAAGAAGTGCAGGTTCAAGTCCCCTTGGACTTGAACCCGCGCTTCTTCGTTAGAAATTCAAACTTCAAGATATTACGCACAATAGTTTCTACTGCACGATGTCTGTCAGTCACTGTGTTAATCATACAAATTTTATATACATATATGTACATTATATACTTTATAGATTTTATATGGATGTTCGTAGTTTCTATTGACGTAGGTTGTAGGTGAACTGTAAGGTGTTATATGTGTACGAATATATTGAGAGCTAAGTTTTCTTAGGGTGGATTTATACACCATTTTCATTCATAGATATATAATTTATGAATGAGAATGACATCTCAAGATCGATCTCAGAATTGATAGCGATTCATGCTGTATACTGCATATATTAGAGTACACTTCCCATAATTTCAAGACAATGCATGTAGAGCGGCGGAACTTAACCTTTCGTGATGTTGACTAGATATCGTGCAAGAGCGAGAAAATGAAAATATTAAATAATCAATTGCTCAAATGGGAATCGAACCCACAACCTGACGCGTTTACAGTCACACGCCACTAATGGCCTCAAAATTATTTATAAATTATTCAATACTTTGGAGATTCGCCATAATACATCAATTGTACAGCAGATGAGCAAACTGAAAGAGATATTAGCATTTATAAATCAATAAATATATTCACCTTTAGTGTTGCTTAATATCGAAGGTTGTTTGACCAAAAAAGTTAATGCTACAAAAATATAAATATGTATATATTATATTGGGTTATTTTTATGTTTATTGATACCATTTATGTTATACGCCTAATTCGATAACCCAATTTATTTGGCCTCTTGTTTATGTTGTTAATGTATGTGATGTATGACTGGCGTGGTGGCTCAGTGGTACAGCGTTTAACTCTCGAGGAATTGATATAATTAGTATAATTAGTTAAAATACTAATTTTAAATTACTTTGCTCTGGTGCGGAAGTAAAACGCGGCGTTGTGTCCTGTCACTCAGCACGCAATGACTCCAAAAGTCGGCGGAATGTGGGCAGAGAAGTGTTTTGTCACCAGGCTCTCTGCCTACCCTGCTGCGGTACAGAGGTGCGGTACAGCGAATAAAAGTTATAACTTGAGATCCCGTTTGTCCGTATCGTCGCGTATATTCGATTCGAAGAAATGGAACTCTTAATTTTTAGTAATGGTTATAATGTATTAATACACAAGCTTCGTAGATTTCAACTAACTACGCATTAAACTGTAGCGAAGCGATAGCTTACTGAAAACGCGACCGTGTGTGGGTGTTTACCTCTGCCTTTTACATCAGCTTTACGCTGTATCCCGCACACGGCAGGGTAGGCAGAGGGAGCTTAGTGTTAAGACATTCCGTTTCCCACTTTCTGCCGAATTCTGGAGACATTGCGTGTTGAGTATCAGAATTTAACGCCCCGCCTCTTTGCCTCGACACCAGAGCGAACAAACGAAAATATACATTTAAGTAAATATTTCATCTCCTCGAGTGGGGATCGAACCCACAACCAGTCGGTTTTATAGTCACACTTTGTGCCCCTCTAGATATTGGCAAGTAATTAATATATCTATATTTTTACCTTTACTATAATGGTAGGGGGACGGAACCTAATGTTAAGATTCTCGGTTTCCCACGTACCCATGGGCATCAAGATTTTTTCTAGGGTGGGCCTTGACTTTAGTTTTGAACCTTGTTATATTTTGCCTAAATGAATTTTCTTTAGTATTTCAAGCATATTTTTTTTATATTCTGGGACAGACACGGACGTGTGGTCTGTATCCTCCCTCCTGCCTAATCCTACACCCATGCATACGTCAACCAATTTTCGGAACATTGCGTATTGAGTGTCGGAACTCAACGCCGCTCTTTATCTATCAGAGTGAAAATCGAATCCACAACCATTATGTTTGCATATAATTTGTATTTAATGATTATTAACATAAACACATGGGAAGTATGCACAGTCGTAAGACGCGCCTTCAACTTATTTAATGTACTTTATTAACAATAAATTCATTTCGTATGAATCTCTTAAAGTTTCGTCATAAGTTTTGAATGTAAATAGAATAAGATGTTGACCGCGATTTAATGTAGGTTTTATATTTGTTTTTTTATACTGCTTGTTTAACGACGATTAACACAGAATTTTAATTTAAAATAATAGATTTAAATCGGCCAATGTGGAGCAGGGATAGTAGATGTAAAAGGGTGCAGGTTCGACGCCATAAGGGTGAATAATTTATATATATTTCCTCAGCTCTGTAAAGGCAAAGTGCGGCGTTAAGTTCTGGTCCCTTTCCTAACGTGTTTAAGCGTAAAGCGAAACATAAATAGGTATTTATTAAATTTAATACTCGTTATATTTAAGTTTCAAAAAATAAAAGACATTTCAAAGAAATCTGAACACAAGAAAATCATAAAAATTGTTTAAGGCTTAGGTCGGGACACATTCCATCAAATAAATTCACATTTCTAATGAAAAAAATTAATGAAAAAAATAAAAAAATGAAAAAATAAAAAAGTTATGATGGAATGTGTCCAGAATGAGCCCATGAGACGTAGGTTATTAATTGGCAGGGACAACAGTGTAGGAGCATGTAATAGTGTGCTAGCGGTACCAGACTCTGAATTAGCGAAGAAATTGTTTTATATAGTTCAGAAAAGAAATAATTAACTGTAATTAGAATGTAAAACAAACAGAGCGGCATGGTCGTTGTAACGACAAAGCTCTTAAATAAAGAGAAAAAAAAAAATCATAAAAATCTCAATTAGAAAATAGAATATGTAAAAATCATCGAACTTGATACCGTACCGATGATGATGTCGTAATTTGTCCTAACGACGTATGGTTTCACAATGTTAAACTACATTTGATAGTTTAAATGTTTCATTAAAGAGGAAAGTAGAGAACAAGTATAAGAGAAGAAATTATTTAGCGTTTCATAGATTCTCTGTGACCGTGCCTATCGCGTTGCAGGGTGAGGGGCTCAGAGCAGTTCCTGGAGCGTGCGATCCAATTGACCTTCTTCTAGGCGGCCTCTTTGAAATCCTCACTTCCACCAACTCCTCTTCACTAAGCAAACTTGAAGCGTACATCTCTCTTGTAAGAAGACAAAGTGCGGCGTTGAGTTTCGCCATTTAACAAGCAATCTACAAGTACTTATATTAATTAAGTTGAAAGTAAAGACATATAAATGTATATTTAAGCAAGATTTCAAACAGATAAACATTTTTCTATATACTTCTATAAATCTTTTGTTAATCATCATCAATAGATATATTATATTGGCAATTGGCCTTGTCATTTTATTATACAATATTTAAATTTGTATGCAAAATAGGCAAAAATGATGAACCACTACATCGAATTTGGGTAAAATATGTTTTATTAGTGGCTTAATTTTGTTACTACATTAGATTTTTGATTTTTAATAAAGACATTGGTATAGCAGCGAAATAAGTTCTGACAGTAAGCGTAATGATTGTGGGTTCAGTTCCCACTCAGGGGAATAGTTGTAATACAAATATTTACAATTTAATTTATATTCATATTATTTCAAAAAATGATCATATATATTTATTACCTTTTGTTTTATTATATTTTGCTAGTCATCTTACGGTGATTTTAAAGCAAAACTTATCAAATGCGAGTCAACTCAATGTGAGAAAAAGATTCGCATACCGTACCTACTAATTTCAGGATTGTCTATGTCGACTCATTTTTTATAAAACGAAATATTATAAATTTGTAATAATTATTTTTCTTAGGAACATCTATATATTTGTACTTTTTGGTTTTTTTTATTTATTTGTACTGCAATTTCTCACTTCTGGCTAAATTTCATAATTGTATATCTACGAGAAGTACCCCGTAGGTTTTTACGCTGCGAATTCAAAGCTTTTATGTTTCGATTGCGTTGACATAAAAGCTTATTTTTTCTGTGCTCCAAGAGATTAATGATATTAATACATCCACGCAATATAAATATAAATAATTTTGACAGACGAACAACAAAGTGATGTTATAAGGATTCCGTTATTTCCTTTCGAGCTACGGAACACTAAAAATAAAAATTGCTTTTGCAATGTAATAAAAAAGTAGGCAGAACTCAACAAAATACTGAAAACATTTTTTAATCATGTTTAGTAACTGTTTCAATATATACCGATAAAGTTATAGCAAACAAATAGTTCTTAATAAAGACATAAAGTTAATAGTAATAGCGAGGAAATGAAAATAAATAAATATTTTTAGTTAAGTTCTCTAAAAGCATAAAGATAGGCCGAAGGATTTTTTGTTAAAACATTCCGTTATACACTTGCCGCCTGAATTTGGGAAACTCGAAAGTTAACGCCGCACTGAGAACGGAAAACTGCCTAAAATGCTTTTAATTAAGCCGATATATCAATTTACAGTACTCTAGATAGATTTAACTATAAGGGTAATATAAAAATATATGATTTAGTATCCTAACCGATGGTCCCTAGGTAAAGCATCGCAAGTGAAAACTCGCAATGTTTTTATCGCTCTTTTAAACAACTAAAAGTGCAATTTTAATGATTTTTTATAAAAAATAAAATAAAAATAGTTGTTAACCGACTGGTTGTGGGTTCGATCCCCACTCGAGGTGATGAAATATTTACTTAAATTTATATTTCCATTACTTCGCTCTGGTGTCCAGGACAAGCGCGGCGTTGAGTTCTGCCACTCAACACGCAATGCTTCCAGAATTCGACAGAAAGTGAGGAACAGAGTGTCTTAACACTAGGTTCCCTCTGCCTACCCTGCTGTGTGCGGGATACAGCGTGAAGCTGATAATAGTTGTTTATGCGTTTTTTAAATAGTTCAAACCAGTGCTATAAAATACTTAAATTTTTGACTTACGATACTTTCCCTAGGCACCGTCGAAACGTAAATGTTGCCTGCAGTAGATGTGGGTCAGAGTGTATTTTGTATGTTAAATCAAATTCATAGGTAATATTACGGAGTTCAACCTATCACCCGGTGAAAGGTGTTCACTTATAATTGCCATACATATTTGTATTGGAATAAAAAAATACATATATTCTTACAATTTTTGAAACTTAACTTTGAATGCAATAAAAAAGTAAATAATTACACATAATTATTGCTAGAGCTTCAGTAGTTCAGATTAAGAGATATTGATAATGTTTGTATGGAAATGAGTTATTTTTATGGAAAATAAGATAAAAATAAAATAAGAAAAGACGAATAAACCGTTTCCCAAAAACGTTGAAGTCACAAAAAAATCACAAATGACCATATTTTATTGTAAATAAATTAATAATTGTTTATTAATTCAGCCTTCAAACGCTAAACACTAGATCAGAACCGGACATATCAAAGAACCTTTGGTTAAAGAAGATCTCTGACCGAAGACGACTCTAAGTTCAAATGTCACAACTCGTCCTTGCCTCGCTCTCGCTGCCACTATAAATACCAGATGTTCCGAAGCAGGAGCATCATTCGCTCGATTGCATTGCAATAACAAACAACAAAACCTTTAAAAATGAAATCGGTGGGTGTTATATAAGTGATAATTCAG
Source organism: Heliconius himera (assembly GCA_021202915.1). Lineage (NCBI taxonomy): Eukaryota > Metazoa > Arthropoda > Insecta > Lepidoptera > Nymphalidae > Heliconius > Heliconius himera. Next base: position 31,361 of record JAJHJA010000651.1, read on the forward strand.
TGGATTTTCTGGTTGTTTTGGAGTTTGAAGATAATTTTGGTTTCCTTCTTGATTCCAGTTCATCGTCTTCGCTCTGTTCGTGGCCGCCGCTGTCGCAGCCCCCCCACTAAGCAACGATGGTGACGCCCAAATCCTCCGCTTCGAGAGCGACAACATCGGTGTTGATGGATACAACTATGCGTACGTTCAAAACAAATCATTTACTCAATAAGATTTGATTAACAGTTTTGCTTTGGCTTTGTTTTAAAAAGTTGTTATGTTAATGTTTATAAAATGTTTAAATTTAAGACTTTAAAATCAAAATTACATGATAGTACGAGAATTGAATTGAATCCATAATCTTACAAAATAAACAAATATATTAACCATTTTTTATCACCAAACAGCGTGGAAACCTCCAATGGCATCTCCGCCTCCGAGAATGGAGTGTTGAAGAACCTTGGATCCGAGAACGAAGCTCTCGAAGTCCGCGGCCAGTTCTCCTACACCGGCGCTGACGGCATCGTCTACTCCGTCCAATACATCGCCAACGAGAACGGTTTCCAACCCCAAGGCGCCCATTTACCCCAAGCTCCTTAAGTTGAATTAATGTAAGCCTTTATCTAGTCCAAAATACTCATCCCTTCAGTCCTGCCCTTCTCCTCTTGTTGTGACAATCGTTCGAGCGATTCTGTGATAAGATCCCGATTTTGTATATTTGTTAATAAACAATAATGTTATAATTTATGCCTCTTATTACCCTTTTTTTACCTTTTTTACATATTTTATCTACAGACACGTGGTCCGTTTTTCAAGTTTTTTTTAAATTATTAGCTATTCCATTTTTATTTATTAAAAAAAATTAAAATGGGCTTAGAACTACCTTATATTTGGTATTTAACTTCTAAGATGCCTATTGTTTAGAATTGATGCTTCTAAAGTAAATAATATGAACATAGGCTCATTTAAAAGTAAAATTAGCTTTACGTAACGTGTGGGTTGCTTTATATTAAATTTAGATATTAGTCAAGAAGATTGCATTGGAATATAAAATATGTTTTTCTTATATGTGAAAAGGTAACCTCCGACATATAGTATGCTAATTAAGTAACGACCTTCTCCGCTAGTCTCATCTTATTTAAATTTTTATGACCATATCCTTGGTCTCCTAAAAATTATCGAGTGGTTTTGATGTTAGACAAGATTACATCAGTGTTTTTTATTAAAATTTTATACTAATACATTAATTATGCATTAGTTGGTCTGTATGGTTTGTTGTGTCTTGTTAATAAAGTATTGATCCGATTTCATTAAAAATTAGCTTATTTAAAATCGGAACGCAATAATAGTTGTTTATTTATTTATATGTAAATTTTGATTGTTTAAATTAAATGTTACCAATTAAAGAGTATTCCAGTGGTTTGTTATCTTCGGGCAGTTAGTTTTTGAAAATTGATAACACTCACAGAAATATATTAAGCTTAATTCAAGAGTAATTGGTTACATATAAGAATTAATATAAAAGAAAATTTATTTGTCACAAAAGTTATCTTCATATTGTATCCCGCACACTGCTGGGTAGGCAGAAGTAACCTAGTGTTAAGACACTCCGTTTCCCACTTTCCGCTGAATTCTGGAAGCATTGCGTGTTCAGTGGTAGAAGTCGACGTCGCGCTTTGCTTCGACACCAGAGCGAAGAAAAGAAAATATAAATTTAAATAAATATTTCATTTCCTTGAGCAGGGATCGAACCCACAACCAATCGCGTTTACAGCCACACTTTGTGCCACTGCTCCACGACTGGCCTCAAATAACAAAAGTGTTTGATTCTGAAAAAAAAAGTATATTAGTTTGAATTATTATGTACATACTACATATTATATGCCAAAGTTCCCATGCATCAAAATTCATAGAATATTTTTAAAATGTGCAATTCTCATTCACCATCGATGTTATGCGCATTTTGATTAGAAACAACCACATTTCAAGTGTTTTTTTATGTATTTATGTTCGACTTTTTTAGGACGTCTTTTATTTTACTTGTTAAACTTAAAATTAAAATAATTTGTGAAAAATGCATACTTATTTTTTTTTTAGGTTTATGCAAAATTCAAAATTTAAATAAAATTCAAATAATTCTATTCAAAATATGTAGTTACATGCTTCGTTTTTTGAACGTCATTTACCACCTTTTCACTAAAGATAATGCCCCAGACCTGAGAAGAACTGGCGCAAGAAACTCAGCGGGACTTATTTATTATTTAAAATCAATTTTATACAAATACATATTTAATTATGATACCTTCCCCACTGTAATGTGGAGTCTATGGTGATACCGAGAAATACCGTAGAATCGACAGGATCCACGGGGGTATCATTCAAGAGTACAGCGGCTTTAACAACTTTCGTGTTAGGTGTTCTAAGAATCATACATTTCGAGAAATCATTGTTTATATCGTCATATACGAGTTGTCGTCTTTTTATTTTGAAAATCAGTGAAGTGTCATCAGAAAACAATACTATCTCATGGTTCTTTTCAACTAGATATGGCAAATTATTTATATATTTTAAAAAAAATATTTGTAAAAACAAAAACCCCGACTGCATCAAATTAAAAAGAAAATAAACAAGCCCAATAGTTTATTAGGATTAACAGTCGGGACCTCTTTAAATTATGCGGGGTTCCTGGTAAAGATTTTATTGATTGAAGAATTACTTATAGGTCCCGACTGTTAATCCTAATAAACTATTGGGCTTGTTTATTTTCTTTTTAATTTGATGCAGTCGGGGTTTTTGTTTTTACAAATATTTTTTTATTTTTAATTTTTTTGTTAGAATTTATTATGGTAATAATAATCATGATATACCTTTTTGAAATCCTGAAATTGAGCTCTTGAATTTGGTACCCATGTTGTGGTATTCGAAACGAAAAAAATTTTTTTCACTAAGTCCAATGGCGTCCCACAGCCGCCACGATTATTTTTTATTAACGTCACCTATCTAAGAACACTTGGGCTGCTAATACAAATCTAACGATACCTCAAATATGTAAATCCGTTCAGCGGTTCTGGAGATACGAGGTAATAAAGAATATTACATACATACAAGATACGCGCGAAAAACATAACCCTTCCTTAGCAGTCGGGAAAAAAGAGAAAAGGACCAAGAGAGATTAGGAGGATAGACCCTTGTGGGACCCCCATGCTGATTACTGAACTAGGAGATTTCTTGTCATTCACATCAATCCTCTGAACTCTGTCAGCTAAATAATAGGTCAAAAGACTGAATGTACGTTCTCTTATGCCGTAGTAGTGTAGCTTCGTGACCAGTATTGAGTAATGTACGTAGTCAAAGGCTTTGGACAAATCACAAAACATGCCAAGAACATCCTGCGATCCCTCCCAAGCCTCATATATATATTGCGGTACATAGCATATAATATATAGGTAGGTAGAGGGAGCCTAGTGTAAAATAATCGTTTATTAGCTTCACGCTGTATCTCTTACATAGAAGAGTTGGGCAGAGGGAATCTGGAAACCCAGCGATAAGACACTTCCGTCCCACACTATCTATCGAATTCTGGAGGCATTGCGTGTTGAGAGTTGGAACTCAACACCGCGTTTTGCTTCGTTAACAGAGCCAGGAAATGAAAATATCGTGCTTACAGTCACACTCCCTAGCGGCGACTGGCCTCATTTTTCGCAAAGTTTTTGCGATATTGACTGTTGAGTGGTGGAATTCAATTCGGAGTTCTGTCTTCCTACCTGAATGAGAAAATAAAAATTATTCATTGCCCCGAGTGAGAATTGAACTCATAGTCGTATTTACAATCAGAACCTGTGTCACTGTGCCATGACGGTATCTTAATCTTGCTGTATCGCGACTTAAAATTTTTTAAGCAGCTAGTAACTAAGAGTTGTAATACCCACATTTTCTGTCAAATTTTCGAGATAATTTGCATATATTTTCAATATTACAACACAACAACTCCCTCTTAGTCGCTACTGACCCAGTAGGGTATAAGGGAGAGACTAATAATAGAACATTGCAATGAATTATTTTCATTTCCTTGCTCTGGTAATAAGGCAAAGCGCGGCGTTGCCTTTCACGTATTATACAGCGTTGCCTATACCGCGTGAAGCTAATAAATGGAAAACTGATTATTTTACACTAGGCTCCCTCTACCTACCTATATATTATATGCTAGGTACCGCAATATATGAATATATTAAATATTCTAATCATCTGAATGAGAAAAGGATGATGATATAATCTTATGAGGCCAGTTGTAACGCAGGGGCACAAAGTGTGACTGTAGAATTGACTGATTGTAAGTTCGATCCCCACTCGAGGAAATGAAATATTTATTTAAGTTCCTTCTGCCTAACCTACAGAGTGCGGGATACAGCGTGCAGCTGATTATTTATCCTTATGTATTTGTAAGTATAAGCAGTTCATCTGCAGCACGCAAGCCTTTCGTCATAACTAATACTGACGTAATGAGATACGTACAATATTTTATTTGTGTTCGCATTACACTCGCGTGACCCCGTCTTATTACTAAACGCTAAGCGTTAAGTAAGCTGCGCCTTTCAATAATATATAATTAAGTTGTTATCATTTTGTTTCTAGCTCTTGTTTGTGATTTATTATTTTATTAATCAATTTTAATTAAAAAAATCTATATATTTTTAGTTTTTTTATATTTAGCTGACACGCATGGGCAGACTCGACCGGATCATTACCACCCCATTTAAAACCGGCGTGAAGTAGTGGCTTTATGCCACTGCGTTTCGCATCAGGTAATGGCGGGCTCCGGCGCCCAACCCATCTTAAAGGCCGGCAACGCATCTGTAGCTCCTCTGGTGTTGCATCCTGCTGGTGGTCGTGGGCGGCGGTAGTCACTTACCATCAGGTGACCCGAACCCTCGTTTGCCTTGTCTTTTCCATAAAAAAAAAGTTTTTTTAGCGTTCCATATCCAAGGGGTAAAACGGGACTCTATTACTGAGACTGTTCATCGTTGGTCCATCTGTTTGTCCCCAGATTCATGACGTACAATGCCATATCATAATAACAAATACAGAAGAATATAAATGTTAAAGAGAGCTCCACTACAACAAACTTTTTCAATTTTTTTTTAGGTAATGATATAGAACCCTTCGTGCGCTAGTACAATTCGCACTTGATAGGTTTTTAAAATCTTGCACATAACATTTAAGGCAAGAAATGGTAAATAGTGACTTGACCTTTGAAGCAATTGGGTAGTGATTAGTAGGCAAAGAGTGGGGAACGGAGTATCTTAACACTATTCTTCCTCTGCTTATCCTGCTGTGTGTGGGATACAGCGTGAAGCGGCTACAGAACCTGCTTATCTAGAGTACTATTAGCTCCAATTGAAAAATATCTTTTTGTGTTAGGTAATTCAATAATTGATTAAGGTTTTCGATAACGACATGTTAATCGTTTATGGAACCCATTGCACCTGGGGTCGGAATTACTTTCGGTACTTAAGATGTGATATGTGTCACACACAAGTGAAGGGCGAAGTCACAAGTAGAGACTAGTCTCCTATAAAAATATATTTCGAGGAAATATTTTTTATTTTTAACCTTTCCTCCTTTTTAGAGGTGGTTAAAATAATTTATTCAAGGCGTGCTATAAATTATATATAATCATCGATCCAAATAGTTGGACATTTGAGGCTTTTTATTATTCATAGAATAGTAAAATAGAGCGATTTTATCAAATCGATAATGCTGGTCCATCTTTGTAGAGCCAGTGTTGGGGTTAAGATTGGGGACATATAAATAGATAATATATATTTTCAGTTCATTTTTTGCTTCTTTTGACTGATAATTGTTTAAATATAAGCATTTAATAATTTCACAATTCACTATGTACAAAATGTTGCTGTACATACAGTGGTATTACTTTAAACTTACAAAACTGGACAATAGGAGACTGTATACATCCAGAGTTTTAGTATTTTTTTATTGATCTTTTTTCACAATTCATTAATTTAATTCTATAAAAATAACATTTCTGTTTATTTAAATACTTTCTGACATAATATAAGTCATTAGTCTTCTAATTTTAAAACTATTTTCACAGTAGGCACTTTCCAATTTGACGTATGACTATTATATTAAAATGGAAAATATAATTTTATCTGTTCATCATCATCTGTTATCCAAAGCAGTTACATTTCTATAATATCTTATAATAAATCTGTTAATATAAGCTTTTCTTAAAATTAAAACGCGGAGCGATATAATCGAGTGTAGTGTTTCACAGTCCCAACTCGAAAGTGAATGCCAAGGTCGGCGCGCTAATAAATTTGCTCATCTAGTGTTACATAACTACAACATACACACTTTGCACTATGTTTAAAGAACAAACTAATGTTTTATTTAGTTTTTTTTATCTTTTTTTTATTTCCACGTTTTATTTCGCACAACCCCTAAGACCTTCTATAAGAACTAAGACCTTCTATTTCTCATTATGACAGTATCTGTAGAATTTTTTAAGGCATTGTATGTTGAGTAGCGGAACTCAATCCCGCACTCAGACTCATTACAAGAGCGAGGGAGGAGATATGCGTTTAATTAAAATATTGTTTTCTTAACATGTAAATCAGTCCTCCGATTTGAGATCACATGAGATATACCCCATATGTACTTGAGCACTCACTTAAACCCAAAACGTTATTCTTTAAAGCTGTTAAAGCGCTCTTTAAGTCTTCTTTCCAATTATAATACTTTCTTTTCATTTTCTTTTCAGTCATCTGTAATAAAGAATTAAAATAAAAAAAAAATACTAGTAAGCAATTGGGTAGGTACCTACTCCCTTATATAATGTACGGACAATAAATAATCTAACACGATAAACAAAAGGTTTTTTTTTAAATAATAACAAGGACATTACATTAAATAAATTTCTAAATCGTACCGGTACGATTTAGCATCCATAGCTCGGCATGATTTATACAAGAACACGTACATTTTGAAAAAAGGATTTATTATATTATAACATGTTATATATATGATTTGATCATTTGTTTACCTTTTTGTATAAAAAGATAAATCAAGTGGGTATTTTGATAATAAATTGATTGTTACACTTTGTGTCTTGCTACCAAGCTCAATAAATGAATATACATTAAATATTGTATTATTTAAACATAATAGTGGCGACGAGGTTAAATTTGTAAAAAATGGATTATAAAGCAGTGAAATTTGATGGATTTAACCCGAAAATCGACATTTGGGACAATTACATTGATAGACTAAAATTTTGTTTTGAGGCTAATGGAATCATGTTGGATGGGGCAAAACGAGCAAATTTCTTTACTGTGTGTGGTGCCGAAGTGTTTGAGACATTCTTAGCATTAATTACACCAAGAAAAGCTAGTGATGTAACATTCAATGAAATTGAGGTTATTCTAACAAAACACTATAGCCCAAAACCAAATGAGATTTCTATGTCGTACAAATTTTACACGCGTAATCAAAATGTCGACGAAAAGGCATCAGATTATATAGCTCAATTGCGGAAAATTAGTTCATCTTGTAATTTTTTGGAGTTGGAGCGCATGTTACGAGACAGACTAGTGTGTGGCATGAGAGATCATCGATTACAATATGAACTATTAAAGAGAGATAATTTATGTTATCAAGATGTGGTGGATGCGATGCTGTCATCAGAGAGTGCGGGAAAGGATTATCGTATGATACAGAATATTACAACAGAAGCTAAAACATATACAAATATCAACGCAGAGTCATCTCAAATTTCTCAAACGGAACCCATGGATATTAATTCACTACAACAAAAAAAGAATATACGATTATGTTACAGATGTGGTGATCGTCATGGCGGAGAGTGTCGTTTTATTAATGCAATATGTCGATTTTGTAAAAAAAAGGGCCATATAGAGAAAATTTGTACACTTAAAAAGAAATCATTCAAACACAATATTAATTTTACTGAAGATGAAGTTGATATTTATTTAAACGGTATTTATAGTGTAGAAATAAAAAACAACACACCATGTTTTATCGTAGAATTGTTGTTAGAAGAAGTGCCTGTAATATTTCAAGTGGATACGGGGGCAAGTTTTTCATTGATAAATGAACACACTTGGCATAAAGTACGAAGACAACATCAATATCTTGTTCTCAAGCCGTCACCTTTAACCCTTCGTACATGGACTGACGCTCCAGTCATGTTACTAGGGCAGGTAAAAATACAGGTAAAATATAAAAATATAATTTGCAATTTAAACATAATTGTTGCAAAAGGACATGGACCAAATCTTATAGGACGGGACTGGCTGGATCCACTACATATAACACTGAATATTAATTGCCTATCAGGCATTGAACATAATACATATATAAGCAAAATTACTACAAAATTTACAGACATTTTTAAAGAAGGTCTTGGCACTTATTGTGGAAACCCTGTTAGTATTCATATTAAACCTGGGGCCACACCTAGATTTTTAAAGGCTCGCCCCGTGCCATATGCTATAAAAATAAATGTAGAGAAGGAGATTGATCGTTTAGTGGCAGAAGGTGTGTTACAGCCAATATCGTATTCTGAATGGGCTACACCTGTAGTGCCTATTATAAAAAAGTCAGGTGAAATTCGATTATGTGGAGACTATCGTAGTACTGTTAACCAAGCAACTGAATCTGATACTTATCCCATGCCTACAGCAAACGAAGTTTTTGCTATAGTAGCAGGCGCGAAATTTTTTTCGACTTTAGATCTTGATCGAGCTTACACACAAGTGAAAGTAAGTGAAAACACTGCAAAGCTGCTAACTTTAAATACGTGCAAAGGATTATACACAGTACATAGATTGCCATTTGGTGTCAAAGCTTGTCCAGGAATTTTTCAACGCCTTATGACAGCACTTTTAGCAGGAATACCAGGTGTGGCAGTTCTTATAGATGATATTATTATTAGCGGTCCTACGTTGCTGACAATGAAGGAACGACTTGAAATTGTGTTGGAACGTATACACAAATCTGGGTTACGACTCAACAAAAAGAAATGCAGATTTGCACAAGAAGAAGTCGAATTTTTGGGATTTATCATTAACAAAGAGGGGGTGCACCCAGCTCCAAGCAAAGTAGAAGCAATTATAAAAACACCAGAACCTACAAATGTACAAGAACTACAGGCTTTTCTAGGATTATATAATTTTTACGAAAGGTTTATTCCGCACAAGGCGACTGTCTTAGAACCGTTACACAGATTGTTAGATAAGTCACAAAAGTGGCAGTGGACAAATAATGAACAAAATTCCTTTGATATGGCGAAACGTTTATTAACTTTTGATACTACGTTGGTACATTATGATTTAAATAGACCTTTAGTGTTAATATGCGACAGTTCCGAGTACGGTGTTGGTGCAGTTCTATCACATGTGATGGATGATGGACAAGAGAGACCAATTGCAATGAGTTCTAGGACACTTCATACCCATGAGCGTCGATATTCTCAATTGGACAAGGAAGCAACATCAATTATGTTCGGGATACAAAAATTTCATAATTATTTGGCAGGAAGAAGTTTCACCGTAGTGACCGATCATAAGCCATTACTTGGAATATTTAATCCAAAAAAACCTTTGCCAGTCATGCTGTCTCCTCGTTTAATAAGAATCGCTATAGCATTAACATCGCACGATTACGACATAGCATACAGACCTGGATCACAGATTGGAAATGCAGACAGTTTGAGCAGATGGCCACAACCTGTACCAGATCAAGAAGACCAGTTTTTAGGGGAGATATTAATGATAGCTGAGAAATTGGAGGATTTTCCATATACTGCTAAAGAAATTGCGAGGGAAACTGAAAAAGATAAAGTACTTTCTCGTGTCTGTCACTTTTTAAGGAGTGGGTGGCCGCACAGAGTCACTGACACTGAACTACATACGTATTGGCTACATCGATCTGAGCTATCATTGCAAGATGGTTGTATACTTTTAGGCTCCCGGGTGATAATACCACTGCCATTAAGGCCAGCCATGTTGAAGATGCTACATAGCACACACAACGGAATTGTTCACACAAAAGCACTTGCTAGAAGCTATGTATGGTGGCCACATATGGATAATGATATTCAGAAATTAGTATCTGATTGTAGAAATTGTCTCGAAAACCGAAACATGCCGTCAAGGTCCACACACGAATGGATAATGCCGACAAGGCCGTGGTCTAGAATACATGTGGACTTTGCGGGACCATTTTTAAACAAAACTTTTCTTATTATAGTCGATGCTTTTTCCAGATGGCCAGAAGTGATACCAGTAACTAATATATCGTCGGCAACAGTAATCCGTAATTTACGAACGGTATTTGCTACGCATGGTATATGTGAAACACTGATATCTGATAATGGGACATCGTTTGTATCACATGATATGGAAACATTTTTAAGCTCGAATAAAATAAAACATATAACTACAGCACCATACCACCCTTCCACTAATGGACTGGCGGAACGCATGGTGCAGACAATCAAAAATAAACTACGAAAAATGGATGGATCGTGGGAAATCAAAATTCCAAATATGTTGTTGGGATTACGAGTTACACCGTGTTCCAGCACAAATAAAAGCCCTTCTGAACTATTAATGAATCGGCGTCTTCGTACTGTTATGGATAGTATTCACCCTGATCATTTGCTACATAAAAAACGAGAGAATCAATTGCAGAATGCCAATCAAAAAAGAAGCAGAGAAACAAGTGTAGGACAAAAGGTTATGTTCAGAAACTATAATAATGGTTCAAAATGGTTGCCTGGTAAAATAATAAATAAAGATGGTCCATCAAGTTACAAAGTAAAGACAGATGATGGTGTTGTAGTTAGACGTCATATAGATCAGATTATTAAATTAAAAAATACTGGAGAAACCGTAGATGTTAATGATGATAGTTTTCAAGATAAAGAACAAAATTTGGAAGATGAAGTAACAAGGTCAAATCAAACAACTAGTAATTGCGAAATAACTGAAGAAGAAAATGACAATATTATAGAAATTCCAAGCTCTGAACAGTGGGAAGAAATGCTAGGAATTCCTAGCTCAGCTGAAATAACAATGTCAGGGGGAAAGATTAAGAATAAGTTTAATTTGCATTCGAAAGTACCATATTCTCGGCCCAGTTGTTCTAAATTTAATAATAATTAGATTTGCTAAAAGTGTATTGTGATTTGTATTCTAAAATAGATCTATATTAAAATTCTTTAAAGTGATTGATGTATAATTAAAGAGATAAATAATTACTTAGGGGGAAGATATGTTATATATATGATTTGATCATTTGTTTACCTTTTTGTATAAAAAGATAAATCAAGTGGGTATTTTGATAATAAATTGATTGTTACACTTTGTGTCTTGCTACCAAGCTCAATAAATGAATATACATTAAATATTGTATTATTTAAACATAATATAACACATATTCACAAGGACTCTAGTGTTAAGACACTTTGTTTTCCTGTTTCTTGTAAAATGGGAGATCCCAATCCCATTTTTACACATATTTTATTAATACATAAATATAATGTATTTAGTCGATGCAAATACATTTCTTAATTTTTTTTTATGAATTTATTAAATATGAAATAAATAATATAATTTTTAATGATTTTTATAAAGGTCCAAAGCGCCTGTCGTTAAGCAGTTGATGTACCTTTCTAATTAACATAGGTTGTAGAGGTTAACAAAAATGTCAAACTGAGTGTTGTGTCTCTATATTTATTTAGCAGCTCACAAAACTCACTTTTTATTTAACAAACTCACTTTTATGTTTCATTTTTAATTTATTTTTTATTTATTTTATTGCCCTTAGTAACATATTGATCGACGGAATCTAACTATATTTGAATTCTATATATTTTAATAAAAATACCATGTTGAGGCGTGGCGGTTGTGGCGTACCAGTCGTGGCGCAGGGGCGCAAAGTGTGACTGTAAAACCGACTGGTTGTGGGTTCGATCCCCGCTCGAGGAGATGAAATATTTACTTAAATTTATATTTCCATTTCTTCGCTCTGGTGTCGAGGTTAAGCGCGGCGTTGAGTTCTGCCACTCATCACGCAATGCGTCCAGAATTCGGCAGAAAGTGGGGTTCCCTCTACCTAGGTATCCCGCACACTGCAGGGTAGGCCCCTGCAGTGTGGGGGATACAGCGTGAAGCCGATTTATTTTTTATTTATTTATAAATATACAAAATAGATTAAATTGACTAAATTTTGTGTATAATTTCAATATGTGAGGTTTTTTTTAAATATAATCTTTTAGTAAGCCTGAACTAACAAGCTTTCAATGTTATTTTATCAATAAATTTTAACGTGTCCTTTATTTGAACTATCAATGTGGAACAATATGATTTATTATTGCTAATGTTCAAATATTTCCAAAATTATGGCGCTTTAAGAAGCTGTCAAACTGAATGCGTCTTGAGTTCAAATTTAAATAGTTTTTTTAGCTTCACTCGCAAATTGCAGAATATACAGAAAGTAGTCTTAAGACACTCTGTTGCCCAATTATTTACTTAATTTAAACTTATTTATATTTCCATTTCTTCGCTCTAGTGTCGAGGCAAAGCGCGGCGTTGAATTCTGCTACTTAACACGCAATGCCTCCAGAATTCGGCAGAAAGTGGGGAACTGAGTGTCTTAACACTAGATTCCCTCTGCCTACCCTGCTGTGTGCGGGATACAGCGTGAAGCTGATTTTGTATATCGCTAGTCTGTTTAGCAAGAGTATGACGATAGGTTCTTTTATCTGCCTCGTAAAATACGGGTCATTTTACGCAGTCATTTTCTGAGGGAAGACCTCAGTCGTCCTTCAAAAACACAGTATTAAAGATAATGAAGGAAGGTAACGTAAAAAGCATGAGGACCCCTCGGAGGGCATGTATGATCGGTGGATGACAGTGGACGAGACGAAAGAGGTATGTAGAGACCGTAGTGATTAGCGCTTCGGTCTCTCTGACTACCCCGCTAGGGATACAGTACAAAGCTAAGTTAAGTATGTAAAAAAAATGTTTGGAAAGCTTTTTCTATTCGTATAGCAACCAAAAAATATGGGGAATTTGTCGTTGACCTTTAATCTTGAAAGTTGGCAAGAAATGAATGTTCAACAGTATAAATTAAGAAAACCATTAAAAAAATAGTAATTTAAAGACAAATATATCACAAAAATCCATTACAAGCTTGTGTTTGTAGGTAATTTAATATTATATGAGTTCATACGCTTGCTCAATTTTAGTTTGCCAATTTTAGAAGTTGCATTTTCGCTGACCTGATCGATTGGTACGGAGCTCTTAATGCGCGTGTACGGCTCGCACTTGACTGATTTTTTGTTTTTATTAAAAAACGTTATCAACTACTAGCATATCAAGGGTTCTGTAACGATTAGGATTGTGGGTCAACGGGAAGCACAACTTATAAAAATTCAGAAGCTTAAAGAAGTATTACAAACTTATTGTCAATATTTTTTTTAAAAATAAGTTTGTAACGATTTATTTGTATGGATTTTCCATTATTTGCCGCGTCAATTTAGAAGCTTGCTTTTTCGTGATCTAAGGGACTGTAGACTTGAACATTGGATATTAAACTCAGCTTGATTCCACGCGATCTCCAATTAAATGGTCCTGACAGACAAATAACTGGGTGTTCCTATAAGATTTTTCTTTTGAGATACGGAACTGTAAAAGTACCTGTTAATATATTATGGTTAGCAAAAATATTAAAGTGGACTTCATTTACAACTTGTTTCTTAATATGTTATGTAATTACTATACAACAAGTAATTAATCATATAAATAATGTTAAACAGATTTTCATTTTCATGTGTTATTCTTAAAATAAATCAACTATAAGTTATCTCTAGCACGCTAGGTCAACGATACGTTGTCACATAAAATCAGCTTCACGTTGTATCCTGCACACAGCAGGATAGGCAGAGGAAACCTAGTGTTAAGACACTTAGTTCCCCACTTTCTGCCGGATTCTAGGGGCATTGCATGTTGAGTGAACTCAACACCGCGCTTTGCTTCGACACTAGAGCGAAGAAATGGAAATATAAATTTAAGTAAATATTCATCTCCTCGAGTGGGGATCGAACCCACAACCAGTCGGTTTTACAGTCATACTTTGTGCCACTGCGCCACGACTGACCTCGATCACATATATACCAAATAATAATTAGTTCCTAATTAATTTTTAAGTAAAAATATTTCATATTCCTTTAATAATGAAATTTAAGTAAACTATTTAATTTTGCTAAAAATTCAGTTAAAATCAAAATATGTACAATCCAAGTGTAGAATAAATAAATAAACCAAGCCTAAAAAATAAAAGAATGCATCTCACAATGACATGGTCAAAGGCGTCCAATATGCAAACGAGTATCAACGAGGTGGTATATAAAATCGCAAAATCTAAATTCTAATCACAGTCGAACACATCCTCTCACGGACTTCGAGGCCCGATCCACACAAAAATAAAAAAAACCCATCTGCAAAAATGAAATCCGTGAGTTAAAAGTTATTTATAGTATTTTACGAACTTAAAGTGTTATTCAAAATATTTGATTTTTTTATATTTTTTTTATTGTAATCTTGTTATTAGATATCATTATTATTAACAATTATTTTTCTAATTTCTAAATAATATATATATTTTTTGTTTAAAAATTAAACCTAAAACCTAGTGTTAAGACTCTCTGCCCCCATTACGACACTTTCCCCATTTTCCGTTAAATTCTGGAGGCACTCAACAATTTACAATTAATCTATTGACGGAATCAAACGATCAATTTTGTCAAATTAATAATGCATAGGAAAATACGGAACCCATAATTTATTACATTACCACCAATTAATCCTAACAGGAATCGAACCCACTAATACCGCCGGTATAGTTAGACACTTTTCAGTAGCAACTCGTCTTGAGTTATGAACTGACTTCGACTTAAGTAATAATCAATTAAAATTATCAAATCTATAATTATATTTTAAATTAGATTTTTATTTAAACTCAGAAAATGTTAATTTCCTATGCTATATATACACATATTTTAATCGATCAATTCTAAAGATGTGCCAGTATTAGAGACATTTCTGTAATATATGCGTAAAATATCCGCATTTGGCAAACTAATTTATTTTATCGTTTTTTTTTCGTTACGTGTTTGCCATAAATTCCTACGGTTACTTAAAATGTCACGACTCTTATACAAACTTTGGGATTCCTACTTATAATATTCTAAAAGTAATATTAAAAAAATATATATATATTTAAAAATATTGAGAATGACACTGAATCCTAGTGTTAGTCAATTTTGTTCAACATTCTGATCAGATCAGAGAAAAGAAGGTTCCTTTAGGATACTTACCTTTGGACAGTATGTGTAGAGCGAAATGTCTTAACTCTAGATTCTTTTTGCTTATTCTGCCTGCAGCGTATGACGTGTACCTCTAAAAAAATATATATTCACGACAATTATCTTGTATAAATACAACTGCACTGCACTAAATAATAGTTAACTAATAATAATATATTTTTATTACAGTTCATCGCAATTGCTCTTTTCGTCGCCGTGGCCTCCGCCGCCGTTGTAGTGGACCCCAAATCCGCTGTCATCTCCAAACAAGAATTCGAGAACATTGGTGTTGACGGATACAGATTCGGGTAAGAGCATATACTCACTAAGTAATAGGAAAGAATTTAGTGATAATTCACTCTGTTCTGCACATTTAAAAAATGCATCTTGGGAATACAATCACACAATTTATTACCTCGTCTGGGAAATGAACCCATAGCTTTCGTGATAACAGTCAGATGCTGTGCCACTGCACCATAAATGCATTTTAATAAGCATTTCGTTATTACAAATTTCAACACATTTTAACACGAAATTTCTTCCTTCAAGATATGAAAGCAGCGACGGCAAGTCCGCGTCAGAGGAGGCTGTCCTCAAGAACGTAGGCAGTGAAAACGAGGCCATTGAGGTCCGCGGCTCCTTCTCTTACCTTGGTGACGACGGTGTGGTCTACTCTGTCAGCTACATCGCCAACGAGAACGGTTTCCAACCCCAAGGCGCTCATCTCCCATCCGTGCAATAAATATAGTCTGATTGTTTGTTATCTGGTATCTTGTTGGACTTGCAAATAGTTAGGCTAGTAAATATGTTTTTTTGATTCCAATGTTTTGTTTCATTTTTTTATAAGGCTTTAAGTACTAATTTTGACTTCATTTATCTAATATGAAGAGACTAAAATATTTTAATAATGACTGTGTATCGTGTCTCTAGTCATCTGGATTAGTAACTTCGTATCAATCAAGAAAATGTTTAAATTTATTAAAGTTTAAAGTTAATCAATGCAGAGAAACTCTGAGTTTAATAAAAGGCACCCATTAAATTACAATAATTTTGCAGAATACAATACAATTGCTTTTTATATTTATAATACCAGATATGTTTATATTTGAATATCGCAGATATTCAAATATAATTAATATTTTTAAACTCTAGTTCAATTATTAAATATAAAATAAGTAAAATTCACTTTACGTGCAAGTTTAATTAATACTATTAGGGTAAAAAAGTTAAAGCTCTTTTAATCTAGATCTTTAGACAAGAGAGTTCTAATTTCACTAATTTAACCGAGCATAGTACCTCTCTACGAAGCTTGATTTCAACCTAGATGAAGACAACTCATTCAGGTAAAGCCTTTCAGAGTACAATCCATTAGTGTACTCACCTACATCAAAGTTAATCAAAGGAAACGGCACAAAAGACAGAAAAAGCTCCATTGTGGCAGCAGTCCTGAGCTTTTGCTCAAAGGTGGAAGTATGCTCTACTTTATATATTTTTTTAGGTACTACTAGGTTATTATTAATTATTTTTTGTTTTTATTAATTTATTTTTAACACTAGTTGCCTATTTAATTTAGTACACATGGACTTTTAAATGTGAAACGTAAAATTATACTATTTCTCATTACAGTTAGAAAATCCTCTCTTAGGTCATCTTTCAAAGCCGCGTTTCGGCTGTATCAACATTAACTGTCAGTCTTTCGCTAACAAAAGAGTTTTTTGTAAATATTTTGTTTTTTATATACTATATTTTATTCCAATGATGTGAGTGTAATATGGGGTTAAACTCAATAAATATATATATGTATCCTGCACACAACAGGGTAGGCAGATGGAACCTAGTGTTAAGACACTCCGTTCCACACATATTTAACATATTTAATGATGAGTAAATATAACGTTTATTGACTTTTACTTAATAATATCAACAAAAACATCTTTAAATTCTGAGCTCGTTATTTTAACATAAATTATTTATTATTCATTATTATAAATTAATTTTTAATATTGTATGTATATAAAATATATATATATATATATATCCCAATTCATATTCAACCTAAATGATATATAAAACTGTTAACTCAAAAGCACTTGTAAAAAAAAGCACTTGTTATAATTTTATTTCTCAGTTCCAAGTAGAGTATACTCCGGTCCAAGAACATTACGAACGAGGAATATAAGAGTGAGATTACATCAGCGACTTCAAAGACGCTTTGATACGAGGTGTTAATGCACTATTATTACTTACGTGTTGTTGTGCACCTTTAGCTTTGACTTTAGGTTTAGGTAACGCAATTTTTCTAATGGTTTGATAAGATTTTTCTAATAAAATATATGTTCGTACTTTGAAGAATAATGTAGAAGTCTTTATAGTGAAATATATATGTACGTATTTGATGTAACTTCAAATCTATTTTGAGAAAAAAAAATATTGTAAAACTTTCTAAATAATTCCTTTCCTCGTGCGGGAACCGAACCTAAAACCGCCGTTTTCATAGTCTGAAAAATAAAATATATGTGTAATATAATAGTTTTGAAGATTATTTCACAATGTTTCTAAAGGGAAAGCGAGGAGGACAAATTTTTATTTGCTTCACTTTTTATCCCGCATATAGCAGGATAGAGAGGAAAAGCCTAGAGTTAAGACACTCTGTTACCCGCTTTCCGCATTTTTTAAGACTTTGCCTGTCTTGGAGTAACGGAACTTAACGCCGCGAAATTTATATCTTTGACCATGCATAAAAATAAAAGTGGTAAATATGCAAAGTAAAAAAAAACACTAATTGTTTTTAAAACAGACGTCAAAACTCTCCCCTCGATTCGAATTCCACGTATTTTAGATTGTTGCCAGTTTTTCTTCGCACGAACCGTTAAGAATCGTTTAATGACAGGAAAATTTTTAACTTGGAGCCGTTAACAGGAAAAAAAACTTTGCTAAGTATCGTAAAAAACGCGTTTCGAAGATAACGTGAAAACGATACCTCGGATATTAGCGTTTGGAGGCGAATGGTACCTATTTGTAGAAAGGAACCTGATGTTATTTTATCATACTGTTAGCGTACTCGTGTAAAAGAGGGTAGATTTAGGTGGAAAATAACTATAAAAGCAGTGGAATTGTGTCAATCGGGGGCCACTTGCTTGTAAGTGACGGCCCCTATTAGAAGGAAACTAGTGTGAAGTATTGTTAGTAGGTGATACATATCACTTATTGCAATTACATAGTATCTCTTTCAAAATAGTTTAGAATCATATAGACGATGTGTGTTTTTAACGTGTTTCTTTAAAAACGTTACCCGCTTCCTATTTCTAACATCAGAAGTGGGATACGCATGAAGTTTTTATATCTTTATGTGTATCTTTGCCCAATTGGTAATTTGGATTGAAAGTTTGGTATTCTAAAAATTAAAAGCTATTTCTTATTATAAAATCTATTCTGTGTTTTAAATTATTATCAAAGAATAGAAGGACTACTTTACTAATAATTTTATTGTTTTAGTAATTTTATTGTGGTTTCATAAAGACTCGGAAAATGGATCGAATCAAGGACGAATAATAAGCAACTGTCCGGTTAGACCGAGCGAAAAAACAGGTCTGTGCATGATGCTTTGAGAGTAAGTTACCCACACTACAATTTTTATAATTTTGACTCTTTATTGAATTTGAATTTTTAATTTGTAAAATTAAGTTATTGTGTGCAGGTGGGTAACTAGAAAAAGACTCTTGTTAGACTCGTTAACTAACGAGCGTCGAGGAGACTTGTTTACACCACTGTATTTATAAATTTACGTCATGTAGCTCACGGTACGAGGTGATTAGGAAAAGATCAGTGTTAGTCTCTAAACGTTGAGCGTCAGTGACCTGAAAAAGACCTGTATAAATCCGTGTTTAAGATGGGACTGAGAAAAGACTCTTGTCAGACTCAATATGAGCGTTGGAGTGGACTCCTGATGAATGTGCTGCTTTCTTTGCTAGTAAGTAGACCTAATTTAGATAAATACTAGACCTTATTGTGATATTATGTCTAGTCTTGTACCTTTATACTAGACCTTACTGTGATATTATGTCTAGTCTTGTACCTTTATACTAGACCTTACTGTGATATTATGTCTAGTCTTGTACCGTTATACTAGACCTTACTGTGATATTATGTCTAGTCTTGTACCTTTATACTAGACCTTACTGTGATATTATGTCTAGTCTTGTACCGTTATACTAGACCTTACTGTGATATTATGTCTAGTCTTGTACCGTTATACTAGACCTTACTGTGATATTATGTCTAGTCTTGTACCGTTATACTAGACCTTACCGTGATATTATGTCTAGTCTTGTGATTTTATACTAGATCTTTATATGTGATGTTAACCTTATGAGTTATAAGATCTAGTTGTAGTCTTGTCCAGTCTTGAACGTTGAGTCTCGGTACTGGAATTAATGTTTCTTTGCTAATGCAGACCAACCGGACGAGATGATGACCCCTTCCAGTGCTGATGACCAGATTAGAAATGTAGACACACGTGACCTGGATGAGGAAAATGGATGTTCTCAGCCTGCCGAGGACGTCAGGGTGTCAGGAGAGGCCGTGTTAGCGTACTCGTGTAAAAGAGGGTAGATTTAGGTGGAAAATAACTATAAAAGCAGTGGAATTGTGTCAATCGGGGGCCACTTGCTTGTAAGTGACGGCCCCTATTAGAAGGAAACTAGTGTGAAGTATTGTTAGTAGGTGATACATATCACTTATTGCAATTACATAGTATCTCTTTCAAAATAGTTTAGAATCATATAGACGATGTGTGTTTTTAACGTGTTTCTTTAAAAACGTTACCCGCTTCCTATTTCTAACAATACTTTATATTGTTTTTCATGCACTTGGGATAGTAAAATTTATTTTATAATTATTTAATTCAAAATTTCATAGTTTTTTAATTTATTTACGCTTTTTAATTTTTTTTCTTTACTTTAAATTTTATTAAAAAATCACGAATGAATAAAAAGTTGAGTTTGAAAAGATATGTAGATTTGTATTTAATTTTATATTTGAATATTTTTTATTCTTTTTATAAATTTTTAAATATATATGTTTTTTGTGTAATTTTACATAATAATTATTTAAAATTCCGCTTTTACCTACTACTTATGATTGATATAATCTATTATTTAATGTTTTTTTATGTGATGGTGCTTTTTTTTAGCTTCACGTTGTATCCCGAACATAGCAGGATGTGTAGAGGGAATTCTTCGAATTGTTAAGGCATAATGGCTGGCGAATCTCACGCCACAAGCCACGTTTGGCCTCATTATCAAAGCGATAAATCAAATATTAAATATTTTATTCCTCCGAGTAAGAATCGAACCCTCAAGCTGTCGCGTTTACAGTAGCACGCTTGTGCCCCTGTGCTACAATTGGTCTTAAAAGGTGATAGAGTAAAATTTTGAATTCAAAAAACACACGCAAAAAACTTAAGTAACGCCCATTTGAAAAACATAAAAACTCTTCTCACTGTCTAATTTGTAATATATGGAAGACGTAAGATAGTCTATATTTTTATATTTTTAAAATCATCACACTCAAGAAAACTTTAAACGCAGCTGGATTTGAATCCGCGTCTCATGGAAACCTTCCGTCCGAGAGTTTCACTACGTTAATTTTATACTTAGAAAAAAAAACCGTAAGTATAATATATACATATATATCTAAACATATTACAGAATAACTAAATAATTTTAATATTTAAAAAAAGTCACCTAAAACTAACATCAAGCATACAGACTAAAACTTTTAAAACAACTTTTAAATATTTCTTCATCATACTAACAACATTAGAATAAAGTTATTGAAATTCATATATCACGCAACACCGGCGCCGTCGTTACTCCAATAAGCGTTCGAGACGACTTGTTTTAACAAATATTTCGATGTTCTTTCGCAACACGTCTACTATGTGTGTGTGGTGCAAGGTAGAGTCTGAGAGCGATTTTTAGAGTCGATAAAAAAAAACCATCTTTACGTTGTATTCTGCACACAGCACAGCACAGCAGAGGAAACCTAGTGTAAGACACTCCGTTCCCCACTTTCTGCTAAATTCTGGAGGAATTGCGTGTTAAGTGGCATAACTCAACGCCGCGTTTTGCCTCGACACCAGAGCGAAGGAATGGAAATATAAATTTAAGTAAATATTTCATCTCCTCAAGTGGGGAAAGTCGATGACATCGTATATTGACATTGGACTGATATTTATTATTGATAACATAAACGCTTTAGAAGAAATTTCGCTAATTTTGTTTGTACTGCTAAAATGCTAAGTTGTGCTATCGAAAAGATGTTATTTTTGAGTTGGGAAAAAACCCCTTAAAATGTTATTTACTAAGTTATTTATAAAAAAACCATAAGTCCATCGTGGCGTAGTAGCATAGCGTTGGACTGTTAAGACGACAATTGTGGGTATGAATCTCACTCGAATAATGAATTATTTTCACTTCCTCGCTCTTGCACCAAGACTAAGCACGATGTTGAGTTCTTCTTGTTGAGGTGTATGAGATTGTGAGACTAAGGCTCTTTTTTAGCGCAAAACTAAAAAAATCTATGAAGTATTCTAAATATTCCATAGACTATTGCTTAGAATTATGTTATTACGTTGAGCTACATCTGTTTACTATTGAATTCAGTATTTTTCTCCGTTATATTTTTTGTTTTGCTTTCACAGTAGTAATACAAAACAAATCGAAGGCACAAAATCTCAAAATTCTAATCTCTTATTCCTTATACCATCCACACACGTTCGGTCCATAGATCAAGCGCACCTGTAATATTAACGGGAACTATCACGCGCAGATGACGGCGTAGGGAGAATGTATTTGGTTTTTAGACATTTTTTTTCAGAAGAAATAATTTTGTAACAGCTATAATATGTAAATATTAGTTTAAGTGAGTTTTTTGCCAGTCCCGACTTGCTTTAATTCTTGGTTGGACGTTGATACGATTCTTTAAGCTCATCAATTGAAATAATTTTTGATATACTGCCTGTTAAGAGTCAGAACTCAACTTAAAATCAAACCCACAACTGTCGTGTTGTCAATTACAGACCGACACCATGTCATCTAAAATAATTGTTTATTAGAGAAATATGTGAATTTACATATTGCTCTAATATATTATATTTTTGTTTTCTAGTGACGTAATTTTTGATAAAATTGAATTTACTTCCATACATTTTCACATGTAATTAACAAAGGCTTACTTGTATTATAATTTAAAAATTCCAAGAGTGGAATACAAACTGACTGCTAAGATTTTCCGTGAAAGCAGTCCTGAATTCTATGTCTTTTAACTGTTATATAATTAGTTGTGACGATAAGTAATGTTTTAAAAAAATAACATGTATAATTTTACTTAAAAAATATGTAAAACTATTCAAATTAGTCACAATATCGATATCACCGAAGCAATATTCATAACATTTTCTTTAATTTATATACGAATATATTGTGATCTAAATGATTTCCTGTATTATAGAATTTAGATTAATAGATTAATTTTAAAAGCAACCAAACAAATTCTTCAGCTTTATTATAATAAGTATTGTAAAAATTGTAGTGCATTGGATGTATAATATTAATGAATATTATATATCTCCCTAGTGGTGCAGTGGCACAAGCGTGTGACTGTTAACGCGACGGTTGTGGGCTCGATCCCCACTCGAGTAATAGAAATATTTTCCTATATTTATATTTTCATTTCTTTGCTCCGCCACTCAACACGCAATGCCTCCAGAACTCGGCGGAAAGTGGGGAACGGAGTGTCTTAACACTACGTTCCCTCTGCCTACCCTGCTGTGTGCGGGATACAGCGTGAAGCTGATTTAATTACGATATGCTAAATATTAGATCAATAAGCCATATCAACTTTTACAGATTTGAACCCACTACCAACAATACATAAAAGTACTATCTCAAAAACCATCAACCCTGATGTAATTTTCCTTCTTCTCTTAACAAATGTTATCTCATTTTATCATAACATAATCAGAAAGTAACAGAAAAGTCCTCGCAGCCATTCTAACAAATCGAAATCGAATTTTTTACCTTTTCGTCAAATAAACGAAAAAAAATACAGAGGGCTCTTTTATTATACCTCTATTAGGATGGCAATGGGTATCGAATTGGCTAATAACCGTTCTATCAGGTGAAAGGAATTCACTTTCACTGTCTCCCGTTCGGTAATAGCTAGGGATGGGCTGGGATTCATATCGATGGCTGGTAAAAAATGCTTTATTTGATGTAATCGTATTTTGAATGATTGTGAGTTTATATCTGATTTGGAGGTATTCTCGTTTTATATGTCTATTTGGACAAAATGCAGCGTTTGGCCACGAGGAGCAGCTTAACATTTTTTTATTAGTTTACGTTTTATTCCGCATACTAGTCAGATAAACTTCGCGCTTCGTTCATATTCTGCTTGTAAAAGAGACTTTTGGTACTGAGTGGTGGAACTCTACTACGGAACTCTATTAGATGGGAGAAAACGAATATGATAAGAAAACATACTGTGAAGTGCGGAGAGGACGCACAATATATAACATTTATATTCAGTCGCTGTCCCTCTGCGCAACGTTGGCAAATGTTGGCACATGTTTAAGCAAACTATTTTGGTTACATTCTCAGCTTTAAATATTTTTTCAAAATATTTACTATATTCTCATTTCACATCCCTACAGCGCCGTCCACCTTGATAGCAGTTTTAGTACTTTTCACGTTGTTTCGCTACACTTCGACCGTTATCGTCCGAAGTCCAAACTTCCAAGGAATTGGTATTCATTGATAGCCCTCGATGACTACTTTGACATAATCAAATGCATAGCTCGAATACCCAATACAGGATTTAACATAAAATTAAATGGCTGTAAACGATTCGAATTTTTATCGACAATTTTTATTATTGTTACGTTACATGTTAAGTATAGGTAAATAGTTAAGACTGCTATTGCTAATTGTCGATTGTCTTAATTAAATATGTTAATTTCTTTTTATTTTCCTTTATAATTTTATTGAGGCCAGTCGTGGCGCGGCACGAAGTGTGACTGTAAAACCGACTGGTTGTGGGCTCGATCCCCACTCAAGGAGATGAAATATTCACTTAAATTTATATTTCCATTTCTTCGCTCTGGTGTCGTAGATAAGCGCGGCGATGAGTTCTGCCACTCAACACGCAATGCCTTCAGAATTCGGCAGAAAGTGGGGAACGGAGTGTCTTATCACTAGGTTCCCTCTGCCTACCCTGCTGTGTGCAGGATACAGCGTGAAGCTGATTTTGAATTTTATTTTGAGGAGATATAGGGTATACCGTTGTGTTCCTTTTACTGCCTAAGACAGCTTCTTTTTACTTCTTCAAATTAACATTTTATATTTAAACAAAACTTTAGTTTGCGGCTTTGCCCGTTTGGACGTACTCAGAGTTTCATATGATGTATGCTATGCACTTCATATTTCAAGTTTCCGAAATAATTCTGACCGAAGCGCAGATACAGTAGGTTACATTAAAATGATTAACGTGATGTAAATATTGGACAATATATTGACTATGTATAAACAGATATTTCAAATCAAACTGGTAGACCCTAAGATTAGAGCGTTTTATATAAAAAAAATACTATACAGGTCTATAATATTAGTATAGATTATTTGCAATTAACTAAGAAAGAATTCAGCTTAACTGCAATGGTATCATGCACAAGGTATTAATAATAAGTCATACCACGTGTTTAATAAAATGTCTAGGTACAATTATTCACGCTGTATCACTCGTATACTAGCCTAGGGTAGGCAGAGGGAACCTAATGTTAAGACACTTCGATTCCCACTTTCCGCCCAGTTTTTGAGTCAATATGTTCTGAGTGGTTGAACTTAAAGCCGTGCATTATCTATCAATGTAGAAAAATTAAACTAAATACTTCTCTGTGGAATAAAATATTTAATATTTTCATTTCATCGCTTTGGTAACGAGTCAAAGCGCGGCGTTGAGTTCCGTCATTCAACACGCAACGCCTCAAGAATGCAGCGGAAAGACGAGATCGTTCTCCTGTTCCCACCGTTCGTAAGTGTCTTAATGGGCACGGAATATCTTAACATTAGGTATTCAGATTTCCTCTACCTAACTTGCTATATTTGCAGGATATATATGCAGGAGCTAGATGCTACAAAAATATAACAGCCGCGAGTGAGGATCGAACCCATAACCATCTTACTTACAGTCAGACGCTGTCAAAAGCCTACAAATTTTCACATTTCTACTGTTTAAAAAAGTATAAATGTCAGTATGAAAAGTTTGTACTTACATTTTTTCCCTTCTATTTCCACGTTTTGCACGAGCACCTGCGGATACGTATTTGCATACAAATTCGCACTGCACGCCTGTTTGGATCGCTTTGTCACCGAGAAATTGCCCGTCTCCCTTTAAAATGACAAACGGTGTGAGGCTTGTATTGAATTTGATAGACTACAACGGTTTTAGTATTATGATAAATATTTTTGTGAAATGATATACTGAGAAAGGCGATTAGTTAATCGGGTTATATTATGTATAAGACAAAGGGATGGGATCTGATTGTAAAGGTGATGATCGTGGGTTCGATTTCCGTTTGTGGGAATGATTTCATGATTGAGGCCAGTCGTGGCGCAGCGGCACAAAGTGTGACTGTAAATCCGACTGGTTGTGGGTTCGATTCCCACTCGAGGAGATGAAATATTTACTTAAATTTATATTTCCATTTCTTCGCTCTGGTATCGAGGCAAAGCGCGGCGTTGAGTTCTGCTAGTTAACACGCAATGCCTCCAGAATTCGGCAGAAAGTGGGGAACGGAGTGTCTTACACTAGGTTCCCTCTGCCTACCCTGCTGTGTGCGGGATACAGCGTAAGGTGATTTATTTATTTTATTTTATTTCACTGAAATTATGTGGAAATCTTCTGTAGAAATGATACTAGTCACTTTATATGTACCTTGATTTGATTCAAAAGTGCTTGTAATTACCTAACTGTATAAATTATATGTTAGTTTAGATTCAGTGTTATTAAATTTGTTTTTATAAATTTTTGTGTTGCGTCACTTTTGTGTTAATTCGACCTATATCTTAGAGTGTAATTAGACTTCTAACAAATTGTCACATAGATCTTTATCATATAGGCCGTCGTGGCGCACCAGCACAGCTCCTCTAGAATTTTTTCCATCAGGTAAGAAGACTGGCGTTGAATCCCATTTAACACGCAATATCTCCTTTCTATTTTTAGTCTTTCTAACTGATATATACGAGATACAAAAGCTAAAAAAAATATAATATAAAGGTTTATGTTTTTTTAAGTTATTAAACACTTTAAAAGCAGCCAACCAGTCCATAAATTTTTTACATTATTAACGATACAATACTATCGGTGTCACTATAAAACGGCAAGCAATATACAGGGTGATATATTACACCACGGTCAGGTGAGTGATACAGTGTACAAATGACTGGTTGAAATACGGTAATGGGCGTCAGTGCGCGGCGGTGGCGGTCGGTGGTGCTTTTCTAACTAAAGTCACTGCGTTTAATTGTGCTTTGTGCTGTTTGACGTGTTTCACGGTTTCACTGTGAATTATTAGTTTGTTTGTTTTGTAATTGGAATGGTTATTATAGTTTAGTATGTAAATTGTAGGATATAAGATAAATATACAAGAAAAATATTATATCATATTCAATATTATATGTTAAAAAAAAAGCTTCACGCTGTATCCCGCACACAGCAGGGTAGGCAGGGGGAATCTAGTGTTAAGACATTCCGTTCCTTACTTTCTTGCCGAATTCTGGAGGCAATGCGTGTTGAGTGGCAGAATTCATCGCCGCGCTTTGCCTCGACACCAGAGCGAAGAAATGGAAATATAAATTTAAGTAAATATTTCATCTCCTCGAGTGGGGATTGAACCCACAACCAGTCGGTTTTACAGTAACCCTGCGCCAAGACTGGCCTCTTATTTTAAATTAAGTGAATTTAAATATATTAGATTTGATAACGATTTTTTGTATTTCATTTAGGGTAATAGGTAAATTATATCGTCATCATGCTTAGCTCAATCGAAAAATATTTACAATATAAGTGTTTTTTCACTTACTGTCATATATATTGTTAATCACTCACTCTCACTTAGAAATAAAATGCTATTTTTATTATTAAGGATTTATGTTCTTTCTATACACATATTTATATTTATAAATATTACGGTATTTTTTATATTCTTTCCTATCTTTATGTTATTTAGACAATCAAAATGAAAAATATAAAAAACTAAGTGAAAATTTAAACGCACCAAAAATTTGAACCCAATAACCCATACATATCCTCCGAGCCCAAAATTGCTATCAAAAAAATAAGAGAAAATATAAAGTATTTTATAGACTAAAATAATAAAATTTCAATAAACTTTATCCATTAACCTTTCACAATCAGTCAGCAGAACTTATGTTAATCACAATCTACTTGTATGTCTAAAGAACGTTAAGACAGAATTTGTAATTTGTGTAAACAGCATCTCCGAGATTAAAAATGTTAATTCCGAAATTATTCGGAGTAAATTATTCAGATCCTTCGGGGAAGCACCTTATACAAGGTACGCAGACTATACATGGTGCTACAATATAGACAAAGCATTTTTTTGTACTATCATGCTGTATACTGTTATATGCTATATAAAGCAGGAAAGTTCTTGCTACTACGCAATATAAGTACATTGCGTCAGTTTTTCAATTTCCGCCCCATTTTCGTGTTGAAGAGTGCAACTTAACACTGCAATGAAACTAACTATTAATGTCCTTGCGGCGGAATTTCCTTTCTTTAATGACTTGTTATTTGACTTTTGACGTTTGGCCTATATCTAAAACATATTATGTTACCTCTACATATATACATATTCATACCTAAGAAAAATGTGTAAAATTCATATAAATGGTGCATGGTTAAAAATTAATAAAATTAGATTATATTAAAGTTACACCCTGTATTTAGATGTAGATTAAAGCAATATCATAACGTAACTGAAGATAACTCAATTAATGCTAAGTAATGCATAGAACTGCAGCCCTTTACCTGGTTATATTAGTTTAAGCAAACTTATAATATGAGCTATCGTAGCCTAGTTGGTATAGTCTTTAATGAGATAGTGGTAAGTTTGAATCCCATTTGTGGGATACAGTTACAAAATATATAATTACATTATGACATAGTGTATGATGAGATAATTTCATTATCCCTCACACAAAGGAATCTTTTGCTTGTATAGAATCTATATTTACTTAATTTAAGTATCTACTAAAAAAAGTAACACTTATTGATGGTTTTTTCATTTTTAATTGCACAGCGTCTGACTCTATACGCGATGGTTGCGGGTTCAATTCTCACTTGTGCCAAAGGATAATCATTTTTATTTCTACGCTCTGGTAATAAGTAAAGCGCGGGGTTACTGGTTATTTCCGATACTCAACACGCAAAGATTTAAAAATTGGATGGTGTATGGGGCACGGAGTGTTTTAACATTCGGTTCCTGTCCTGTCTATCCTGCCATATACAGGATACAGAGAGAACTTAAAAAACCTTATTACTAAAATTCATTACTTTCATACATTTATTAGAACAGAACATAAATATTGTTTTTTATTCTTAAAACTATTTATATTAATAAATATTCCTAAATCATTATAATATTATTATAGATTTCCACAATTTATCCATAAAACAACCATATTATCTTAAACTTATTGGGATTTGTATGGATCCTTGTACCTGATGCGCCGTCACGTCTCACACTGAATGCCAAATCACGAGGTAGACCTTTTGGGCCTCGGAGAGTTGCTATGAAAATAAAATGATTGCGAAGGGTCCACACCGTACTATATTAAAATATTCCCAAAGGCGGATATCTGGCACGCACCTGATGTTTGTGAATAGTTTTGTCGGGACTTTTTTTTTATTTTAATGTTGGTATATAATATAGTGAAGGGGAATTTGTGGTGAATTGTGATGAGTGGTTTTAACTTGGTTTTTTTAATTGGTTTTGATGGTTTTAGCAGGTGCAGCGGACGTAAGCTGGACGTTTGTGGGTTCGATTCTCAATTGAAAAATGAAATATAAAATTCATTTTGCCCCTCTGGTAACAAGACAAAGTACTGTTCAGTTTCTGAAATTGTTTGATTTTGACGATTTTTGTTTGCTTGGTCAGATTTATTTTATATTTTGGTTTTCAGTCTAGACTTTCACATTAAGAGCTTATTATAAAACTTAAGGTTAAATGTCTATTAGGTACTTTCAAGATGCAATTAGGAGAAAAATGTTTATAAATGTCCTTTTTAAGTACGATATAATTAAAATGGAATTGTAATTGCACTTTAATTTTACTATTAAAAAAAAGAATTCACAAAGTAACAAACTTTGTGAATTTGATTCCTACTCGTGGAAATTAATTATTTAGATTCTCTCGATCTGGTAACAAGGCAAAGTTCTGTCTTAAGTTTTCACCACTAGGTTCCCTCAGCTTGTTATACCGAAAAAAGTTGTAAAAGAAACCTAATTCATAAAAAACAAGGACCCAAAAAAAATCTTGGAAAAAAAAAATTCAATACAAGTATTACTATCATTCTCATACAAAGAGGAGAAGAGGGTAAACTATACCAGAGCGTACCTTAGCGGCAACTGAAATCTGTCCGTTCCGTACGTGAGCTGCCTCACAAGGGGCTACCCTTTAATAAATCGCACTTTATTTTTTATAAAGCACACCTTGTGACGTCCAGCATGTTTATGCGAACAGTGTGCTTGGAATTTGTTAAGGGATGGGTGTATGTATGATTTGCTTTGTTTTAAATTGTTTCCCTTTCTGTCTGTGTATTTTTTTGGCTTCACACTGTATATCAAAGTAGGCAGAAGGAACCTAGACAAGATATTCTGTTTTCGACTTTCCGGTTAATTTTCGAGACATTTCGTGTTGAGTTGGGACTTAACGCCGCGCAGTATCTTGTAATCAGAGCAACGAAATGAAATGAATTCATTATTGTGGCTGGTATGTATCTTTTTTGTAAATTTTTTTTATTATTTTAAATTTTGTTGAATGAAAAATTATAGCGTAAATTAAATGAAAATCTTAAACTTTTAAAAACATATTATTTTCTTCGATAAGATACCACCACCCAACTTTCTAAAATGTGAATGTTCTTATTAACAAATTAATATTATTATATATATAATATAAATATTAATATTATTCTTAATCATAATTAATTTTATTATATATATAATATAAAAAATGCTTGGCATGTATTAAAATTAAAAAATTAAAAAGTATTTTTTTTATTAAATGTTTTATCCTAGCGTGTTTCGAACTCCAGAGGGTGAAGGGGAGGTATGCTAACAAAATAAAGGTAACCACGTAAAGTATAAACGGTAAAATAACATATTAACGAATGACAAATAAAATATAATAAATTATAGCAACATAAAACATAAACAAACGCATACGTAGGCCAATAAACAAAAATACATTAATAAAACTTGATTGGCCAAGATATCATAAAGTCAGATCAAAAACTAGACTACCTCCGGCCAATTGTGTACATTTAAGACGAGGCAATACAATAAAGTGCTTATATTACTGTGCGTGCATCAGCAAACTCATAAACTTTGTCTAGACGAGTGATTTACGTTCACCTGAGAGGAGGAAGAGGGGGAAGTTGGGGAGGAGGTATGGGATGACAAAAAATGAAATGACGGTTAAGTGGTATGTTATATACTAGCTTTAACCTGCAGTTTTGCTTGCAAGACATGTATGTAACACATGATATATTCTAAGTAATCTAGAGAATTCCAATTGCAGGAACAGTGGGTTCCATCGAAATGATTATTAACATGATTTTATATAAGTCCATAGCTTTGTCTCTATAATTTGGCACTATCCAACACAAAAAGAATCTCTTAATGTTAACGTTAAAAATAAGCTTTTTAATGTTATATGCAGTAATATTGAATGTTCATTTCTTTATGGAATATAAATTAGGCACGAAGCTATTTAAATGATCACCATTAATTTGTTATAGTTACTTACTTAATAATTAAATTCCTATTTGTATATTTTATCTACACTAATATTATACAGCTGACCTTTTTTTTGGTGAAATACGTTAATCTAAGGATGTACTGGTTCGAATTGAAAACTTTTTTTTATTGTATATTTCATTTATCGGAATATAGAAAGTCTATAGAATAAAAATCAAATCAGCTTCACGCTATATCCCGCACACAGCAGGGTAGGCAGAGGGAACCTACTGTTAATACACTCCGTCTCCCACTTTTCGCCGACTTCTGGAGGCATTGTATGTTGAGTGGTGGAATACAGTTCCGCGCTTTGAGAAAGGCTATAGGATGTTTTATATCACGTTAACTATTTCAACGTAACCCGTTGTACTTGCGGGGACTAATCCATTTATACTAGAGGTATGATAAATTATAATATTTTATATAACAAACACATTCAGATGAATATTTGATAAATTTCTTTAGATTTTTTTTAGTTTTATCGCTTATCTGTTCATCAATCAATACCAATTCCGTGAAGCTATATTGAAATCTTGGTTTCTTCTTCATAGGTGTGGGCTACCGTAGACCGTCGTATAGGAAAACGATTGGAAGCGAGGTGCGATTGGCCATTACGTAGGACCTCGTAAAGCGCCCGCCCGGAACGGCCAGATACCGGCCCGCATCGGATTATTTTGTTCGTCTGTAATACACTGAGTACTGGTAAATTTATGGAGCTTTTGTTTTTTTTTTAAATTGATTTATAGTTTTATTGTATGATTTTTATAGTTTTATTGTATGATAGATAGATTTATTAAGTAATAACAAAAGAAAACAAAATTGTGAATTCTGGATGTACAAATTAATAAGACGGTACGGACTGTTTAAACAAAAGTATAAATTATTACGATGTAAATGTTCAATTTTTCCTCAGCAAAAAATGCGGCAAAAAGCGTAAAGCCGTTTTTTTACTCTAGATAATCTCAACAAAAAAAATAAAACTCACCAAAAAAATAGCCACTTAATTCAGTTTCTTTATATTTCAAATAGTATACTATTTCATTTATCTGTAGATACATATTATAATACATGTATTTCAACATGACACAATGTTGTCAAAGCTTAGATATATCTAGTCCTTTTACAAAAAGATATCCAAATTAAAAAATAAAATAACATAGTTTGTGCTCGGTGTGTCCCAAATTTTTTTTCGCTACCTTATTTTATGGGGATTATACGATCAGCGTCCACCTTGTCAACGTTCCACATACCCAGGTTGAACATTGTAATCTGCACATACTTTTTTATACATATCGATACAACCTTATGCTAAAATAAATAGAGTTCAAAACTCTCTGTCTTTCTCCTATTTAGAAGTAGTAGGCTTAGGGTAGAATGGGGAAAATTGACTTACCCAAGATAAGGATAGTAATAGCCAGTGTTTTTTCTTACCAAATTACGTTTAGACGTTAACCGTCCTCTTGTTTACCTTTATTTTGTTAGGTTTACGATATAGGCAATATGAATAAATTGTTTTCTTTAAGAATTTCCTGCTTCGTAACAGTATTTGTAGTGGGTGAAAATGATTGTATGGATTTGTTAGATATAAGGTTCCCTAAATACATATAATGTTTTTATTTAATTATAAAGCGTGAGCGTGGAGAATTTACTTGCGCCTTTCAACGAGCTGTCTTAACATTAGATTTCAACTGGCTACATTAAGTTTTAGTACTTACCTAAATTGGGATATGGATGGCACTTATGATAAAAATATAGTGTTTTATAAAATGTATATAAGCTTTCGACTTTTAATGATTAGATAAAGGTAAAAAAAACACCAAAAGCCATAATTTCTATTATTCATTTCGAATATTTTGTAACTTTCTACACAAATCGAGACAATAATAAATCGACTATTATTTAAATACCATAAATTTAGTCGAAACATGGCAACACAGCGGCAATAAAATTTACAAAACAAATAACCCCACTATTAGTCCAAAGGAAGAATTGTAGCCAAATTTAAATTAACCTTCAAACGTTGGACGTCGAAGGTAGTTTGTCTTTCAACAGTTTTTATTAGATACAAGTATGCACATTATTTCTAAGCAAATTGGTTCTTCTGTTCGTTGCCAACTGGCGCAATAAGTTAAGTTCGTTCAATCGTAAACTTTAAGTGGTGCTACGCAATGCAGATATTTCAACTGCTATTTATTAGAAGTGAAAACTATCACACTGTTATTGGTCTCTGTAAAAGTTGGTCCTTTCAAAAGTTTATATATATATATATCAATCCGTTATTTTATGACTGACAGACAAAGCCCGGAAGAAACGAATGGACTTAAATAGATTTAGTTAGAGTGTTGAGGATCGTTAAGGGAGGATTTTTAAAAATGTCTTCAAGAACAGGAAATCAAAGGGGTTTTCCATTCTGATGACTCTTATTTTTAATGAAGAAAACGTCCACCATCAGACACTCCGCTATTCACTTTCTTCGCCATATTTCAATATACAAATGGCGCAACTTTACGAATTTTGTTATCCGAAACCGGAGAAAATAAATAATTAATTTTAATATAACCATTTCCTAGAATCAGGATCACACCCATATCTATGGCGAGCTAAATTATCTCCTACACCACGATGGCGTCAATCAAATATAACAAATTAAAGAGACATAAAAACGAAATTGAAATATAATAAATGTAATTGTAACGTAAATATTCATTATTTACTTTGGCTGGTGCGTGGGGAATGGAGTGTCTTAACACTACGTTATGCTACTCTTCTATTAGCAGAATTCAAGCGGATACAATGATTTTATAATTTAACACAAGTAGTAAATTAATTGTTAATTAGTAATTTAAAATAAAAAAAATCAGCTTCACGTTGTATTCCATACACAGCAGGATAGGCAGAGGGAACCTAGTGTTAATACACTACGTTTCCCACTTTCCGCCGAGTTCTGGAAGCATTGCGTGTTGAGTGGCGGAATTCAACGCTGCGCTTTGCCTCGACATCAGAGCGAAGAAATGAAAATATAAATGTAACGTATATTTTTTTCATTTCCTTGAGTGGGGATCGAACCCACAACCAGTCGATTTTACAGTTACACTTTGAGTCCCTGCGCCACAACTGGCCTCAACACAACACAATTATTAAATTAAAAAATAAACTCCGTAGGTTCGATTTTTTTATTTATCACAATTGTCAAATTAAAAAATCGCTGTAATATAGAAGTAGTTATTGGAAAAATATTAATATTTGAACTTTTTAGTTATTTATAACTCATTCCGTTTTTCACTATGATCATATTTCAGTCAGTCTCAATCCAAATTTTCAATGTAAAAATTCTTAAAACATTCATATTCTCAACTACGTGTATTTCAAGCAGCCGTCTCTCCGACACACCTATCTCGCAAAGGAAGAAGGAGCAATGTAGGAACCCTGCCAAAGTAACCTGTCACTGTGTACTTTTATGTTTATTCACGTTTATGTATTGTATTTTTACTTACTGTTTTACGTAACAATCGTATTTTGTTTGTATTTGTTTTTGAATAACTTAATTCTTTACTTATATTATTAGGCTGAAGGATTTGTTTGGTTGAACGCGCTATTCTCAGGAACTACTGGTTTAAATTGAAAAATATTTTTTCTCTTGAATAATCCAGCTTTGAAGTAACGAGGTCATATAACAAGCATTTTGGTCATTTAAATTGTATTGTGTTTCTGTACACAGTTTTTAATTATTTCCATTTGATATCGGAGTTAAAACTCCAGGTGAACGTTATTATTGGAAAGAGTGTGAATTTTGATGTGATGTGATGCTGAAAAACTAGAATTCTTATCCCTTTTACTGATCCAAGCTACCACAGTTTTCGTTTTCCATCCCATTATGTCCACTTTTATAGCATTCCAAGTAATTCCAAAAGTTGGCAACATTGACCGTTGGATATTCTTATGACATTCGCTATTATCCGGCGTACCTGTTGTATGAACATTATATATGTGCCGAGTCTGCCAAATGGCGGGTCCTTGCCAAATTAGATCATAAAGGTTAACATCCAAGCCCCTGAGATACGCTTTTGATGCTTCTAATGGAATCTTATACTTTCGTCATTGTTTGCTTATGTTTCCTTTCAAACGTGGCGTCCAAATTGCTAATATTATTGTAGTCTTCATATATTATTTGAAGTTAGTACAAATTTTATTAATTTTTCTTAAACTTTCTGTTTTATCTCAATAACTAAGAAAAAGAAATTAAATATGGCAATAATTTATTATTTTTATTTTATACGTTATTTTTCATCATTAATAATCTGTATTGTATTTTATCATGAAGGAGCCAATGTTTGTTTTTGCAATGATCGTGGGTTCGACCGCCATTCAAAGGGATGATTGAATTATATCTATTATATTTATTTTTCCGCTCTTGGAAACAAAACTAGACCAACTAACTTAGCAGTGTGTTTTAAAGGGAACTTGACAGATTTATTATAATTTTAAATGATTAAATCTACTTTTTTCTATATCTCAATCAATGATTTCATTTGCTGTTGTGGACTATTCTCTTTATTTTTTATAAGATTTTATTAACCTATCAGTGCGAAAAAAAATTAAATATTAAATATTTTACTTCTCCTTGTGACATTCGAATCCAAAACCGTCGCCTTTGCAGTCGGATGCTTGAGGGCCTGCGCCACGACGACCTATTTGTATTTATATTATGAGTTGTATTGTAATATTTAATATGTAGTACCTCACGGTTTACGTCATACTCAGATACAGTCCAATAAAATATCGTCATATTTTCTTACAATATCACTTTAAACATATAAAATAAAAATTATTATATATCAGCTTCACGCTGTATCCCGTACATAGCAGAGTAGGCAGAGGGAACCTAGTGTAAGATACTGCGTTCCCCACTTTTTAGACATTGCGTGTTAAGTGACAGAACTCAATGCCGCGCTTTGCCTCGACACTAGAGCGAAGAAACGGAAATATAAATTTAATTAAACATTTCATCTCCTCTAGGGGATCGAACTCACAACCAGTCGGTTTTACAGTCACACTTTGTGCCCCTGCACCACGACTGGCCTCATATAGCTACAGTAGTATATAGTAGTAGTATAGTTTAAAAATAAACTACTGCAAGTAATCCCAACACCGGCAAACAGCCAAAGATAAGGCTCCACGTGTAGCAGTTAGCAAGCACTTACACCCCTACGAGCGATTGTAAAGATATTTTTACGTGATTTGTTACGTGACTCGCTACGTACTAACGTTAGGAGACGCTATATGTTTTACTTTAGGGAAATGGACGAAACAGATTTAGGAAATTTTTAGTTTTAAATTTTGAAACATGATTAATGTGTTTTTTTATATATTTTTCATATTATATACACTATATATATAGTCCATCGTCCAAGCTAAAATCAAAACTTCTGGAATGATTTTGAATATTTTGAATAAAGCTTTTACTTATATGCATTAAATATAATTCTTTTAGTAGTTATCTTGACAATACGTTACATCTACCTACTTTATTAATCAGAGAAAAATATAAAGTATACTTTATTGTTTAGTAATTTATTATCAAAATATAAAATCTTATAATGAATAATAATAAATTATGGAAGATGAAATTATATTTTTTTTATTATAATTTTATTATTATTTTTATAACTAAAATAGCTCAAATTCCTTTTAGATCTTGATTGACCTTCGTTTTCAAGGCAGAACGAACAGAGCAAGCTAATTAAATGAACTGAAACCACACATCGCGTGTAAAGTTATATACCACTACACCACGATAGCCTCTGATTAAATAAAATAAAAATACAAATTGGATGTTTTTCGCAGTCTTCTTGTTCCATAAAAACTTAAAAACCTGAAAACAACAAACAACAAGTGAAATGTTGTGCAAATATTTTTTCAAGAAAACGAAAAGTTTACGAGACAATAATCCTGACTCATAAAATTCCCAGTGAAATTTCTTTATTTGCTAAGAAACAGAACACCTACGGGTATCTTATCTCGGAGTCGTGCCAAAGTAACCTGCATACAGTTTACACTGTTCCTAGGTACTGCGAATGAACGGTGAGTTATCTGAAATATGCATATTGTTTTGGAAAATTATTTTTTTTTTAGTTTCTCGCTGTATCCCGCATATAGCAGGTTAGTGAGGGGCACTGGAAGTTTAGTGGTAAATCATTCCTTTTCTTTTTAGACACTACCATTCTCCACTC
The DNA here is from genome assembly GCA_021202915.1 of Heliconius himera. Lineage (NCBI taxonomy): Eukaryota > Metazoa > Arthropoda > Insecta > Lepidoptera > Nymphalidae > Heliconius > Heliconius himera. The sequence continues at coordinate 69,083 of JAJHJA010000651.1, forward strand.
TCTGCCGAATTTAAGAAGCTTTGCGTTGGGTGGCGGAAATCGAAACCGCGCTTTGCCCTGTTAGCAGAAGTAGGAAATGAAAATATTAAAAATTCTATTTTCTCGAGTGGGAATCGAAGCCCCGATCTGTTGCGTTTACAGCCGCACGCTTGTGCCCTTTCATCACGACTGGCCTCATGATATGTAATGATATATCTTTGTGTATTGTTATACAATAATAATATAACTTCTTCATGGCACAGTGGAATAGTGTCTGTCTAATGAGACAGTTTTGGGTTCGATTCACGTTCAGCTCAGGTAAGAAGACATAGCACTGATTTCCGTAAATCAACACGCAATGTCTAGAAAATAGAGCAGAAAAAAAAGGAGTGTATAGGTTTCCCACTCTGAAATTTGTGAAATATAGTGTCAAACTAAAAAAAAATCTCTCTACTCGATATGTCTTGTCTAATAGAAACAATAAATCTCATTATACATAGTTGTTTTGAAGAAAAAATAAAGAAAAAAAAAATCCATTCGTTTAAAACTAAAGTGCGATGTTAACAAAAAACTTACGGCGAATTTTCTACTGAGACAAACAAGCCTCCCGAAATAACACATAAATTTGTCCATCCACTGATTAAAACATAAGCAAATTAATATAGAGGCCATCGTGGCGCAGTAGGGCAGAGTGTAATTTTACATGCGATGGTTGTAGGTTCGGTTGCCACTCGGTGGAATGAAGACCTGGAGCTGAGTTCTGGCACTCAACAGACAATGTCTTGAAAATTGGGCGGGAAGTAGGAACCAGAGTATCTTAATACTAGGTTCCTTCGAGAAAAATCGTGAAACTGGAAACTTCTCAAGTTAGCCACATTTTTAAATTTTTAAATTTCTTATGAATTAATAAGCTTCGTGGTACGTGACCGTAAGTATAAACGAATTCTAAAGAATAACCAAATAAAATGAATAAAAAAGTTTTTTCTTATTTAGTATACCAGCTATTATAGTTCAGTGGAATAAGCATATGCTTTTAAGCGCGACGGTAGTCTATTCGATCCCCACTCGGAGAATAAACTATTTTCATTGCCATGCTCAAACGACGCGACGTTGAACCTACAACTATCGCGTTGCAGTTACACTCTTGTCTCACCTCTGCACCACGACGGCCTCATATAATATAAAAAAATAGATGTTATGTTATATAATATATTTAATGAGGCCAGTCGTGGCGCAGGAGCATAAAGTGTGACTGTAAAATCGATTGGTTGTGGGTTCGATCCCCACTCGAGGAATTGAAATATTTATTCATATTTCCATTTCTTCGCTCTGATGTCGAGGCAAAGCGCGACGTTGAGTTACGCAATGCCTCCAGAACTCGGCGGAAAGTAGGGAACGGAGTGTTTTAACACTAGGTTCCCTCTGCCTACCCTGCTGTGTGCGGAGTACAGCGTAAAGCTGATATATTTTTTTTAATTTCATTTAATTTTTAATGTTATATAATAATCTTATATTATATTATATAATATTAATATAACAATGACTAAATATTTCAAAGAGTTATCACGAAGGCAAGTGGTACAAGTAACAGATAAGCATTATCTGAAATTGCCTAAATTAAGCGTGGAAGTGTCGCGGTGCGGCTCGGGGTTTAATTTAAATGTTGTCAGGTTAAAAATGGGAACGACGCTACCTGTCGCCGTGACGCTACGTGACATGTCACGCTAGACAGTGACAACTTAAGGGGATGTTTGTATGTATAAACAGGTATATCTACTTATTTGCGTATATCTATGTATGTATATTTTTATTTAAGTTACATTAAATTTTTATGAGAATTATTTTTTAATTTGAGTATATTTAAATACGTTTTTTTTTGCTGAGCGGCGAAGCTCAACGCCGCCCTTTACCTCAACACTAGAGCGAAGAAATGGAAATATAAATAAAAATAAATATATCAATTCCTCGAGTTGGGATCGAACCTACAACCAGTCGCGTTTATAGTCACGCCTTGTGCCCTTGCGCCACGACTGGTCTCAACTGGAGTCAATAAAATATTTAACATTTTCATATCTTCGTTTTAGTAACGGGGCAATGAGGGGTTGAGTTCCGCTGCTCAGCACGCAATGCTTCCAGAATCTGACGTGTGTCTCAAGTCTTAACACTAGGTGTCCTTTGCCTACCCTATTATATACAAAATATAGTGTTAACCTAAAAAAAAAAGTAGCTTAATTTTTCACTGCCATATATCGTCACCCAGAACGGCCCTTCGATTAGCATTAAACGTCGTTTTTTCTTGACTTGGTAATTTTTATTTTCCACCGTTCATCACGTCTCGCGGGGTGTTCGCGTCACGTCGTGTCACGTCGCGTGACAGGTGACGGTTGGCCTTTTTGCAAATTAATAAATTGTGTTTACTCACTTACATATAACGTTAAAGATGGGGTGAGTGTAGAGTGATGGGTGGAGAAATATTTTTTTTGCTTTTTTTGTTTATGGTCCTTGTGATCTTAGTGATCAGGACTATTGTTTTAAAATTATAAGTCTTGTATTAATAAATAAATTTATATTGTAAGTGGTAACAAGCGGCGTTGAATTCCGTCAATCAAGACGGAATGTCTCCGGAAATCGGCGGAAAGTGGGTAACGGAAATGTCTTAATAGGAACGGAGTGTCTTAAAACTAGGTTTTCAGGTTTCCTCTGCCTACTCTACTCTGATACGTGCGGAACACCTGATGTAACTACAAAAAAATTACAATAGTTTAATACTCCGAACGAGAATCGAACTTACAAACGTCGTGTTTATAGTGAGACGCTCTGCCTCTGTGCTACTAAGGAAAATCACTTAATAATAAAATATAAACACTATCCCTACATACAACTATAAGCAACATATATTTGAGGCCAGTCGTGGCGCAGCAGCACGGGGTGTGACTGTAAAACCGACTGGTTGTGGGTTCGATCCGCACCCGTGAAGCTGATTTATTTATTTATTTTTAACTATAAGCAACCTCTATTACTTAACTATAATTTACTAAATAACACATTCAAATTCATCAAACCACCAAAATAAGATACCCAGCGACAATATTCTGAAGTAAACAAGTAAAAGGGAAGTGCAGAGACAGCGAATGTCTATTTATCGGTTCTTTATATTCTGTGTCGGTAAGTCCCGTAACCCTATTAGGCTGGAGGGGCCTAATGAGGACCATCTAATTATCGCCTCGGCGCTACGTGCGCCAGTTGTTAACACCTGAATAATGCGACAGGTTGAAAATGTTGATTGTGTTTCGTATTCTATTGTAATGTTTTGAGGCAAGTCGTGGATGTGAACGCGACGGGTTGTGGGTTCGATTTCCGCTCGAGGAAATTAAGTATTTAATATTTTCATTTTTATGATTTGGTGTCGAGGCAAAGCGCCGCGTTAGGTTTCCTCAATAAATATGCATTGAATCCAGAATTCAGCGGAAAGTGGGTAACGAAGTGTCTTAAAAGTAGGTTCCTCTGCTTGCTTTGCTCCATGCGGGGTACTGTGTGAAGCTGAAGTTGTTGGTTCAAATCTGTAGATAGCTTCACGCTATATTCCGCCTTCATAGCGTGACAGTCTGTTGACAAGAAGTTACAAGGCTACTTTTTTGACGTCAATTAATTTACCATCGGGTCGCTAAAGTTACTGCTTCAGACCTGAGAATAACCGTCGCAAGATGCTCAGCTTGACTTTATTTTTAATTTTCTTAGATTCGCATATCACAGGCAGAAGAACAATATCTTATAACACTAGTTTCTCTTCGCCTAAATCGCTAAATGCATCGATTTCTCAAAATAAATACAAATTCTTTATATAAAATGTCCTTTACTTAGTATTTCTAATGTAGAAAGAAAGCCAGGTCGCCCCGTCATCAGTGGCGGTCGTAAATCAGCGCACCTGACCGAGGGCACTTGTCTAAACGCATAAATCTCGGGGTCACTAAGCGGGTAGGGTTGTTTTGTTGTTTATATCGATGTTTTGTTTTAGGGGTGTCTTATTGTTATTATTTTTTTTACATCACTTTGCTGTCAGGCAGGCAGGTAAGCAGAGGGAACCTACTATTAAGTAACTTCATTTAAATATTTTTGCTCAACTTTTTAGGTAATGCATTGAGTGACGGAGCTCTACATACGTACGTTTAGTCAACTGGAACGGAAAAAAAATTTTTTTTTTAATATAATGTTTTGCCGAGTGGTGATTTAATTTCTTCTTGGTTACGTAATATCCTTATCTAAAGTTAATGGATTATAAATAAAAAATAATATTATTGACATAAGTAAGCTAGCAAGTGCTCTTTGGAACGTTGAGAGGATAACAATGTATTATCTGGTATTTTAATCATAAGAATATCGCAAGTAACGCTTTTCTAATAGTAATACTAAAAGAGTGATAAAGCGCAGCGTTAAAGTCCGCTATCGACTAGCATGCGATATCTCTATAAATTGACAAAATATCTTAACACTAGATTCTCTCTACTTCTCTGCTATATAAGAAAGAAAAAGTGTGGAAATTCCATAACAAAGTCATTTCATCCATATTAAACTACAATGGCTTTATAACGTATAGATATTGAACAACGTGTTCAAGCTTAATAAGCTATAAAACTTAATAACATACCATGCTTGTCTCTACTTGATAGTTATTTATATTAAAATAAATTAAATTGACGTAACATCGACACCAATTACTATCACATCACTAATCATGATAGGGAGTCGAACTCGTAAATATTGAAGTATTGACTTCGCGGCGACTGCGGGTTAGGTTGACTGTTTAGTAATGATAGTGAGGTTGAACCTATTTTCAACCAAGATATATAGATCGGGGTATAGTTAAGTTTTGGACTATATGTTCAAATCGCTTTTGGGGAAATGTTTTTACTATGTTATATGGTTGTTTACTTTATTTATTTTAGATTTTAGTTATATATTTTAATATGGGGTTAGAATAAAGAAATCTACGTCTATAGGTATTTAAATCCTGGAAGAGTTCAAGATATTTCGGCGAACATTAACAACAAAATTAAATAAATAGATTGTGTATCAATATTACGAGGTCGTCGTGGCGCAGGGTGTGACTGTAACATGACGGTTGTGGGTTTGATCCCCACTCGATTGAATAAATTATTATTTATTTATATTTTCATTTCTTCACTCTGGCACCAAGCTAAAAGTCTTGCGTCTGGCCACGCAAAACTTAATGCCACAAATATTCAGCGGAAAGCGAGGAAAGGAATGTTTTAACACTAGGTTCCATCTGCCTATCCTACTGTGTGCGGGATACAGCGTGAAACTGATGCGGCGGCCGTGAACCGTGATAGCGGCATACCATCTAACTATAAACGCTGTCAACAAAACAAAATAAACACAGTCATGTTTGGGAGCCTTTTGTTTTAATAAAAAAAATATTTAATTAAAACTAGAGTATTTTAAAGTATTTGAAACTAAAAGTTTTTGGTACCGATTCCGACTCGTAATATTTATTTCCTTGCTTCTGGTAACATGAATTGGGGCCGCGCTAAGTATCCTTAGTCAGTGCGCAATATCTCGAATATTGAGTATCTCTACCACTAGGTTCCCTCTGCCTACCCTGCCATATGCGTCGATCTATTAATTATTTTTATTATTAAACTAGTTAGTTCTTTAATGCGATATGTACAAAAAAATAAACATACATTCAAAAGAACAAAAAAGTAAATAAAAATGTAACAGATAGGTAAATGGAAACTACAAAACTTTTTAATGTTTTCCACAGTTAAATTAAAATGCAAAGTATTATAAGAAACGTATCTTCAGGTTGGTAAATGGGAAAGAAATTAGTGCCTCCTTAGTTAGTAGTCCAGACGAGCGCGTCGTAATACAGGTTGTCGCTACTCGCATAGTAATATACCTGTCGCAGTTTTAAATTTAATGTTTTATTTTAAAATAAACAGCAACTAAAGGTAATTTAGACATTTTTATTACATTTGTACTAATATTATAAAGCTGTAGAGTTTGTTTGGTTGAACGCGCTACTCCGGGAACTACTGGTTTAAATCGTAGAAATATCCCGAAGAAATCTATAGGCGATATAGCATCATAGTACTGGCGGCCTACGTTACCCCCTGTATTTCGAGTGTCATTATTTCCTTTTGGCCACGTGGTAAAAAAGCCGCAGGTATATTTTTTTTATAAAAGTATCAAACAAATAAAAAAATACAAGAAGTAACGAGGGTACTGTGACCAGCTCAATGTAAGAATTTCAACGTAGCTCGAGAAAGACGTATTTAAACTTAACTTAATTTAAACTGCTACGTTTCTAATGTTATTACATAGGTTTATTACATATTCTTCTTATACTTATATTAATGTGTCATCGTATTTTGACAATAAAATAAATATTTAAGTTTGAAATTTATTATGCTGAGAGGTGGAACTGACTTACCATACATGACCATAAACTTGATTTAATTATATAAAAACTTGATTTTGATCTCATGAACTTGATAAAAAAATAATAATAAAGTATTAAATATTAAATTGAAAAGTACTGTGTATAGTACTTTACACATATTACTTTACACATAAGGTTAATGGTTTTAATTTGGCTAAATTACAGAAAAACGTGGCTAGTCACCTGACTCCCCCCTCCCCTCCTTCCTTCCATGGCTAAGCTTAAAAAAGTATCTACTAGAAACCTGAAACTTTTATATTAAGTTAGAACTTTGAGGCCAGTCGTGGCGCTGGGGCACAAAGTGTGACTGTAAAACCGACTGGTTGTGGGTTCAATCCCCACTTGAGGAGATGAAATATTTATTTAAATTTATATTTCCATTTCTTCGCTCTGGTGTCGAGGCAAAGCGCGGCGTTAAGTTCTGCCACTCAACAAGCAATGCCTCCAGAATTCGGCAGAAAGTGGGGGAAGGAAGTGTCTTAATACTAGGTTCCCTCTGCCTACGCTGTAGTGTGCGGGATACAGCGTGAAGCTGATTTATTTTATTTTTTATGTGACGTAGCAATATAGATATCCATCAAGGTACACCCGTAGCAGGTCTACGCAAATGGCTACACGCTGTGACCGCATCGATAAAACTTTTCCTATTACCTGTCTTCGCAACATTTGTTACGGAAAACGTAATTAATATACTTCCGATACGCTTACAAACTACTTCCGATTGCTTTATTTTTCTCTAATTATAGTAGGAAGGGACAGCTTGTTGATATTAGTTATCTTTAATTTTCTGCTTAAAAGTAAATGTTAATAAATGTTTTGTACATATTGAAATATATCTTTTTGAAAATATGCTTTTATTTTACAATTTTTATTTGAGATTTTTTTTTGTCCTTACGGCGCTTGAAGTTGGATAAGAATCGTCAGTCGGTTCTGCTTAACTCGCATTCAGCATCTTTCCGCGACCTTGATTAGATCGCCGTTCATATTACATATTACAAATACATCTCATACTTATAATAAATCAATCAATCAGCTTCACACTGTATCCATACACTGCAGGGTAGGCAGCGGGAACCTAGTGTTAAGACACTCCGTTCCTCACTTTCTGTCGAATTCTCGAAGTCGAGGCATTGCGTGTTAACTCGCAGGACTCAACGCCGCGCTTGTCCTTGACACCAGAGCGAAGAAATGGAAATATAAATTTCCTCGAGTGGGGATCGAACCCACAAGCAGGAGGTTTTACAGTCACATTTTGTGCCCCTGCGCCACGACTGGCCTCTTACTGGACTTATAATATATATAAGAAAAGTAAAAAAAAATTGAAAGACACATTTCGAAAATCCCCTCTCACACGTTTCAATATTTTATTACAAAAACGTCTTCTTAACTGGAATAGTTGGCACAAGTTTTAGAAAAATTTTAACGAACAAAAAGATTCTAAATGTACTCTCGCCGTTCATCTTATTTATGGGTCCATTCACAATTTACAATGCCTAGATTTTAATTTAATTTCTGTCTGGGTCTGGATCTAGGTACTAAATCATACCTGGCAGGTGCCGGGGCGGCGATTTAGTCAAGCGTGAAGTAGATAGTAATAAATTTCTACGTAGAAGGTAAATCCCATAAAATGCGTCATAGAGAATCAATGGAGCGTGATGCCATGAAGTATGATGTCGTGATTGGACGCTGTGAGCTAGAATGTGGGAAATTTACAGGGGAACTAGCAAATTGTTTGTTCTTTTTTTTAATTGGTAGAGAAAAAAATCACAAGTACAACCCAAGTAAATGAACGTAGAATTGTGAGTTTTAGAAAATAGGTTTTGAAAAAAGAGGCTTACATCAACAACATTTTAAAATGTCGTTTGAAATATATAAGTTGTAAAAGAGATGAAATTAGACAAAATGCGGCGTTGAGGTTCTACCAATACAGAAAAGGCCCATACTATAAATTTAAACGTGTTTATAATGCAGGACTTTTTTTGGCTGCATTCCCTTGAGTAGCATTTCAACCTACACCATCGTTTTGAGTCAAATACGTCCCATATGCACCATTATTACATTATTATAACTTAACTTTCATTGAAAAAAATGCAGTAATGCAATAAATGCCTATTTGTGATTTTTCTTATATTTTCTTAGATTTAAAATATTCTTATATTTAAATATCTGTAACTTTTACTGTACTGTACTGTGTGTGCATTCTGAAATCTGGAGAAGCGAGAAAATGAAAATATAAATTAAAATAAATATTTCATTTCCTCGAGTGGGCATCGAAGCCACAACCAGTCGATTTTGCAGTTACACTTTGTGCCTCTGCGCCACGACTGGCCTCAACTTCCTTTATGTAAAATTAATATTATACAAAAAATTTATTAAATTATTAATGTAGCAATAGATTTTTTGCTGAAAAAGGAAATTCTGCTCTATAATACGCTGACAGGTTAATAAAATTCTCATCACAGAACTATCTGGTGCCATCACTAGGGTTGTAAAACTCGGACCAATAATTCACACGCCAGTCGTTACGGCTCATCACTTTATTCGAAAAACCCACGTGAGACCAAATCCTGGAAAACTTACAATTGTATTAAATTACACCAAAATGAATCTTATTTTAAAGGATTAAAATTCTATGTAAGTGAACAAATAAAATTGTTTTATGTGATATGCTAAGTTAATAAAATACTAGGTGATAGAAAGTTAACCTTATTCAGTTGTAATAGAGGTTAGGTCCAAAGTAGATATATGTTTGTATATCAGATCGTACGTCAAAAAGTCTCATTTGCATTGGGCAGGAAATATACGAGTACTTTCATGCAAAGCTTTACAATATTTTAGAGGTCCATTGTAAATCTCGTGTTGGGGTGCATTTTGACTTCTTAATCTAAATATATATTTGCTAGTCCTTGTTTATATCTATGGATATGATTGTAGAAGCAAAAAAAAAATCCCTGCGTTATAATAGGGTAGGCAGAGAACCTAGTGCCAAGAACGTAACTCAACGCCACACTTATATATATTGAAGTGGAAGAATGAAAATAATTCATTTATCTTAGTGAGAATCGAACCTTAAACTATCGTTTTTACAGTCGGTCGCTCTTTCCACTCAGTACGATGGCCGAACAGTCGACAGTTAATCGATTAAAATAGTTACATTTTTGTTTTAAGCGAAAAGAACAGAACTGAATATTTTAAACATTTTTAAAGTGTTAATCCACACTTAGGAAGGAAAAATACTTATTTAGAAAACGTATAAAACTTTGAACGTCGGTCTGGACTCTGGTTGGTTTCCAAGAGGTGCGGTTGCGAGTCCCGCTACGTTAAATTTTTTATACGTTTTCTAAATAAGTAGAACAGAGTATTTAGAAATTATTGCTCTATTTTCACGCTATAACAGTTTTTTTTATATTTTTCATCTATGACAACTTAGCTTTTCTCGATTTCTAACATAACACAGTGTCAAATAAAATGCAGAAAAGACCTAAAAATAACAAATAAAACCTAACGTGTTATTTTTAAATATACATACATACCTGATATTAGAATTTCAGTATCATTCCATATGTAAGAAGTTGATCGAGTAAAAGCTTTGAGACTTGAAATATGATGTTATCCGTCGGCTCCGTCTGCGGTCTAGACAAATCCTAGACGAATAGGTGTTCAGATGATTGGTAGGTGAGAGTTTACTTTACTATAGCTAACTAGCTTAAATTCTTAGTTGGTTTTACATGGACTTTATAAAATTAATAATTTTAAAGGATCAATAAAAAACAAGCACCAATTAATGTTATTTTTTAAATTTCAGTTTGGTGTCGAGGCAAACCGCGGCGTTGAAATCCGCCACTTAAAAAGCAATACCTTCAGAATGTCTTAACAATAGGTGCTTCTGTCTCTGCAAAATGCGGGATTCCGAGTGAAGCTTAAAAAATATATACCTTTAATAACCAGAATTTAGTCTTCAGTATTAGTAGTCGCGTGTGCACATCAGAAGTTATCTTAGTTAGGTGTTCCACGCAAGCGATAAACTCGATTTATCATCTTAGAGTAACAATATCCAATATGGTTATTGAAAGCTTTATGCTCTAAATTTCATTAAAGGTAAAGTTTATATATTTATTCTCTACGCCCATATCTAAGTTTATTATATTTATATAGATATTTTTGTCAGTTAGTATGTAGGTCGAGGCCGTAAGGCGCAGGGGCACGAGCCTGTGACTGTAAACACGACTGTCGTGGGTTCGATTCCCACTCGGGGGAATGAATTATTTATTTTAATTTTCTTCACTCTGATACATAGGCAAATCGCAGCGTTGAGTTCCGCCATGCAACACGACATGCCTCGAAAAATCGGTGGCAATTTAACACAAGGTTATAGGAAAAAAGAAAATTGTAACATACAATATAATTTTTTTTTGTAATTTTTTTTAAGACAACATTTTTAATCATTTGTCCATCCAATATTCATGGATCCTTTGATCTTTTTGATGGTAAGGGTTGCCTAGAACAGATCACCTGTGACGATAAGGCAACCTTTACATCACAATTGTGAACCTTTTCTTGTCTTCTTTTTTATGTATTGCGGTGTAATATAGTATTAAATTGTATTTTAAATAAATGTTACTTTTGATTTAAGTAACAAAATTAAATAATCCATAATATATATGGCAAAAAGACTAAAAAAAACACTTAATCTATACTGTATTTACAAAGTAGGCTAGGCCAGTCGTGGCGCAGGGGCACAAAGTGTCACTGTAAAACCGATTGGTTGTGGGTTCAATCCCAACTCGAGGAGATGAAATATTTACTTAAATTTATATTTTCATTTCTTCGCTCTGGTGTCGAGGTTAAGCGCGGCGTTGAGTTCTGTCACTCATCACGCAATGCCTCTAGAATTCGGCAGAAAGTGGGGAACGGAGTGTCTTAATACTAGGTTCCCTCTGCCTACCCTGCTGTGTGCAGGATATAGCGTCAAGCTGTTTTTATTTTTATTTAAAAAGGCGAAAAAAACCACTTAATCTATGCTATATTTATAAATCCTCCAAACAACACTATTTTCTAAGTTAAATCTCTCATACCAGAAACTACGTAACAAAGTAATCAACAGTTTACACCCCCAGGTTAACGAGATACAACAATAAACGTAACAATCGTGGACCCTGAAACGTCCCGAGAGGACCCTGGAGACGAATAAGCCAAGTTACCTTTGTTTTCAGGAAAGACCTTTCGACCTAAAATGTTTTCGCTTTGTAAAATCGTTTTAATAAATCTGTTTACACTGTTATTAATTTTGTTATGTTTTTAATTATTATTTTTTTAAGCAATAATAAGAGGCTATTAGTGGGCCAGGGGCGCAAAATGTGGCTGTAAACACGACTGATTATGGGTTCGATCCTCACTCGGGGAAATTAAATATTTATTTAAATTTATATTTTCATTTGTATATTTTCTGGCGTCAAAGGAAAGCGCGGCGTTAAGTTCCGCCATTTAACACGTAATGCCTCCGAGTTCAGCGGAGCGTGGTGTATAGAGTGTCTTAATACTAGATTCTCCTGCTATTTGCGGGATACAGCGTGAAGCTTATTTATTTTTTTGGTCAATAATAATTATTTTTTATTGGTGCAACATTCGGTCCCTAGTGTCTCTGGTCTCTGTAGCCAGATGGAAGCGCTAAACTAGGTTCCCTTGGGCTACTATGTATGGGACAATTGGTATACGCGCACTTTTTAATTAGATATTTGCTAATGGTGGAAACAGCTAACAAAAAAGAAAGAATAAAAAATAAACACTTAAATTTTTATAATAAATATTATTATTTTAGTTACAACACTCCGTTTCCATTAAAATTCTTCCGTTTCCCAGTTTCTGCTGAACTCTTGCGGCGCTTTACCGCTGCGCTTTGCCGTTACCGGAGCGACAAAATGACAATATCAAATATTTCATTTCTTCGAGTGGAAATCGAACCCACAACCTGTCGTATTTACAGTCGCCCTTTTATGCCCCTGCGCCACGACTGACCCCTTATCATTATTATATAAATTTCATTAACTTCCAAACTTCCAAATCAACTATAGATACTTATTTTAAAACTATATAACATACAATTTACGATCGACGTATATAGATGTTTGTCCTACGACGTTTCCAGCTAGCGTTTTAGAGGAGCAAATATTCACCGTTGGTTGGCGATGGAACGGGTAAATATTATTGAGTGGACAGATCTTGTTACGCGATTGGAATTCTGAAACGCCACTGTGGGAGTGTCAATAAAAAGAAACTTTTAAAGTATTGCAATTTTATTATTGTGTTATTTATTGGTGGTTTGCCCTGGTTTTGTTTGGATGTGAGTTAAATAAAAAAAATAAAACAGCTTCACGTTGTATCCTGTATTCAGCAGGGTAGGCAGAGGGAACCTAGTGTTAAGACACTCCGTTCCCCACTTTTCGCTGCATTCTAGTGGCATTGCGTGTTCAGTAGCAGAATTCAACGCCGCGCCTTGCCTCGAAACCAGAGCAAAGAAATGGAAATATAAATTTAAGTAAATATTTCATCTGAAGTAAGTACCAATTTTGAATGTAACAAATTTTTAATTAAAAAATTTAAGAGATAGTTTGTTATACAAATAAATTTATTATATGTATGTATATTTTGCTGTCGGATTCACCAGTGCCGAGATAAATGCAAAAAAAAATAAACTTACAATGTCAGAAGAAAGGACCTTTCTATACCAGTGCCTGGAATTGGACCTCCCGGACGCCCAAGGAAGCGTTGGCTTGACGTCGTGATGCAGAATGTTTTTTTTTCGACTTGGCTTTATGGCTGCTGACCTGGACTTGAATACAGAACGTGAGAACCAATAGAAAACCCTCAAGTAAATTGAAGAACACAAAGCGTGGATTTTGAGTAGGAAGATAAACACCAGTATTAATACCAGGAAGAAGAAAATAGATGGAAAGTGACTTTATTTTATACAAATACTATGTAAATGAGAAAAAAAATATTATAAAATGAAAAACATAAAAATAAAACGAAAGAAATTATAATTTTACAACATTTTAAACTATTTAATAACAGTCTATAACATTTTATTATTCTTAAAAACTTTGAAATTACAACTCTGTTCAAATGAAATGAAATGAAATAACTTTAATTCGAAGTTTTCAAACAAATAAATGAAACTCGTTACTAAGTTTCAGGTTAGCCAGGTTAAGTTATCTGGCAGCCGCGCCAAGATTCTTGCGGGACCAAAATGAAGACGTTCCTCGCTGATAATCTTATTAATGTATAGTTTTTATGTTCTGACACTAATAAAGACAGTATATCTTTTTTTTATAGCTTCTAGTAGGATAGATAGAAGGAGCCCAGTTCCCTACTTTCCGCCGGATTTTGGTATTGAGTGGGGGATCTCAAAGCCGCGCTATGCTTCGACACCAGAACGAACAAAAAAATATTGAATATAGATTCTTATCAATATTAAATATTTTAATTTCTTCGCTATGGTATCGAGGTACATCCTATACATCCTCGAATGGGAATCGAACTCACAACCTGTCGCGTTTACGGTCCCATGCTTGTGCCACTGCATCACGACTAGCCTTAATAAAGAGTTAAAGTTATAATAAAAATCATTTTTATGTAATTTTTTAATACAAATGATTTTTTATCAACAATCGTGTATATTTTTTTATATATAAATAATGAAGTATTTTCTTTCCTAACTATGAAATAACACTTTAAAAATAAAAATAAATATACTAAATATTTTGGAGAAAAAGAAAAATCCTCATAAAATAAATTCCAGTCAGGTCAGGTTAAGAAGCTTTCAAATGATTTACCGGTAACAGCAACTAAACGGATTATTTTCTGACTCACGTACGATATGGAGTATCGACTGTTCACTGTAATTTGTGGATACTTATTGGAGGAAAGGTCTTGGTTTTTTTTTTAAATCGTACAATTTGTTTTTATAAAGCAAATTCAATAAACATAGTGTACAAGCAGTGGTAGTAGGTTCGATCTTTTTCCTTCCTAAATTAAGTGACTATGTGGAGAATGAATAATACTTCTTTTTAATGATCTTAAAAAAAAAAAAGTTTTACGCTGTATCCCGCACACAGCAGGGTAGTTAGAGAAAACCTAGTGTTAAGACACTCTGTTCCCCACTTTCCGCCGGAAAACTGGAGGTATTGTATATTGAACGCGCTATTCTCAGAAACTACTCTATGGTTCTAATTAAAAATCGTTATGTATTGCGTAGTCCATTTATTGAGGAATGTATATATCAAGAGGATGTGTATGTATCATCAGCATAATTTATTATGCGGGCGAAGCCGCAAATATTTAGTAATGTAATTATGAAAGAAATCTATTTTTTCAAGTATTTTTAAATGGCTTCATATTGGACTTAAGGAATAAGATATAACAAACACATATTTAAGATGTATATTTATAAAATTATTGTCGCAAATATTAGAAAGGGGTTAACCATTATTTATTATATTAATAGTAAAATATTAAAAAAAATAAATAAAAAAAGATAGCATGCATCGGCCGGGAATCGAACCCGGGCCGCCCGCGTGGCAGGCGAGCATTCTACCACTGAACCACCGATGCTTATACAATATAAATAAATATAACATTCTTATAAAGTTTAGAATGTTAAAAACCATTGGAAATTAAACCTAAATATGATGTATATAAGATCAATATTTTATAACTTGTTATCGACAGAGATTAGAAAGGAAGATGGTCATTTTATAAAGTAGTTGTGTATTCTACTGTTATATACCTAAATATATTTACTAGTTGCTGCTCGCAACTTTACTTGCGTGAATGATAAATCTAAAACCTCGTTTTTTTGCATTCCCATACTAATTTCGGAAAATCTTATTATTTACACTGGCCAAAAAGAACCCAAGAAGAACATGTCCCAGCAGCACAAAATTTGACTGTAAACATGACGGTTTTGGGTTCGATATGGGGATTCTCGCTGCTTGTGATAATAAGATAGCTGCAGCTCGGCCTACCCCGCGGGATACAGCGTGAAGCTAAAAAATATACCCATATTTATAATTGTATGTCTGGAAATCTTTACTTAATATTAATATAATACGATACGGGTTTTCCCCTTCAATAGACCTCAATTGCGTGTCAATTTTTGTACATTTATTCATTTTTCATACGCCATAGGTGTAAGAAGAAAATAGTGACGGCGAATCTTGAAAAAAAAATATTTCGAGGGCAGAATTTTCACGAGTAATTTTTGTGTGTTGAAATTTTTATGATTTATTTGACATATGGTATAATCAAAGGGAACCTAGTGGCAAAACTACTATTAGAGGCATAGTGTATTGAGTGGCGGATTTCGACATTGCATTTTGTTTATAACAGGAAATAAAACAAAAAAAATTATTTATCCATGTAAGATTTTTTTTACTTCACGCTATATTCATGCTTTATGGTAACCTGGGACGCTACTGTTAAGATACTTGGTTCTCAATTAAGATAATTCCGTTCCCTACTTTCGGTCGAATTCTCGGGAGTGTGTTGAGTGGCGGAGTTCAACGCCGCGCCTCGTCATTACTATTACAAGGAAAATATTAAATATTTCATTTCCTATAAAATAGTTCACTTCTAAATATGTTTTATATTGATGAAACAACAAACAAACACACGTAACATACTTTTTTTAAAATACAGTAGTTTTAAGATACTTTGTTTCCCATTAAGGCTCTTCTTTTCACCTACTTCCCGCAGTAACACGTAATTTTTGAGCCGATACTGAACAAGGAAAATGAAAATAATAAATATTTCATTTACTTGAGTGGAAATCGAACCCATAACGATCGCGCTTACAGTCGCTTATGCCCCTGAGTGCGTTGTGGCCTTTGTGGCACTATGAGACAGCTTCTGACTATAAATGCTAAGGTTGTGGGTTCGATCTCCAATCGGAAAATGATTATTTAATTGTTTTTTTTATTATATTTAATATATTTTTTAAATAATATGCAGCGTTGAATCCGCGTAAAGTGAGGAACAAAGTGTGTTAATATTGATTTCTCTCTGCCTATCTACATTGCAGGAAAAGGCGTAAAGCTATATTTTTTTTAACCAATTTTTTTTATTCAATAAATTTGTTTCCTAATCTATGACAAAGCGGTGTCTCGTCAATATGCGTGACAGGTGACGTGTTTGTACCGGGCACCGTTTAGTTAGCGCGCCCCTGATGGTTGTGGTGAAAAATGATTTTTATATAGCCTGGCTGTCATGGTGAGATGGTTTAATGAGCTTCTTATTATGTTAGTGTATAGATAGGAAAGAGAAATATTTCTATATATATATATTTTCTTCCCATATAATTATTACTTTTCGCAAAATTATGAGATCTTGTGGCGGACCAACTCTTTTTGTAATCAGTAAAATCTTTATCTTTATTTAAATTATTTACCATTCCGAACTTTCACGTTGTATACCGCACACAGCAGGGTAGGCAGAGGTAACCTAGTGTTAAGTTGGCTTTAGAGTAAACATTGAAAATTTCATAAAGTATTCGATGTTGTCTTTTTACCAGAGCGAGGTAATAAAATCATTTAATAATTCATTCTCCTGATTGGAAATCGAACCCACAATCTTCGCGGTTATAGTCACGTGCTTGTGTTTCTGCGCTATGACGGCCTGTTTTATTAAATTAAAAAAAACCGGTCAATTGCGAGTCGGACTCCCCCACTGAAGCTTCCTTACCAATTTTATTGCATGTATATGCGCTCATTTTGTTTTGAAATTAACTACACACATAAGCTTATAATTCTTTTTTTCTATGAAATATCTATAACTTTTCACGTTTTGGGTTTTTTCATTTATTTATATTATAAGTCTGCACTTCGTTCTAAGCTTCATAAGAGTAGGTTCACGGGTCCCTATAGATTACGAATACGCGGCAAATTTCATGCAAACTCAGCAAAATCGACGCCTAAATGCTCTTTTGTCTTATAAGCTTATTTTTTCAGTGCTTGGACTTTAGACTTTAATATTTGATGGTTATTTAAGCTTGGTATCTCCACACAATCTTGAGATAAATGCTCTTGATGACCAGACGGACAACAAAGCAATCCTATAAGGGTTCCGTTTTCACCTTTTGAGATACGGAACCCTAAAAATAGATAAAACATTATAAAACACGAAATAAAATGGTAATCGCTAACCCCACGTTATAAATTAAGCGGGTCGTTTAAAATCGTAGGTACTTTCATTCGCCATTCAACACGTACAGATCAATCGGTGTGGAGGCCTCGCAATAAATCTCTTTCAGTACATTTTCCAGCTGTTTTCACCTCACCCTGCATTTTCGACGATTTGTCGTATTATGGAGGACTAGTCATCGCTTGCAATACTGTTTGGGTGGACTTCAGGATATATAAATTGAATGTTTATAAGAAAAAATAGGAAGATGTTAATGAGTAATTGGTTGAAGAAAATGTCCCGACTTGTTCAACATTAACATTTTTTTAATTTATGGTTTTTTGTGTTTTTTTTCTTATTTTCATAATTATCTAGCTCCTTCCTTTTAACTTCTTCCTCCTCCTTCTCTTGGAAGACGAGGAAAAAATTTAAGTTATATATAATTTTTATTTATCATCGTTACTCCATCTAATAGCTACATTTACATTACAATATAATATGGGCAAGCACAAAACACAACTTAACCTAAGCATTCTATAGGTCACTATAATATTTAAAAGATTGTGCTCTAATTCCTAATCGTTGAAGTATGGTGTCACCTAGCGTCATCACCAGCTCAAGAGAAGTAAATATATTACGATTTTTATAAGAAATATGCCTATAATTCCAGAATCAGATCCTCACTTGGTGGTCCTATAGGTAAGTACGCTCTTTCAAATAAAAAAAACAGTTGTTAAAATCAGGCGACGCGTGGAAAACGAAGTGTCTTAATATCTACTACATTCTTTTTGTGAAACCTGCTATATGCGGGATACAGCGTGAACCTAAAACACACACCACTCAAAAGCACTCAAACTCACTCACAATTTTCACTAGCAAATAGAAATGAATACAAACTATTCGAAACATTCGAACGCCCGCACCGTCCACGGCGCGGATGTCTAAACATTGGAACAGAAACGATCGCTCAACACGTCGACAGCACCATTTGTCTCCGGCCACCTTTAAAAGCTATTCACAATCATTTTTCTTTTTAAACCTTCGGCTAACGTTCACTTTTTCAATTGAAATATCTGTGCGGAACGGTTTAGAGTTGTTATTACTTGTTGGGGTATACGACTGGTTTTTTTTTAGTTTTTTTTCAGCTTCACGCTGTATCCCGCATACAGCAGGGAACCTAGTGTTAAGACACTACGTTCTCCCTTTTATTTATGTACATAGGTGAAATGTTGTATATTCTCTTAGTTATTGTTAAAACATACAATAATTTAAACAATAAATTCGATGTCGTCATGGGTTGTGGGATCGATTCCCATTCGGAGTACTGAATTACTGTCTTTTGCTGGCTCTGCTGGTAAGAAGATATAGCATGGTGTTGAGTTACGCCACTGACACACATGCAATGCACTGAATATGCAAAATACGCGATTAATGTCTATATTAGGACGTTACAAATATAATATAATAATAGAAACTTAAATAATCAATTATTTCTTCATCTTCTTCGTTCTATAAAGAGTTAACATATGCCTTAGTTATATTTGTCTAAAATTAATGTAATTGTTGCTATATTATGCTATATTATATTTTTTTTAAAACAAACGAGTTATTATGAATACAAAATTCCTTAACAAAATTTAAAATATTAAAACAATGTTCATTTAAAATCGAACTGACTACCACTTCTTTAATAGGCGTGTACTATCTAAAACAATATCCATTTAATCCTCCATCAGTAAAGACTGCCGTTTATCAGAGCTGCTCAGTTTTTAATTGAAAGCTCAACTTTGCATCCGTTGGTGCCATCAATATCCGTAACCTTTAGTTCGTCTCTTTTCGTTTCTTTACACGTTGATGCCGTTGTTTATCATCATTTGTTTTAATGGTGCCACTTTATAAGCTATTCGACTTAGAGCGTTGAGTTAGTATCAGGAAGCAATTTTAAGCTTGAGGTATTTTTGAGGTGTTATTGAGCACAGCGTTTGACTCTAAATGTATGTTGTGGATTCGATTCCCATGCGTGGGATTAATTATTCGGTGATAAGATAAAGCCTGGCGTTTAGTTCCCCCACTCAACATGCAATATCTGGAAAATTGGGCGGTGCGTGGGGAACGGATTGTCTTATTAAAAGTTAAAATAAATAATAAAATAAAGTATAACTTAACAACGTAATGAAATATCATTTAAAAGTGAGAAAAAAAAGACGGAGAACAGAATCTTCAAATTGAATGGCGTAACCCAACGCCTCATACATCTCAACAGGCCCCGGAAATCGAACCCAATACAGTTCAATAGTCAAATATACTTATATCAATAGCAATCAAGTATAACAAAGCCAAACGTATATATCTATCATTCCTATAGGATCTCTTCAAAAATTTCGCACTTCACAATCATTCAGTGAACGGATTAATCACTACGGGGCAATAAATCTCGTATAGGAGATCTGTTTTCCGGCTGTTTTCATAATCTACGTTTAGGGTTGATATGTGTTGTCCTAAATGGATTTAAAATTTAATTGCTGATTATGAGTGATTGTTAATGTTTATCAAAATTTGTAATGTAAATCAAAATTAATTAAATCAGTTTCACGCTGTATCCCGCACACAGCAAGATAGGCAGAGGGATCCTAATGTTAAGACCCTCCGTTCTCCACTTTCCACCGATTTCTGAAGGCATTGCGTGTGAATGTTGGAACACAACAAATAAATGTAAATAAATATTTCATATCCTCGACCAGTCGATTTTACAGTCACAACGTGGACTTTCTGTATTTCAAGGCACTATAGACTTTAATATTTAATATTTATTTTAGCTTTATATATCCACGCCATCTGGAGATAAATGATCTTGACTGACTCTCCGTGTGTGTCCGGACGATCCTTTAAGGATTCAGTTTTTACCTTTTAAGGTACGGAAAAATAAAAAAAAATAAAAATCAGCTTCACGCTGTATCCCGCACACAACAGGGTAGGCAGAGGGAACCTAGTGTTAAGACACTCTGTTTCCCACTTTCTGCCGAATTTTAGAGGCATTGCGTGATGAGTGGCAGAACTCAACGCCGCGCTTAACCTCGACACCAGAGCGAAGAAATGGAAATATAAATTTAAGTAAGTATTTCATCTCCTCGAGTGGGGATCGAATCCACAAGCAATCGGTTTTACAGTCACACTTTGTGCCGCTGCGCCACGACTGGCCATACAATAAAAATATTATAAATTATATATTTTTTGTAAGAATAGTATGTAGCAAAACTATATTTAATAAAATTTATTGGTCTTTTTTTAATTGGGGCTCCGTACCTCAAAAGGAAACCTTTATAGGATCACTTTGTTGTTCCATATGTCCGTCTGACGCAAGTCCGTCTGAAGCAACTTTCTCAATATATGGACATATCAATCTGATATTATTATCAAATATTCAGGGTCTACTTACTTACTTACTTTTAGAGAGAAACATCGATCTTCTAATTTGTACGAGATCAAAAAAAACAATCTTATAATTGTAGTTTATTTCATACAAAAAGGAGCATACATACGTCTGTAAACTTAAGTTTGTCATGTTTTATAAATCTTACTTCTACTTGACATACAATCCTGAAGTTGGTACGGAACCGTCGGTATGCGATTCTAACTCATTTTTTGACTGGGTTCTTTCACTTGTTACTTAAAAATAAATAAATTAAAAAAAAAGTATTCTTCGAAAATTATCATTTGAAAAAGCTGTCAAATTAAGTTGAATTGAACCCACAGCCATTCTTGTTTGTTATTACTACACCAAAGTGTACCAAAACAAGTTCTATTGAATCAAGAACCGTAGTTAAACAGTTTAGTGACTTTAATAGTTATAGTTAAAGTTAACTGGTTTATCTAGTTTCAAAGTTCAGGCAGGTGAGCAGTGGAGTGCGAGAGATAGTTTGCACATTGTAGTAAGTGAAATTTGACTTTTTGTTACTTTTGACGTTATCATTTGGATATTCTTTTTAGAACTTTGTTTTCGTTTTACACACATAGCCTTGTAAAAAATATTTATTTTATAAAATAAAATAAATAAATCAGCTTCACGCTGTATCCCGCACACAGCAGGGTAGGCAGAGGGAACCTAGTGTTAAGACACTCCGTTCCCCACTTTCTGTGGAATTCTGGAGGCATTGCGTGTTGAGTGGCAGAACTCAACGCCGCGCTTAACCTCGACACCAGAGCGAAGAAATGGAAATGTAAATTTAAGTAAATATTTCATCTCCTCGAGTGGGTGGTGAGTATTTATTTTATCATAATGATAATTTATTTTATTATATTTCTGAACTAGTTTTGATATATTACTTTCGTGCTAAACGGCAGAGCTTAACGCTGCTTTAAGATGCCAAAATGGGAAAATGAAAATAATATAAATATAATTAAGAACTATTGCATTTATTAATTACGAACTGATTTATAAATTAAATATCGAAATTAATTAATTAAATAAAAAATCGAAATTAATAAATAATTACATTTACATAACATTTTTTTATTCAAATCAAATGAAATTAGAAACAGAATGTAGCTAAAACTGTCTATTTATTCTATTCTTAATTCCAGCGTATGCACGCTCCTTCGGCAAACTCGTTAAGTGCGATTTTTTCACACTTTCGTTTCGGTTTTGTTAATTAGAAACCTGTCTGCTCCGTGACGAGCTCTGTCTGGGTAATGAAAAAAGGTATTTGAAATTACTTCATTTTGTTATATACTATGTAGGTATATTATATATGTATATACATTAAATTTAATTTTACGTTGTGTTTGTCATTTTCAGATAAAAAAATAACACTAATGTCGAAAGATCAGTTTTGAGACTATAAAAATTACATATAGCCGCGGCGTTAAATTCCGTTAAACATCTTGTAATAATTAGTATTCATTTATTTGAAAGTAGAGATTGGAATGTGTTGACTCTAGGTCTCTCTGCATGCCATGGTATTCAGGATAATGTATAAAGATGACAAAAGATCAAAAGACTTTCCCTCTGTTTACCGTATTATGTAGGAATCAATAAAAAAAATGAAATAAAACAATAGATACAATAATTTAACAATCAATTATAAATAATTCACAAAATATAAAACAATAGCTAAAAATGAAATTAATACGCTATTACCCTTGTTCCGGAACAATTACCTACCGGATTTTATTACGGAAAGTAATAAAAGGGGATTACGGATTCAATAGCTGGGCTGATAAAAGTTTGAGAGCACCTGCCCCGAATTTACGAGCAACCCCTTCGAAGTTTACCAATCATTTTCAGGTCTATTGGACGTTTTATAATGTGTATATAGCTTTTCTATTGTTTTGTGGACACTTGTGCTTATTGTATGCCAGGTTAATGAATGAAATGTTTACATTGTGTTGTTTTTAGCACTTTTTTCATATATTTTTTTCAAAGCTTCACGCTAAATTCTGTATAGAACAGACACAACGGATACCACTTCATTTTATTAATTTAATAATGTTATTGTAACGACTGAAATTAACCGTAGAGTGATAGTTTTCAAACTTTGTTTGCCGTAAAATGTGACAGATGACTGAAAAAATAATACCAGCCTACTTTTCCAAATAATATATAACAATTAATTTAAATTCTTATATTTATAAAAATAATCTATATATATAAAAAGACTTGTGCTGACTGACTGAGGTAAGACGCACGCAGAGCCGTAACCGCTGATGGTAGAAACGTGAAATTTGGGCAGATGTTTATTTTCATATTCTGGACATCCACTAAGAAGGGAATTTGAAAAATTTTAACCCTAAAATGAAATAGGGGTTGAAAGTTTGTATGGAAAAAAAATGTAATCTGCACCGATTTTTATAAAATTTGACATTCAGACTCTTAAAAATATTTCATTAAACACGTGTTTCATGGTTTTTTAGAATTCACCCCCTAAGGGTTCAAATAAGGCATTGAAAGTTTATATGGAAAAATCTTTAAATTGCCACCGATTTTTATAAAAATTTAAATTTATTGAACACGTTTTTCGTAGTTTTTTTAGAATTCACTCCTAATAAGCGGGCAAAGCCGCGCGCGCCCTCTAGTATAATATACAACAATTAATTTAAATTCTTATATTTTTTATTAGGTTCACGCTGCATCTTAAGTAGGTACCTAACGTTGGTAGTGGACCTTAACGTCTCGTTTTATCTTGTTACTAGAGAGCAAAGAAATGAAAAAAAAAACATCTCTCGAGTGGGAATAGAACTCCCGAACCCTGCGTTTAGAGTAAATTTGCCGCTGCGAAACAATGACCTCTTCTATCTTTATAAAAAACTAAAAACCAGCTTCACGCTGTATCCCGCACACAACCTGCAGAGGGAAGCTAGTGTTAAGACACTCCGTCTCTCACTTTCTGCCGAATTCTGGAGGCATTGCGTGTTGAATGGCAGAACTCAACGCCGCACTTAACCTCGACACTAGAGCGAAGAAATGGAAATATAAATGTAAGTAAATATTTCATCTCCTTGAGTGGGGATCGAACCCACAACCAGTTTTGCAGTCACACCTCGTGCCGCTGCGCTACGACTGGCCTCTTCTATCTTTATTATTTTTCAATATGTACTTAAGCTTTTGTAATCCACCGTTGTTTCAAGAATGCTCGTAACAATTAGAGGAAGACATAAACCGTACAGCAAGAGCTTTACGGACACCTGAGTTACTGTTTCGTTTTGTTCTCCCAAAGGAACTATTTGGTAGTGTGCTGAAACTTTAAGGAACTTGCTTGAATATATTGGATGGAGATTAAAAGATATTATTTTTATCAATTAAATTCGATGTATTATTCGCGTTGAAGCCATCGTGGCGTATTGGTACAGTGGGATGGATTCTTCTCTTCTCTAGCACGAAAAAAAGCGCGGCGTTGAGTTCCGCCACTCAAAACGCAATGTCTCGAAAATAGGGGGTGTAGGGGGAAAAGAGGGTATTTACACTAGGTACACTCTCTTTGTCCTGTAATATACGGCAAAAAAAAAGTCATCATAATTATTTACGCTCACCACAAAAGCCAATACAAAACACATTGGTCAAACAAAAAGGGAAATTCCGGAATCTCCGTAATTTCACAAATACACAGTCAAGCAAAAAGACCAACACGTTTTTGTCGGCACGTGAGTTGAATCCAATCATTTTTTTCTTATTCCGCCCCGATTGATTGGACGTGGGCATTTTTTCCGATTTTTTCCAGTTTGACCAACGCAAACACTGTGGGTGCAGGTGAGCTAAACGGTTTTCGATGTTTCATACAAATTGTTATGGTTTAAGCACTTTTGTTCTTTTTAGATATAAATAAATATATATTTTTGAGACAAAGCGAGGCGTTGTGTTCCACTATTCAACACGCAATGCTTCCAAAATTTAATGGAAAATAGGAAACGGAAATGTCCTAATGGGAATACATTCCCAGGAACCCTCTACCCTGCTATGTGCGGGATATACCGTTACGCTGTAAACATATATTTTTTTAATAAATTGTCTTCAAAATGGAAATTATTAAAGATTGGGTAATAAGATAGGAGACACTACTTTTATTTACGGAAATTTATGTAAAATATATAAATTGTAACTTATTGATGTAGCGTAGCGTTAGATTCTGCAACTTACACGTTATAACTCAAAATGAGCGAAAGATGGTAAAATTAATTTTTAACTAATGTAAATTTAATATTGTTTTTAATTTTTAATCAATATATCTGGTAACTAGTGATGAAAATTGGCTATTATGATGAGGCTGTTATGATGATGATGATGTGGAAGTCTAGTAACAGTAACATTGCTGCAGTAAATTAAATACCAAACTGAAAATATTTATCACCCAAATATATTACACATAGCTAGTCAACTAAAACCGTATTTTTTATTAGTAAAAATCTAGAAAAATTTAAAAGTCAAAGCTTATTTAAAACTCTCGATTCAGCTGAACGCTCCAGCAAAGTTAGAATCATAGTAGGTAATGAAAACTGCAAAGTTTGATGTAGCTTTTGAAAGTTCTATCGGTTCCGCGGACCGAAGGTGACCGGTGACTCATAGTAAATGAAGTATGGAGCTGAGATAAGGAAACCAATCTGAGAAGATATCCAAGTTTAAGAAGTCCAATTTGCGTGTCTGAATGGAACACGTTTTAGGATTTTTATGTTGCTTTCACGTTTTCTTGGTTTAAAAAGTTGTCATAATAGTAAAAGATAATTTTTGAGGTCAGTCGTGGAGCAAGGGTAAAAGCATGTGAATGTAAAGGCGATAGCTTGTGGATTGTGGGCAACCAAGTGTCTTATCACTAGGTTCCCTACATAGATACAGCGTGAAGGTGAATTAACACTAGGTTCCCATATGTGTAGTTCCCTGTAATGTGCTGATAAAAATAAGATATACGGAAGTGGTTCTGCCAAATATGCTCCAGAAAACGAAGATGAAACGACGGGAGAAGCGTATCATCTTCACGTTTTATCCTGCAAAGTATAGTAATAATAGTGTAGTGTTTATATATTCGGTTTCCACCATTTGCCTGAATTCGGAATGATGAGTGTTGAGTGGCGTAACTCAGCGCCGCGCTTTATCGTCAATAAATTCCGAAACCCAACCATCTCGTTAAAAGCTGGACGATATCACAAAACAGTAAAGAATAAAATAATTTCTTACCATTAAACTCGAGATAAAGAATAAATAAAAGGATAAAATTTTCTTTCCTAAGAACTATTTCTGTCTGTGTTATAACACAGACAGGTCTATTAAAGTCGCAAAGTGCAAAGTTACTTATCGCTTAACATTCTAGTTATAACGATCAGGCTTTTTTTTAGAAATCTATGTAAATCCTGAATTGACTTTGGTCGGAGGTATGATAATTTTTTTATTTACTAGTAGTAATAGTATCTGTTGTAATAAAACATTTAGTTTAAGTTTAGTAATATAATAAGTTTTAAGTTTTTAAAGTCCACTTGACTTTTTAGTACATATTTATAAGCAAAAATATACTTACTGTATATTACAATCACAATGAAGCCGGTAGTGGCGAAGAAGCGCAAGCGTGCGACTGTAAACGTGCCCCTTTCCCTTGAGTTCTGTGTGAGTGGCGGAACTCTACGCATTTTACCTTGACATCAAAGCAAGAAAACGAAAATATTAAATATTTCATGCCCTGGAGTGGGCATCGAACCCATATCCTGTCGTGTTTACAGTTGCACACTCGTACCTCTGCGCCACGACTGGCCTCAAGTTCAACATAGGATATCTAAAAAAAGTTTAACAAGATATAAAAAAAAACGTTTCATAGACTATCATTAACCGCTAGATTTATATGAATATGAATATGATGTAGAGATGATAATTTCTAGCAATCTGTGGCAGTCACCTGCACCGTACAGCGAGTTTTGTAAATCAGAAATGAATCATGTGGATATAATGACGATGACAAAAAGCTTTTGTATACAAAATTTAATTTAAATAGCCATTTTGTCCTCTGCCCGGTGTCACTTTGTGCTTTTTTTTCTTTTTCATCTGCACGTCGCATTCCGAATATAGTAGCAGATGGAATTTAGTGTCAAAGCACTCCGTTTTAAGAATTGTCGTAAAGACCGATTGCCGTAGACTAGTTTAAGAATTGTCGTAATATTGTTTTTATATAAATAGATAGTAATGGATAGAGAAATATTTTAGTAGTAACGTATTTAAACGTAGCGAGGCTCGAACGCGCCACCTTTCTACGTGGACGGTTTCCATTCCAATTTTTTCTAATTGGTTGTATAGTTTTAAAGCAATATTAAATAAAATATTTTACTCTACGTCATATCACCATTTTACATTTTTGACGTGTTCTTCTTACTTAGAAAAGATAAAATATATTTAGAAAACATATGAATATAATATGAGGCCAGTTGTGGCGCAGGGCACAAAGTGTGACTGAGAAACCGACTGGTTGTGGGCTCGATCCCCGCTCGAGATGATGAAATATTTACTTAAATTTATATTTCCATTTCTTCGCTCTGGTGTCGAGAACAAGCGCAGTGTTGAGTTCTGCCACTCAACACGCAATGCCTCCAGAATTCGGCAAAAAGTGGAGATCAGAGTGTCTTAACACTAGGTTTCCTCTGCCTATCCTGCTGTGTGCGGGATACAGCGTGAAGCTGATTTATTTGATTTATTTTAAAACATATAAAAAAAATACGTAGCGGGCTACTTATAGTTGAGTGTATACAAAGCTTCATGGTAAAAAGTCAGATCACGTTGCAGAGCGCGGAAGGTGAGGGGTCCAATAAAAATGTATAGAGGGGATTTGTAAGAGAAATAAACTCATATACGGACCACGGCACCGGCGCGGCCATCGACAATTAATGAATTATTACGCTGTGTGAATTGTAATAAGTCATGTAAAAATATAGATAAAAGATGAATGAAGTATGTTTTGTTATACCTATCTATATAGCTGAAGAGTTTGTTATATTATTCTATTTGTTGAATGTGGTAATCTCAGGAATTACTGTATAGTTTTGTTACATTCTTTGTATACGTGATAGTACAGTCAAGAAGGGTTCTGCATCGAGTTTACGATTATCGCATATTTAGTCACACGCTGTTTCACCGTGGCACTGTGGGTTTTTGGTTTTTGGGAACTGCAATATAAATAATGTATAACTTAGCTTCACGGTGCATCTCTCACATGGCAGAGTAGGCAGATGGAACCAAGTTTTAAGATACTACGCTCGACAATTTCCGCCTTTCTGTATTTACAAACGTTGTGTCGCTGCGTCACGGCGGCCTTCGATTGTGAAAAACCGGACAAGGGCGAGAGGTGGTCGCCCACTGAGGATTTCCTACAAAAAATTGAAGGTCTCGAGCTGTTTCTAAAATTCAAGCTTAGCTTAGCTAGAGCCTTTTCATCTGATACCTCACTTGAACTAGCATCTTTATTACCAAAGTTTCCCCCCTTTTAAGAATATATGTACTAGTTCAAGAAAATAACAGAAAATTATATTTTCAGATTTTTTGAACTAGTACTACCTTTAAATGCTACCTACTAAATTTCTTGCAACATTAATTTTGATTCCCTATAGAGTGTTTACACGTGCGGTCATAATTTTTTTTTAGTAAATGTAGAAATATGATTTGGTCAGGTAATTAAGGGACCGTAGATCTGATGGTTTGAATTTCAACTTGATATCTCCAAGCGTTCCTGATATAAAGACTCTTGAAAGACAGACAGACGGACGGACAACAAAGTGAACCTATAAGGGTTCCTTTTGTTCCTTAAAAGGTACGGGAACTATAAAAACAATAAGTGTGAGTCGAATTCAGCCACTGAGGGTTACTACTTATATAAATTGATAAACTTAAATTTGCGCAGGTGTATGCAGGCATTTTGTATGAAATGAACTACAAATATAAATTTGTGTTTGTTGATTATTTCCAAAAAATACCTATAATTTCTTACTTTTCTATTTTTTTCTTTTATTCATATTGTAAGTTCTTGCTTAGTGCAAGTACCATATAGGTTTTAATTAGGCAGCGATGCATGAATGCTAGAAACTTTAAATGCGTTGACTCTGAAGCTTGATTTTTCTGTGCTCCAAGAGCTTGTAAGATGTAGACCAGATGACTATTTGATATTAATTTCAGCCTGATACCTGCACGCATTCTTGAGATAGATGATTTTAACAGACATACAGACAGATTACATAGTGATTATGCATATTCGGAACCCTTAGTTCCGATTTATCCTTTCAAATTACATAACCCTAAAAAAGAACTAAAATAAATCCGAATACCTATTCCCTATACACATACAACACATACAAAAGTCCATACATACATTTGACATGTATTTACATATTCGGCTTTACGCCGTCAGATTAACTGTTTTTGTTCATTACCGGGGATGACGGCGCGGTCAGGTGAGTCGTCCAATTTAAGGGGTTTATTTTAAAATCCTATCGCAGTTTATGTTAAATTGCTGTACGCTTTGAGGGTCGCTTTAGCTTATTTTGGTGTATTAATTGGTGTATTTTAACAATTATTTATTATATATAAAATCTATTTCTTTTGTGTGGACCTTAAAACTTAAAATTTAAATTGTAGTTTTTTCTTGTTCCCGTTTCTGGAAGTTTCAGGAAATCGTCTTTTAGTGCTGCACTACCAAATCAGTCAGTTGCTCGATAATGGAAAAGTTTTATATTTTTGTTTTATAGATAAATAAATATATTTTATAGGGGCACAAACGTGTAACTACAAACGCCACAGGTTCCGTCACTTAACACTCAATGCCTCTAGAATCCGGCGGCAAGTGGGGCACACAAGTGTCTGTATGGGAACGGAATGTCTTAATACTAGAAGCCTAGGTTCCATCTGTCTTCTTGACTTACAATCACAAAATACACTTTTGGGGATTGAACCCAAATCTACCTACTTGCACAGTTAGATCCTCATTACTGATAGAGAATGACGTCTAAAAAATCGCTGAAATACCCAAATCATTAATCAAAACCATTTTGAAAATCTATCTATCTGCAAGTAAAAATATTTTAGAAATATAAGAATCACATTCTTAGCAATCCGGTGAATCAATCAATGTCTTCGTATCTCATGCTCCTGTAATCCCACCTCGAGGTTATCGCGCTTGGGTGGATTCCAGCAAAGGTATGTATTTTTACTTAGTATATATGGAATATAATATTATTTTTTTAGTTCTACATTTGTTCCCGCATATAGGAAGAGTAAAGCGAAATTTCACGCCGTGCTTTGGTTACCAGAGTGAGTTGAGTTAGAGTCAGAATCGAACGCACAACCATAGCATTTACATCGCGTTGTGCCGCTGCACCATGAGTCCTCTTATACTTTTTTTTTACCTTCACACTGTATTCTGCACAAAGAAAGGTAGGCAGAGGGAATCAGGGAACATAGTGTTAAGACTATTCGTTCCCATTAAGACACTTCCACTGCCCTCTTTCTGTCAAATTCTGAGGCTACTGAGTGTCGGAGCTTAATGCCGGCCGAGCCATGCCTCACCAGAGAAAGGGGGGAAAGAAATGAAACCATTAAATATATAATTTGCTCGAGTGGAAATCGAACCCACAACCTGTCGCGTTTACAGTCTGTCCTCCCCTCTTATACTTCTCAACAAATATTAATTATTTTAAAATTGAATCGCTTTTCAGTTAGGTGTTTCAACAAAAGTGAAACATTCGTTCGTCTTTTCACTGGCTGTTAATTTCGGAGTTGTTGGAATTAAGATTATTTGAGGGGGGAAATTTGCGCTATCGTTTGAATTATTCAGTACATTTGCTAGCATTGGAACAGGTAAGACTTTGTTTATGTTTAGTATTAATAAATTAAGTATTGGGCCCAGTCGTGGTACAGGGGCACATAGTATGACTGTAAAATCGACTGGTTGTGGGTTCGATCCCCACTCGGGGAGATGAAATATTTACTTACATTTATATTTTCATTTTTTTGCTCTGGTGTGGAGGCAATTCGCAGCGTTGAGTTCCGCCACTCAACACGTAATGCCCCGAGAACTCGGCGAAAATTGGGAAACGATGTGTCTTAACACTAGATTAGAACAAATATTATTAGAACAAATCACACTAGCGAATTAAGTATTTTTATTACCTCGTTTTGGTAAAAGGATAAGCTGCGGCATTGAGTTCTGCCATTAAACCAGCAATATCTCGAAAATTGATCGGAAGATGGACACGGAGTATCTTAACACTAGGTTCCCCTGGCTACACTGCATTTGCGTGAAATTAAAAAAATAATATATATAACCTAGCACCGTCATAATTGCCGTAATTAAAAAAAAATGCATTGTTGTCTTCGAGTCTTTCTCGTTAAATTAAAGTCCCTTATCATATTTTTAAAAAAGTTAAATGCGGCAAAGTACTCAACACGCAATGCCTCAAAGTGGGGAACGGAGTGTCTTAATATTAGGTTCCCTTTGCCTACCCTGTTGTGTGCGGGATACAGCGTGAAGCTGATTTGATTTATTTTTTAAATGCGGCAAAGTAATGTTTTACTTTATAACTCTAGAAGTAAAATAAAGAGAAAAAAAATCTATAGACGTTCCACCACTAAAACATGTAATGCCTCGGAGATCTTAACACTAGGTTCCTAAGTTTACCTGCAGTATACAGGGTGAAGCTAAAAAAAATAAATAAACCTAATCAGCAGAACCAACCTTTAACCAAAACAATAGTCGATGGATACAATCTAATTGAATCGATACGCTCTTCAGTGAAGAGTTCGTTTCTTACGTCGGGCGTCTCAGGCCAATATAAATGTAAATGTTCCGAGGTACACTGTACTGGCCAGTTGGTCAAAGAATATGCTGATATGTTTTTATTATATCTACATTTTTAAGCACCACGCTGTATTATATTTCGCAAAAATAAGGGTAGGCTGAGGGAACCTGGGAATCTACCGTTAAGATACTCTGTTCCTATCACTACCGCCGAATTCTCAAGCTTGTTGAGCGTCGTATTCAATGATTTAGGCAGAGATAACCTGGTGAACTAACATGTTAAATTACGGATCTTAACAGGGATTTCGAGTTTGAATAAATGACAGCATCTTACTGTAAACGAGATGACTGTGGGTCCGATTGGGGTTATATTTAATTTATTTTTATGTCTCTGCTCTGGTAGGCGAAGCGACGTATTGGAATCACCTACTCAATATGGAATGTTTCTATAATTGGTAAGCGTACGCAATGGAGTGTCTTAACACTAGGTCCCCTCTGCTTTCCCTGCTTTACAGGTAAAAACGTAAATCACCTTTTTCATATATATTTTCAGTGTCACATCTAATACATTGCTCTATGTGTACATATTGGCGACGTGCGTTCCGAATCACAAGAGCTCTCATGCATAAAGAAGCCGACCGCGAACACCGGCACGTCAGCTCAGTGAATATTTCATGTTACACATTATTATTTCATATTATAATGAATAACTTGATACGTTCATAAATATGGTTTTCGGAAGTTTTGTTAATGTTTTTGTCTTTTTTTTCGTCTAAAAGCCAGAGATAATTTAGTAAAAATATGTACTTTAGTAGCTTCATTTGTGCCGTATATATGTAATTTTCTTAGTGTAGGTAGAGAGAATTTAAAGTTAAGAAACTAATTTGAAACACTTGGTGGTGATTAGCGAAATCAACACCGCGTATTGTCTTGAAGAGCTCTAGAGCGAGAAAACAAAAATAATTCACTCCTCCCAATGGAAACTGTCTGTTCCACTGCGTCACCACGATCTCAAAAAAAGCACCTTGAAGCTTCAACTAAGTGAGACATCAAATGTCTCAAATATTAATAAATTATGTTAGTGGTTGTGTACATATAAACAACAAAAAAAAAATATAAATTTTATGTGAAAGATTGTAGAGATGCCTGTTGAAATTATATAGCAATAGTTTTAAAAATATGTTTGCTGTGTTTAAATCAAGCATTTCATCAAATTGTCATAGTTCTTTCTATAAATCAAAATTAAGAAATCAGCTTCACAGTGTATACCGCACACAACAGGGTAGGCAGAGGAAACTGTTTCCCACTTTCCGCCGAATTTTAGAAGCATTGCGTGTTGAGTGGCGGAACACATGGCGCTCTTTGCCTGGACACCAGAGCGAAGAAATGGACATAAATAATAATAATAAATATTTGATTTCTTTCTTAGATTTTAAATATGCTGTACATATACTTTTGAAAGATTTCATTTATCAAAAAAGCGCGAACCTAGTCGTAAAACATTAGATTCCACTTTTTCAAGACATTTTATTTCATTCTTCATTTTTCAAGATTAGCTAAATTCAACGGATGAACTTTAATTTCAAAAAAAAAATAACCAATTCAGGAAATACAAAATAAAACACATTAAATATGAAAATCGTATCAACAAAGAGATACTTAAATTATAATTAAGAATACCCAATAAGGGTCCGCAGTATAAAAGTTGGAGCATTTTAAAACTTTTTAAAGTTCCACCTGACCCGGAACTTTATCCACTTTTAATGAATATTTTATTCAATAGCACAACTTGTGGAGTTCCCATGATTTTTATATAGGGAAGTTTGTACATTACATTACAATGCATGGGGCCATGTCCATATTGGTATTTAATTTAACAGGGGACCTAACCTAAGATGAACTTTTATATGTTGTTTTGAATTTATAATTTTTTTAGTTTCACGCTGTATCCCGGATAGACAGTATTAAGTAAGTACAGGAGTTAATTCAATTAGCATTAAATTAAATTGAATTCAAGACACTGTGTGGTAAGATAAGAGACGTAACTCAACGTCGTAAGATCTGTCGTGTAGAGTAGAGGCCAGTCAGGCCAGGCCGTGGCGCAGTGGCACGAAGTGTGACTGTAAATCCGACTTTTTGTGGGAAATGGAATGTTTACTTAAATTTATATTTCCATTTCTTCGGTCTGGTGTCGAGGCTAAGCGCGGCGTTGAGTTCTGTCACTGAACACGCAATGCATCCAGAATTCGGCAGAAAGTGGGGAACGGAGTGTCTTAACACTAGGTTCTCTCTGCTGTGTGCGGGATACAGCGTGAAGCTGATTTATTATTAGAGTATCGTCAAAAATATCATGTAGAGTAGTAGATTTCAATGTCAACCTTTCTCTTCTAACCAGAGCGATAGCAAAGAAATGAAAATAATTAATTCCCCATTTAATCAAACATATAACCCTCAGATTTACGTTCATAATCTGTTATACTGCGCCACAACGGCCCCACAAAAAAAAACTAAATAAAATGAAATATTAATATAACTATGTATGTGTATTCATTTTATATTTATATTTTTTCCCGACTGCTAAGGAAGGGTTATGTTTTTCGCGCGTATCTTGTATGTATGTAATATTCTTTATTACCTCGTATCTCCAGAACCGCTGAACGGATTTACTTAATTGAGGTATCGTTAGATTTGTATTAGCAGCCCAAGTGTTCTTAGATAGGTGTCGTAAAAAAAAAAACAATCATGGCGGTTGTGGGCCGCCATTGGACTTAGTGAAAAAAAAAATTTTCGCTTCGAATACCACAATATGGGTATCAAATTCAAGAACTCAATACGAGGATTTCAAAAAGGTATATCATGATTATGATTATCATAATGACTTCTAACAAAAAAGTGACAAATAAAAAAATATTTGTGAAAACAAAAACCCCGACTGCATAAAACTAAAAAGAAAAAGAACAAGCCCAATAGTTTATTAGGATTAGCAGTCGGGACTTATAAGTAATTCTTCAATCAATAAAATCTTTACCAGGAACCCCGCATAATTTAAAGAGGTCCCGACTGTTAATCCTAATAAACTATTGGGCTTGTTCATTTTCTTTTTAGTTTTATGCAGTCGGGGTTTTTGTTTTCACAAATATTTTTTTTTATTATCATATAATACATATTTATCTCTAATGGGGAAGTGTTTTAATGTGAACGGAGTGATTTACGTTCCCAGGTTCCCTCTGCCTATCCTCCTACGTGTGCGAGATGGTACTTCATAAAATATAAAGTATTAAATGTTAAAAGTCTTGAAATATTAACTCTAAAAAAATAAAAAAAAAGCTTCTTCAATATGACTGGATCGCAGCTACACTAATCTCAAAAGTCATCTGATCTGACAATCACACTGCACCTACCTTTGTTTCATTTCCTGATGCTGCTCATATATTTTTTCTAACACAAAGTGCACATATAAGTATGGAGAAGGATTTGGGATAATTGATATTTTTTTCATAAAACATATTAATTGATATATCGTGGTGCAGTAGAGAAAATTCCGAAAACTCACGGTTGTTGCGGATTTTAGACTTAGTCGTAAGAATATTTATATAAAAAAAAAACAGTTACAAGGTAGTTCGGTATGTTGAATAGACGAAGTGCGATGTTGGTTTTGTCACACAATACTATTATTATTGCGCGTCTTTAAAATAAACGAAAAATGAAGAGATGGATGGATGCGCCATAGGATTTCAAAGAAATAAGTGGTAGCGGTAGAACATCTTTGTTTATGCAGACATTTTCTATTTAGGCTTGTTCTGTATTAGGTTTTTTTTTCAGTCGTGGCGCAGAGGCACAGTGTGACTATAAACGCGACTGTGAGTCCGATCCCCACTCGAGGAATTTATTATCTCGAGTAGATATCGAACTCACAGTCTTATATTTAGCATTTATTTAAATTTATATGCCCATTCCTTCGCTCTGGTGTCCAGGCAAAGCGCGACGTTGAGTTCCGCCACTTAACACGCAATGCCTCCAAAGTTCGGCGAAAAATGGAGATTGGAGTGTCTTAATATTAGGTTCCCTCTGCTTACCCTGCTGTGTGCGGGACAACGTGAAGCTGATTTAATCTTAATTATTTTTTTCTTTTATTAAGGCATTCTTTTATTAATATTCGTAACGAGGCAAGGGATAAAGGTTTAACAAGAAATTGGGCGAAATGGTAAGAATGGACCTTAGGACTAGGTTCCCTATGCTATACCCTGCTAAGCGAGCTGCTGTTTTTTAATATTCTTAATAAACCCATAACCATCATATATTAAAAATAATACTCATACAAATAATGTCCAGATTCCAAATTCCAAATAATCTTACTGAAACTAATATTTTTTTCACGAAAACCCATCTCCATACAAATGAACATTCGTTATTAGGTACGATCGCGCCGAACGCTGGATTTCAATAAAGCGACCTTTTGTTACGTGTGCCACCAATATTTGATCTGGTTCGTTGCAATATTAAAAGATTCATTTCAGTCCCGTTCATCATACATAGGTAGCTCGTTAGGTGCTTAGATGCTCAGTGGATGAATACTTGCTTTTGACTTTGGTTAACAGCCTTTAGTTCCGCGGAAAATGAGGAACGGAATTATCTTATATAAAGAAAATGGGGAACGAAAGTGTCTATATATTAATAAAGCAGATGGAAAAGCTTGCTTGCTTGCTTGCTAAATTTGTCGGAAACGTCGTTAATTATGTCAGAAAACGTTTAAAAATCTTGAACGTAGAGGGACTCTAACCCGTAATTGTTAAAACTTACTCTTGTACATATGGCTTAGTAGACAGAAAGATATATTTCGTATATAGTTACTTACTATATACTATAGCACTTATTTCTATTTGCCTATAGCATTAGCTATAGGCAAATAGAACTCCATTTAAATTAAACCATTTTAAATTTAATCACTTCCTTGAGTCCATTCTTCCTTGAATCATTGTTATTATAGTTAAAACATTTCTACACTGTACAGTTTGTTCAGGTGAAATAAATTTCAAATAAAAAAAGGATTTGTAGTTAGTTTTACAAATGGATAATTTGGCGTCCACCAGAGTGTGTCCCAGTGTTTAGTACCTATATCAAAAATTTATAAAAAATCAAGTAAGTAAAAGCTAACAGATATATTCTACTACTAATGTGAATGTTTATTCCTCTTTCACACAGAAGCTATTGGACGGATTTATATGAAACTTAAACATAGGCTATAATTTATAAAAAGATTTTGTATAATATGGCTATAATATTATACAACAATAGGTTTAGGCGGATAAAGCTTTTGGTTCGCTAGTGTTATATATAATTTATTTCAATTTTAACTTCGCAAACTGGAGAATGGAATTTGAACCAATAATTATCTCGTGCTATCATATTTATTTTAACAATGCAGCTTTGTCATAATTGTATATGCGTAAATTGTATCTTTGATGTACCAAGTTGTATGTACCAAGATTTTAAATATTTTTTATTTAGGTTCACCCTGTGTCTATATAGCAGGGTAGTATACTCCGTTTCCAACTTGTCGCACAAATTTCGAGACATTGCGTGTTAAGTAGCGGTACTCAACGTCACGTTTTATCTTGTTACCAGATTAAAATATTTAATAATGCATTTACCCGAGAGGGAATCGAAACTATAACCGCCGCGTTACACGCTGTGCTACCGCGCCACGTCAGCTTCCAATAAAACTATAGTGGTCAGTATTTAACAAAGCTTACCGAGGTAGTATAAATCATATAATTTATGTTTTACTGTTTATCTCCTTAGAGTAGACTAATGGCTTCTGCTCCCTAGTTAGAATGAACACAATCAAAGAGGCCTAACCACCTTATTAATATAATAAGTTTTATTTTACAAGACTAGTTTCTGCATTATTTTGGTCGTTAAAACTTCATAAATTTATACAGAGACAAATTAAAATAGTAATCACATCCAGATCATCTGTTTGGAAATCAATCCGATTTTAAGTTATCGTTTAGTTCCACTACTAATACGCAATGTCACGAAGATTGGGAGAAAAATATAGAACGGTGTGCTTTAATACTCGATTCCTTCTGTGTACTCTGTTAAGTAAGGAATACAGCTTGAAATTAAAAATCTTATTACTCGTATTGTATACTCGTATTAAACTCTAACACTACTAAGTGACTTACAGACAACGAATTTAAGAAAATACGCAGCGTGCAACGCTGCAATTTGACATGGTTCCTTGGAATATTGTGATCCCCGTACGGATGAAACAATTTTCTGAAATTCCTATTTTCCGTAGAAAGAGACTGAAAACTAAACAAAAAAGAAAAACTTAATTTAATATTATATACATATGTGTTCACGCAGAACTACGATATAAAAACAGTTCATAAAAATATGATATCAATAATCAAAATATCTTCAGTTATCCCACTTTGGTCTCGACCAGCCAATACATAACGGCGCTAAGGTAAAGCAAAAAGTGTCAAGAACGACACTACCTAATTACGCAGGCGATTGAACGTGTCGTTAATAATAATGATGGATAACAGGTTCGAAACCAACAAAAGATTTAGTGCTACTGTCAAATGTGTTATATGCTATGCACCTATAATTGTCTAAGAGCTATTGTCTTTGCATGTGCCATACGTGCATCATGTTATTCTATTTTCTTATATGTATGTATGATGGATCTAAAAATGAGATCTCGTGGTCTTTTGCTTTGTATTTTTAGGGTTCCGTATCCAAAGGGTAAAAAGGGGCCCTAGTACTAAAATATTGTCTATCCATCCATGCAATAAGGCTGTATCTCGTGAATCGTGATAATCACAGGTAATGTAACAACCATTTTTTTTTTGAAGATAGTGGTACGAATCGTCGTGCGAGAGTCCGACTCACATTTGGCCGTTTTTTTTTCATTTTTATCAAATTTTAAATACTACTATTTATATAATAATGTAATATAGTACTGTGAGGTCATTGCATGCTTGCAGTTTCTACCCCCACACACAAGAATGGATTCTCTCTGGTCTCCGCTCTGGTAGACAATGTACGGCGGCGGCGCTGAGTTCCGCCAATTAACACACAGTTTATCAATTCAGTGTTTTTGGACTTTTTGGAATAAATTTTGCACTTCGCAAGACTTGTCCAAGCTTTTTCCTTATATAAGTAAGTTTCGTATTTTGTAAGCCATGTAGGTACTTTTTTAATATAGTAGTCACTTCGCCTTATGTTAATTGTAAAGTGTATTTTCATTTTAATTAAAAAAAAACTACTATAGAATACAACTTTTTATAATATATAATCTTAAATACTAAAGCTTATTGCTCCACGAGGTGTATTTAATTGTTTTGGATTGCTATTGTCTTAGCGAGTGCCATATGCGTTTCATGTTATTTCTGTCGTTACAAACGACTAAGGGATAGGTATGCTATGTTATAGTTGTAATATTAGAAACTGTACTCTGGTCTTATAACAAACCTCAAGTGGACGTGGTGCAGCAGTACATCGTCTCATTATGAGCGTGACGGTCGTGGGTTCAATTCTCACTCGTGAAATAAATAATTTTCATTTTCTTCCTTTATTAACAAAATAGTCTAACTGGTTGTGTCCCCACTCGAGGAGATGAAATATTCACTTAAATTTATATTTTCATTTCTTCGCTCTGGTATCGAGGGTAAGCGCGGCGTTGAGTTCTGCCACTCAACCCGCAATGCCTCCAGAATTCGGCAGAAAGTGGGGAACGGAGTGTCTTAACACTAGATTCCCTCTGCCTACCCTACTGTGTGCGGATACAGCGTGAAGCTGAGTTTTTTTTTTATTAACAAGAAAAAAATGTGGTGTTGAGATTTGTCGATACGCGATGTCTTGAGAATTGGGTGGCTCGTGGATCTGTGGCTTTAGTGTCCCTTTGCCTCACTGATTCATGGAGTTCAGCGTGAAATTCAAAAAAATAGGCTTAATTAATGATTTACTTAGTTCCTAAAATTTAAGATTAATTTTTCTTTAAATTTTTCTATGAATTCATGTTAAATATTTATTTAAATAAACACTAGCAACTACAGTATAGTTTAGTAAGGAACAACTCGGTATAATAGAGTTAAGATCATAAACAAATGAAATTAAACAACGTTCATAAAATACTCGTTGCGCGAAATGCAAATGCAATGGTGACAATAATTTCCGGGCGGAGTCGGGGACATAAATATGTACGTGCGCGTTCCTGTTTCACACCGTTTTTAGTTGAAATTAGTTTACGAAATATATTGTTATACTAAATATTTGAGTTTTAGTTTTAGTTACTTATTTGTAACTGAAGTGGGTATAGTATGAAAATTTTCAAATTAAATAAAAAAATAAATAAACTGCAATCAAAGACATTATAAATTTATATTAGGTAAATGGGTTTATCAAAAGTGTAGTTTAGAATTTGTGTAATAATAAAAATCTTTTTTTCTATTCTAATATAATGAAGCTAGAGTGTTTGTTCTTTCTTTGGTTGAACACAATAATCTCAGGAACACGAATTCGAATTTCGATTCAAATGAAATAATTCTTTTTGTGTTAGATAATTCTTTTCTAAAAAAAGAGTCCTCTCTTCAACAGGAACATCACATTTACTGTATATCCCGTCAGAGTTATCTCAGATACGTCGAATATGTGTGTGTATGACATATAAATGTCATAAATAATTCTTAGTTATTTCCATGTGACCAAAGACAACGGAGACGAAAACGTAAGAAACACATATATTACAACTGTAAAATAAAATAGAAATATATTATTTTATAAGTATCACATGCATGAGAGGGCAGTCGTGGCGCAGGGGCATAAAGTATGACTGTTAAATCGACAGGTTTAAATAAAAAAAAATAATAAAAATGAAATATTTATTTAAATTTATATTTCCATCTCTTCGCTCTGGTGTCAGGGCAAAGCGCAGTGTTGAGTTCTGCCACTTAATACGCAATGCCTTTAGAATTCGGTAGAAAGTGTGGAACGGAGTGTCTTAACACTAGATTCTGTCTGCCTATCCTGCTGTGTACGGGATACAGAGTGAAGGTGATTTATTTTTATTTTTACATGCAATAATTTACTTTGTAAATGTCTTTGTACCTCACTTAACTTGTTTTTTTGTTGTCTATAATAGGTGTAGATAGAGTAAACGAACCTACAACTATAGTTATTAGTAAAACAAATTCTCCATTAAAAAATGGCAAACGTTCATATTTTATTTTCTACTAAACGACCGTGCCAATTGGCTCTCAGGTATATCGCGCGATACAAATTAAAATAACATCTGTCAATCACGTAGCGCCAGAGGTGGCTGGCGCTTGTACGTGTACTGTAACTAAAAATAAAATTATTATTTAATAATAATTCTAAGAGGCCCTAATGGAATAGTGAGACAACGTCTGACCGTAAACACGATGGTTGTGGGTTCGTTTCCCAATTTCGCCGCTCTTCTTAGACAAAGCGTTACGTTCCTATACTCAATGTACTTATGTAATGTATTAAATTCGGGAACAGAACAGACGATCAGTTTTATTTTCCTACTGTGCGAATAAAAAAAAACAAAAACAATATGCATGTCTTTATAATATACAGATTATAATTCATTTCGAGTAGCCTTAGCTACTATTATCCCAAAATAGTTTTTACTGCATTACCCAGTGGGCAAGAGCGAGTGTAGCTCACTTATTAAGCAGACATGGCCGTTCAAAAGGATTCAAGGGGATTCCCTGCAAGGAAATTTCCCTTATCAACATGCAGATTATCAACATCCAGATATCAATTATTATGAAAAAATGTCAGGTACTATAACCATTATTCGATTGGGAATTCCTTAAGCCGGCCTATTCAGGGCTACAAGGCATTAT
Organism: Heliconius himera; assembly: GCA_021202915.1. Classification (NCBI taxonomy): domain Eukaryota; kingdom Metazoa; phylum Arthropoda; class Insecta; order Lepidoptera; family Nymphalidae; genus Heliconius; species Heliconius himera. The sequence goes on from JAJHJA010000651.1 coordinate 110,830, forward strand.
ACGCGTTTACAACGGGCCATTACTCATCCGGGTATATTAATGACAGCTACTGACTTACCTTTTTCATTTTGGGTTTGGTTCAAAGTATTGTATTTTTGGACAAGAATTTAAATATTTTTTTTAACGTAATGTATTTATTCTTTTTATTTGTTATTTTATCTAAAATAAAAAAAATAAATCAGCTTCACGCTGTATTACGCGCACAGCAGGGTAAGCAGAGGAAACCTAGTGTTAAGACACTCCTTTCCCAACTTTCCGCCGAATTCTGGAGGCATTGCGTGCTGAGTGGCGGAACTTAACGCCGTGCTTTGCCTCCACTTATTTTATTTAATCCTTATTATATCTATTTATTTGTGTAATTGCACACAAACTGCGACTAGTAATTTAATTGATTCATTATATACTCTCCTTTTTAATAAATAAATATATTAAAAACTGCACACGAAAATTGTACTTTTATTACCAAAATAACAACTTTATGCTTTTTTCAGCACAGTAGGCCAAACAGAGGCAACCGTATGTCCCACTGCGCTACTATGGTCTCAAATAAAGTATTGAATAATAAATAAAACTCTATTATAAATAGCTTAGTCCATCATAATTACAAACAGAAATTCTTTAGAAAAAAATAAAATTATTTAACGCTTGTACCTTACACCGAAATTACCTTATAAATATTACTAACAAACTCTCAACTCTATGTTATTAAAAATAAGGTTCAATGTACAATATTATCAGTCAGCATTTCTCCTGGCAGGTTGCTTCAGGCACTCCATTCGTTACAATTTTTCTTTGTCACAAAGAGACGGATTCGGGTGGAATTAATTTCGCTAGGGGTTTTTTATTAAGCGGTTTTTAAGGTGCTTCTGTTGGGACTGTTTGGATTTCTGTTTGAATGTTTTCAATATAAATAATTATTAATACGTCGTTGTGGTTCAGTAGTCTATGAGTGGTGATTGGGGGATCGTGGCTTCAATTTTAAGAAAAAAAAATGGGTTCAGTCAAGGCGATGCGGCACTACGTTTGACTATTTATACGACGGTTGTGGTTTCGACTCTCATTCGGTGAAATGTTTTATTTTGATTTCCTCCTCCTCCTCCTTCTATCCTTTCCTTCTTTAATCCAGAATTGAGCAATAAAATAGGTTCAAGCTGAATCCCACATATAGCAGGGTAGTTAGTACATAGGGAACCTAACATTAAAACACTCTATTCCCTACTCACCGTCTAAATTTTGAGATATTATAAATTGAGCAACAGTCACAACCTGGAAATAATTAATTACTCAGATAGGCAATCGAACCCACATCCGTCGTGTTCACAGTCTAATGCTGTGCCACTGTGCTACGACTAACTAAATGAAAGATAGGGTCAAGATAAACATTGAAGACGTTCCCGTTAATTACACCGTCTACTATTCGGTAGGGGAAGTGGAGAAGTGAATAATTAACCAAACAGTGCTATTTACAATCTTTACTAAACTTAACAAAGTTAAGAATTTTCTGTATCCTTTTAAAATTCCTGTCGCGATCGCCGTGAACAGACAATACGTTTAGACTTGACGACTTAGATGCGATATTGATTCGACTGCACAGTAGAATCGATATCGCGTAGTGGTCAGTAGTCTTGAATTTACCTATGGTAGTAGCAAATTTGATATTCTTTACTTTATGTAAGTTTTACAATTTAATTAAGGACCTTTATTACCTTAATATATATACATTACCTTACGAAATAAAATAGCAATATTGCAAATAAATGATGAAGTAAAATTTATAACAGGGCCTCATAGCCTTTTTATAAAATTCTTCACTTATTGTTTAAATTTGAAATGAATACCTCTTGAGTATTTCAACTGAATATATTTTTAAAATTATATTATCTATATATATAAAAGGACTTGTGCTGACTGACTGAGGTAAGACGCACGCAGAGCCGTAACCGCTGATGGTAGAAACGTGAAATTTGGGCAGATGTTTACTTTCATATTCTGGACATCCACTAAGAAGGGAATTTAAAAAATTTTAACCCTAAAGGGATGAAATTGGGGTTGAAAATTTGTATGGAAAAAAATTTAAATCGGCACCGATTTTTATACAATTTGAAATTCAGACTTCTAAAAACATTTCATTTAACACGTGTTTCATAGTTTTTAGAATTCACCCCCTAAGGGTTCAAATAAGGGGTTGAAAGTTTATACGGAAAAATCTTTAAATCGCCACCGATTTTTATAAAAATTTAAATTCAGACTGTTAAAAATATTTTATTGAACACGTGTTTCGTGGTTTTTTTCAGAATTCATTCCTAATAAGCGGGAGAAGCCGCGCGCGCCCTCTAGTAATATAATAAATAAATAAAACTATGCGTGTAAAATCCCATTTAAATTGTTACAATACGTTCTTACCCGTTACTTGCATCTCGTCCACTTCCACTAGATACAAAAGATGTCTGACAAAGATAATTCCACTTTTGTGAACTAAATATTCTTACACATTTTTATACAATAAATAATAATATATAATTTAACAAAAATATATATAAATCGTATCGTTATATTTAAAAGGATACTTAATGCGGGCGTAAATAAAATTAATTGGCTATTCTGTCCGTACCTGTCGCTCGCTAACGAGGCAGTAGATTGAGTGGTTTATTGTTCTTAATATTAGCTTACTTATTATAAATGTGAAAATTACAATGTAAAACATTGAGTGCCGCTACTTAATACGTAATGTCTCGGAAATTGAGCGGAAAATGGGGAATGGAGTGTCTTAATTTTAGGTTTCCTATTCTATTCTGCTATATGCGGGATACAGCGTGAAGCTTAATTTATTCTGCTTTAATAAAAAATAAATGAATAAGTCTAATTTATTTATGCTTACATAATACTTATCTAAGCAAAGTAATATGTTACTACTAACTCTTTTAATGTCCATGTTTATAAATCAGCATCTCAAGATCGATCTCAGATTTGAGAGTTGTTTATAGAAACGAGCCTAAAATTAGTGAAAATTATATGACACATAACTAATAGTCATTACTCATTTCCATATTCCATAAGCATCTTGGCATTAAACCTAAACAATATTTCCGTTATAGATTTCATTAAAACGGAGACAAAGACCGATAACTTTATCAAATTATCTCTATATAAAAGCCCTGGGTACAAATCTCATTTGGTCTGTTGGTCTCAAGCATAGCGACACCTGTCGATGGCGTTCAACCCAATGATACGTCATTACGAAGACCGAGCCCCTAATCCCGGCTCACCTGCAGGGCTTTGGAGCGTAGCGATGGTTGGATGTGTCTGTTAATGGGATGGATGATAATGTTAGGATATGTTTAGGATTTGTATGAAAGATTTGTTAGGTAAAAAAAATAAAATTAAATCAGCATCACGCTGTATCTCGCATACAGCAGGGTAGGCAGAGGGAACCTAGTGTTAAGACACTCCGTTCCCCACTTTCTGCCGAATTCTGGAGACATTGCGTGTTGAGTGGCAGAACTCAACACCACGCCTAGCCTCGACACCAGAGCGAAGAAATGGAAATATAAATTTAAGTAAATATTTCATTTCCTTGAGTAGGTGTCGAACCCACAACTAGTCGGTTGTACAGTCACACTTCGTCCCGTTGCGCCATGACTGGCTTTGTTAAGTGTTATTAGAAAAACTTTTTATTGTTATTTGAATTCTGTAATATCTAGTAAAGAAGTCGTGTGATGAGACTCTTGATTTTGGACATTATTTTTACTGGAAACATGAATTTTACTTCGTTTTTAGCTTCACGCTTTATACGATCATGTATAGTAGGGTAGGAATATAGTGTTACGACACTTTGTTCCCCATACATCACCCAATTTTCTAGACATTGTGTTGAGAAGTAGAACTTAAGCTGTAGTTTAAGAATTTAAGCTGTAGTTTTTGTCAATAAAGAGAAGATATCAAAATAATTCATTTCCCCAAGTGGGAAATTGAACCCACAACCCTTGCATTTACAGTCAGTTAGATCTAGGTTCAAATTTTGCTTTTGTTTACAAAAATTTTAAACGAATTATCCAAATATTTAACTATCTTCCCGTTCAAGTCGGTTAAATATAACACCAAGCTCGATTAAAGTTCAGGCATGCGTAGCACTTGAAAAGAATCGTTTAACTTACAACTGCGGTGAATTTGGTACTTAAGAAGTTCACCTGAACTTGTGAAAAGTTACCAATTTTAATGAAAAAATAATTTCAATTTGCAAAGTCACGCGGAAAGTTGGCCGACGTCATTACCTCACCACATTTAAGGATGTCTTCCGAAGAATTTTCTTGTCAAATTTTCACTAACTTTTTGAATACAAATTTTGGCTTTCGGTGTTTTTACATGGACTTTGTATGTAAGTACTTTCATTATTTATGTTTTTGTTTTGTTTTAGGTGTTTCTTGGTGTGGGGCAGGTGTTTTTATTACTTAAGTTTTAATAAAGAAGATGGATACTCTATGTACTAATAGAGGTAGTGTTTGATGTTTTTTATTTCTTTTTTCTATTAGCTTTACGCTGTTTTCCGCATTTAATAGAGTAGACATAGAGATGATGTAAAGTCCTAGTGACCGGCCTAGTAGTTCACTACTAGTGTTGAGACACTCCGTTCTCCACTCACTATATTCGAGAGGTGTTAATTGTCGGAACTCAAAGCTGCTCTTTGTTTTTTGTCTCGTTACCAGAGGCAAGGTATGTAAATATTCCATTCTCTTGAGTAGGAATCGAACTCATACCTGCATTTTTTAATATAATAAATAATATAATAAAATGCTATTTATTAATAACAAACCATACTTTCTCGACTTTGACCTGATAATTTTGTGTAATGTTTTTTTTTAATTGCTTAGCCTTAATTTTTGCTTCGTAAAAAATCAGGGGTAGGCTGGTTTTTTCAGGCAAGACCCTGGTGTCTCTGCCTTAAAATTTAATATGTTAAAAATATTTTAAAGTTTATTTACATTTGCTGACGAGCAACAAAATGATAGATAGAAACAAAAAGACAAAAGCAAAACTTGGCCCGCGGTGCAGGTGTTAATCCGGCGGCGATAGGAAAATTTTCACAGCAACTTCCGCAACTTGTGACAGCCCCCCGCGGGTACTGACTGATACAAGTAAGAAAATGTACTTCACTGTAATAATTTAGAAAATTATATTTTTATTTGACTATAAGATTTCAGGACATATTATAAAACACCAATGTTGCGGACAGGTTGTAGGTTCACTTCTTACTCGAGGAAATGAAATATTTTATAATGAAATATTTTATATTTAATTTTTTCGCTCTGGTAACGATGCAAAGCATGGCATTGAGTTCTGCTACTCAAAAGTGTCGGTACGGGAGTGTCTTAATCGAAACGGAGTGTCTTAATCACTAACCACTTTTTGAGACGTTTTGTGTTGAGTTGTTGAGAGTCGCGAAATTTGTAACTGACTCCCCGAACACCTTCAAAAATATTATTTAATGAATTATGCTTTGGCTCATGATGTGTCTAATCTAACATACATATTTTGAAGTATATTAATTATGTGACCTAATATATCTAAAGAGAAGAATCCATAGCTCTAGCGATATCATATTTGAAACGTGACAGTACGTACCGATTTCGTATAAATACTGACTCTTCATCCAAAACAAACTCTTAATTGATAACAAGTATTGTTTTTAACCATTCTTTAAACACCCAACGTTCACCCTTTCATCCTATCCATTATCCTACGTATAAGCTCGCTTGCGGCGTAAGTCTAAAATCGTGTTTGATCCGGTTCGGCCCGCCCTGAACCGGAATAATCCGATCCACCTGATCCGCCCCGACTTGCGGCGGCGCTTGTTTGCTTGCTACCAAGTAAACTCTTCTGTTTATATTTTATTTTATTTATTTTGTTAAATAAAATAAATGTTTATGGAGACAAATATAGATATTATGTGTTGGGTTGCTGAATAAGAGCAGCAGTTTGTATTGAACTTCTGTGTTTGTCTTTCGACAATTGCCTGATGTAAAGAACTCTGTTTTTAGCAATTCCCATCTTTCAGGACCAGTTACTTTTTTAATGTCGTTTTCCCATTGTTCATTTCTCGTTGTTACCATTACTTCATTTACCATCTCTTGCGTACTATTCTGTCCGTTTCCTTTTTATTTTTTGCGTACTATTTGCACGTTCTTAAATTTAGTTTTATTTATTTATCTATACTAATATTATAATGCTGAAGATTTTGTTTGATTGAACCCGCTAATCAACGGAATTATTGGTTCTATAAGAAAAAAAACTTTTGTATAAGATAATCCAGCTATATCGAGGAAGGTTTAGGGCTAGGTATATAAAATAAAAAAATGGCGTGCTTAGAATGTGTCATATGTCATACACAACTTATGGGTACGGAGCATCTTAACTCTAGGCTCCCAGGTTCCCTCTGCCTTCCCTGCTAAGTGTGGAAAAAAATACTTGATTGATGTAAAAATTATGCGTAATATATCACAAATATATTAAATAGATATTTGTAATTAATTGAATTAATTTAACATTGAATTAATATCTTGTCGTAAATTAATAAAAAAATAAAATATATAGATAGATAGAACTTTTTATTGCACACATAATGGAAAAAAAGTATTTTACAAGGAAAAAAAATAACAAATATAAAATGAAAAGCTAAAGGTAGTATGCAAAGGAGACCATATTTCTATTAGTGAAAAATGTAAAAAAAAAACCACTACTATTCGAAATACTCTAAAAAATTTCTTAAAACATCACACTCTATTTAGAAGGGTTCTTTTAAACTCTTACAGTAAAATACCTTAAGGCAGTAATGATTCGATTACCTTTCATCCCTTCCCAGATTGCAAGGGGTGGTTAAAAATTGCTTGGGGGTTCAAAATACCTGGCTAATTCATGCAAACGAATGCAAGCCAATTAATTAAGAGCAGTCCGACTGCGTTGCGCTCAGAAATCTGCTGCCGTCAGACGTGTAGGGAGTTCCACATGGAGGGGAGAATCGTTGCGATTTTTGTGATAGTATTAATGCCTTTAATGTGTTTTAATATCCCATGAAAAATATAAATGTGAAATGAGAGCTAAGTTCAATAATAGTTGATAAATTTTATTTATCTTTTATACATACGTATATTATTAGATTTTAGATTAGAATTTCACCACTCAACACGCAATGTCTAGAAAATAAAACGAGTGTCTTACTACCACATTCCTGTATTAGGGATACAGCGTGAAGCTATTAGAAAAATAAGAATAAATAGACACATGGAAATGTAAAAAATTACAAAAAGGCCAATAAACGAACTATTTTAATCCTTTACGTCCAAAAGCTACTGGCCACAAAAACGCAAGGTATTTTACCGTTCGTCTGAAACGTCTCCGATTACACTAATTAATATCGCAGAATCTCATCATTCTGCAACGGGAGTCTGTAAGATTAAGGTGTTCCATTATGGATTTTTTCCTGCTCTATTTGATGAAAAGTTGTTATTAAGTGTTAAATTTTTTATTTTTTTTGGATGTCAGTTTTTTTTAAATTTCGTCTATTTTGTTAATTTTTATAACATATTTCTAAATATAGCATTTTATGAAGCTCCTCAAGATAAGTTATTTTCAACCGACCTCATAGAAAAAAATAATGTTGTGAATTCAGATTACTCTCAAAATTTTTTTCTCCCTCTCTCTCTCTCTCTCTCTCTCTCTCTCTTAAAAGCATTATTCTAGTTTCTCTGCTCCAGAAAGACGAAACATAACGCTAAGTTCTGTCACTTAATATGCTATAGTCTCAAATACGGAGAGCGCTGAACAAAGTGTCATAACATCAGATTTTTTTACCTTGTTTTGCGGGTTAAAGCGTGAAACTGAATAAAAACATAGACATATATATACATATAGTGCCTAATAATTTTTATATTTCACATTTAAATTGTCAAAATCAAATTTAAACAACCATTCTATTATATCAATAAACCTAAATCTACACGATTTATCCTTCATATTTCCCAATACAACGTGAAATATCGTAACAAGTACAAATGACACATGGTCCGGTACATTAGTTACGGGAATGAGAGTGAAATTGCGTGTTTAGACACACCGAAGCCACTCGGGTCCACTGACTGCGGGCTATTTGTCAGCAGCTGAGAATAGTGTTGGCCTTTTATTTTAGCTGTATTGTTCAGAATATTGTATGAAAATATATCTGAAACTGTTGTTTGACACCGTGGCGTAGTTGATTATGTTCACAAGATGGTCTTGGGTTCCATTCTCAGTTGCGTGAATATTATTTGTTGAACTTCATAATTTGTTCCACATATAACAGGGTATCAGTGGATCTAGTATTAATACATTATACGTTCCGCCCCATTTTCGAGACATTACGCATTGACTGACTTTGTATTGTTACCAGAGTCGAAATCGAACTTATAACCGTCTCATTTATAATCAGACGATGTATCACTGCGCCATGAAGACGCATATATGTTTTTAATATAGATTTATTTATTGTAAAACCGTATAACAAAAGTGTCTAATGTACTATCTAGGTACATCACTAGAACGCATCTGCGTGAAATCAGAGCACAGTTTTCCCAGTCGAGTCCGCAAGATGAATGGTGTCTTCGGGATAGTTTTATAACTCGCATTCACCTTTGCTAGAAAATATTAACTTCAAAATGGTTCTATTTACATGAGTATTTGTAGCTTTAAAAAGAATGAAGGAATTGTAGTCAGTGTTTAATAAATATTTTAAAATATAAAGATTATGTGAGTTATTAATGATAATTTATCAAGATAAATAGTAATAAGAGGCCGTGGCGCAGGGACACAAGCGTAAACGCGTTGGTCGTGCGTTCGCTTTCCACTAGGGAAAATTAAATATATTATATTTTCTTTTCTCGCTGTCGTAATGGGGTAAAGTGCGAGCGACGTTGAGTTCCACCACTCAACACGTAATGTCCTAATACTAGGTTCCCAGGTTGCGTCTGTCTACCCTGCTATGTACGGGATACAGCTGAAAAAAGAAAAATAGTTGCTTATTAGTTAACGATCGACCGAACGAACAAACTTATCAAAGATATGGATGATGTGTCCGTAATGTTTTTTTTATATAAAATTACAATATGGTTTTAAAAGATAAAAACGACATTTAATGGTTTTAGACATTTTAAAAAGAGCAATGTACCAACCATTAAAGTCAAGAAATTAATAATAATATCAAGAAATAATATATGATAATATAACAAAAATACCAAATACAAAAACAAAATAGGTGCGTCTAGCCCTGACTAAGACGAATGTTCCGCGATGATTGCGAAGATACCCGTACAGTGGAGGTGATCGTAGGGTCGATAGTGGCGCAAATTTAGATTTTGATAAGCTTTGCATTACTATGTGTATAGAATTTTAGCTGATGCTGACGGTGTGAGGTTCAAATTATATATAGGCGGGGATGATTGTGTTCAAGAAAAGAAATCGTGATTGAAACGTGAAAATAGTGGATTCAAAACAACAATAATTTCCTTTTTTCTTTTTTTCTCAACACTACAAACTACTGAGAAAGGGAATCTTTTTTGCTGATTATGTGGCATGCGGGAATTAATTTAAGTTTTTCAGTCTACTAAAATTTTTGTATAAAACATGTATGTACTTAATAAATTTACCACTTTATAGTCAATCCCTTCATACGTAACATACAACTTAACAAAACGCCTAATAAAATCAACCAAATAGCAAGTATTTTAAGCCACAAACTGTCCCGAGCTCACGTAAGCCATTACGTACAAACTAAACGATCACCGGACCTCATTACGTTTTGCTACCCCCCCAAATAGGGAGGGGAAGAGGGTAAGTAAGTGACTCCGAACGGAAATAAAGGTGCACGCGACTGGAGGTAATGTTAATTGAATTTCTGCAGACGCGTGGATAGTGATGTGGTATAGTTAATATCGATAGTCTAATTATTTTTTGGTATTTTAATAAATATTTGAATATTTTGTTAATTTCGTAAATATCTAAGTAGTAAAGCTGTAGCTGCTGTGATTATAGCTGTAATTATACGAATTGTAGGATAAGATAATTTCATTTTCATTCTGCCTTTTTATACCACATAACAATAAATTATTGCACAAACGCGACTATAAATTAAGGCTATTTTTAACGATCAAATTTTTTATATTTGTTTAGGTATCCTAGGTTTGTTTTCTTTATTTAATTATTTATAATTGACTCTCTTTTTAAATTAAAAGTTGATTTAAATAAAATAATAGGTAAAGTTAGATTGTAATTTAGACACTTACTTCTTTATTAAATAAATATAATCAATTGTTAAAAAAAAATAATAATCTCTATAATTAATTACAAACTATCGAATCAAAACGTCACTCAAATCGCCCGCCGAGTGATACCTACGCGGCCGCTACGCAAGATTAAACGTCACCAACCGTCAGATATTTCCTACAGAAGAGGGTAGCTACCACCCCCCCTCCCCACCACGTCTTAATATTATTATATAAAATTCAAGTTTTCTTAACAAAAGTGCAAATAAATATAAAATCACCTGCTGTGAATGGGGTTTCAATTGTGTGATTCTTGTTGAGCTTTTATAGGTATTAGACAAAGCTTTTTTAATAGGTCTGAAAGGGACGTTTTTTTTGAACCAAAATGACGTTAAGTAAATTCGTTCTATTTTTTTTGTTATATTTTATTTTGTATAATATAAATATAAAAAAAAATGAATAAGAAAAATTATCTTTTAGAATAGTTGAATAAATGTACCGGCGAATGGAGTGTCTTAACACTAGGTATCATCTGCCCTTAGGTGACCCTAAAAGAAACAAAAAATAATTGTCTCAAAATAACATTTATCAATAAAAGCAGCTTTCCCTCCTTAAGAGAGTACGAAGAAAGATCTTATTTTCAAAATATTCTGCTATTCATTTTTCGCCTAATATTGTGACCTCACGTATTAGTCGGGGCAGAAAGCCGCGCCAGAGTAAGAAAATGAAAATAATTTAAGCGATCATTCCATCGAATAGAAATCGAACCCACAACCATCGTGATCTATTGCACCACGGTGGCCATGTAACTTTTATGTCTCTGATACAGCATGTAATATTAGTATTTTAGGAAATGTATTTTAGGACACCAAGACATAAGTAGAAAGTCAAAATAAAACTTTATATTAAACATATTTATTAGCTAGTCCAGTTTGCACTCAAAAACTAAAGCATTTTAAGTGAGCGGAGAATTAAATGATATGTACTGAAAAAGCGGAATGATATATTATATGATTATAATATTGAGTCTGTCGTGGCACAGCAGTACAGCGTTCGATTTTAAAAGCGCTTTGGTAAGTAGATAAAAAGAGGCGTAGAGTTTTGCCACCAGGTTCCTCAGGTTTCCTCTTCTGTTATATGCGGGTTACGGCGTGAGGCTAGACAATTAATCTTTATATATTATACATAACATTACATTCATCCCGCACACAAAAGGATAGGCAGGAGGAACCTTGTCCTAAGACACACCGCTCCCCATTTTCCACAGAATTTTCCGAGGAATTGCGTATTGAGTGGCGTAACTCAACATCGAGCTTTTGCCTTGGTGCCAGAGCGAATAAATGAAAATAATAATTTATTGCCCCGAGCGGGGATCGAACCCACTATCGTCACCTAACAATCACCCTTGTGCCCCTGCGCCACGATGGCCGTATATAACACGTCAAAATAAAAAAAATCTAACCTCCTATAAATTTAAACATATTCTCAATTGAAAAAATGTTAGGATTAAGCACTACCATGTGAAAATTCACACAAATAACTGTGACAATTTCACTTTTCAATATAAACGTTTAGAGGATTTCCAAGAGGATTGTTCAAGTGCCGTAACACGAGAGCAATTTTTAGGGCAATTTCTTTCAATTTCACCGCCATTTGATGTTTCCCGTTAAGTAAAGGTGCGGCGGCCTGGGCACGTAGTCAGCAGGTAATCTATGACCACTTAAGCTTTTACTCCTAGCTTTTAGGTACGTTTTTATTTTATTCTAGATTTTATTGGAATCGTTGGTTTTAGTGTTATTTGATTTGTGATCAGTTGAAAATTTTAGTTTGATGTCGTTGGGGTGTAGTGGAATGGTGATTGGCTATCTGTCTTAGTACGAATGGTTATCAGTTTCACGCTGTATCCCGCACACAGCAGGGTAAGCAGAGGGAACCTAATGTTAAGATACTACTTTACCCGTGAAACGAATGATTATATTTAAATTATTTTCATTTGGTCACTCAGGTAGACAATTGCGGCGTGATGAATAATATTTTATATTGAATGAAAAAAAATAAGGAGCCAACTTGGTACATCTTGACGATGCTTCACTACGATTTTTAGATATTATTGACTTGTTGTTGCAGCGAGAAAATGAAAATTCCCCAAAGTAGGAATCGATCCCACACATTCTCAATTTAAAGGTAAAGGCCATACATATATGGTTACGAATACTTTACTAAATTCATATTTACATACATTCAATACAAAAAAACAACAAGAAAATATATACAATGAAATCAAGAAAGAAATCTGAACCAATAAAACAAAATCAATCTTGCAAGAAAGGAAAATAGTAGTGTTCATTTCACAAATAATAACCACGTAAGCACCTGTACTGTTTGGTTGGCTAAAAGGTTTGGTTGTGTCGAGTTACACTTGCCATCACAGTATCGGTTACTCGTCGATACTTGCAGTGTAAAAATACGTTTTTCTTGTATATCATTGTTTTTGTTTTCTTTATATTTTTTCTTCTGTATCCCGCACATAGTAGTAGCATAGGCAAGGCAATGAGGGAACTTGGGAACCTAATGTTAAGATAGTTTGTTCCCGTTGAGATACTTCCGTTACCCTTTCCCCCGAGTTTTTTAACAGTTTTCAATTTGTTTGTCTAGATATTACGTGGGAGTAAGGTATTCGAGATAAGTAATTGTTTTTTATAAGTAAATAAGAAATAAATAAATCAGTTGAAGTTAAGACACTCCGTTTCCTACTTTCCCACCGAGTTTTGGAGGCATTGCGTGTTGAGTGGCAGAATTCAACGCCGCGCTTAACCTCGACACCAGAACGAAGATATGGAAATATAAATTTAAGTAAATATTTCATTTTCTCTAGTGGGGATCGAACCCACAACCAGTCGGTTTTACAGTCACACCTTGTCCCGCTGCGACACGAACTACGACCGGCCTCAAGTAAAATTAATGTACTTTTTAATACTTATTTCTACCTTATGAACAAGGATTCCTTCACGATTGGAGAAAAAAACTAATTGTTTTTCAAATCGAATTCATCCATCACGGTCGGACGTTGATTGAGATTTTCTTTTTGTATTGTTACAGAACTTTTGTTTATTTATATTTAGTAGTTTATTTGAGGCCGGTCGTGGCGCAGCGGCACGAGGTGTGACTGCAAAACCGATTGGTTGTGGGTTCGATCCCCACTCGAGGAGATGAAATATTTACTTAAATTTATATTTCCATTTCTTCGCTCTGGTGTCGAGGTTAAGCGCGGCGTTGAATTCTGCCACTCAACACGCAATGCCTCCAGAATTCGGCAGAAAGTGGGGAACGGAGTGTATTAACACTAGGTTCCCTCTGCCTACCCTGCTGAGTGCGGGATACAGCGTGAAGCTAATTTAATTTATTTTTTTTTTTATTTGTTTTTAGACATATACATATATTCTTTGGTTAAGACTTGAATATAGAAGTCTAAGCCCTAATAACATTTTTACGTTTCTTTAAATATTTCAGGAGATACGAACAAAGAATAAATAACCAATGTGTAATAAAGTGGGAAACGGAAGTGTCTTAAGACTAGGTTCCCAGACTATTTCTGCTTACCTTCCTATATGTGGAATTCAGTGTAAAACTTAAAAAATCTTAATAACTTAAAATTATAAGTGAGGCTAACGTGGCTTAGGGTCTGATTGTAAATGTCTTGAAATTAGACTGTCTTTGCCTACCCTGCTATATGAGGAATAGTGTACAAAGCTCAAAAAGAAATTAAAACTTAAAATCAAATTAAATTAGCTTCACGCATGTATCCCGCATGCAGCAGGGTAGGCATAGGGAACCTAGTATTAAGACACTCCGTTCACTACTTTCCGCCTAAATCTGGAGGCATTGTGTGTTGAGCATTGCCTCGACACCAGAGCGAAGAAATAAAAATATAAATTTATATAATTATTTTATTTATTCGAATGGGGATCGAACCCACAACCAATCGATTTTATAGTCACACACTTGTGCTTACTGGACTCTGAAAAAGAAATAGATATAATATATAAATTGTATAAAAGGTATACCTCCGATAGTAACAATGTCTAAGGGACTGACCGGCTATTATCCGAGTTGTGATGTTAACATTTTATGGACACGCTCGTGAATCTATAAATTTTTAAAATAAATTATTAGTATCTGTATTTTGCAAGAATTCTTTTATAAAAGTATAACAGTTTTCTTTTTTTTTTAATTTAAAAAGGCCAGTCGTGGGTCGTGTTGAGCGGAGGAACTCAACGCCGAGCTTTTTGCCTTGGTGCCAGAGTAAAACAGTGAAAATATTAAGAACTAACAATCATTTTCTCGATTGGGGATTGAAGCCACAACAGTCACACACTTGTGCCCCTGCGCCACGACGGCCTCTTTCTTTTTAGTTCTTTCCTTTAAATTTTACGCTATATTTCACCAAATAGTCAAAATAAAATGATGTCCTATTTATTACATTTAGATACATACACTATAGCGGTATAGCTGGATAGCTTCTTCTGCGGCGGTTGTGGATCCTACTCGGGGGGACATATTTAAGTTATTTTCATTAACATGTTCAAGTGAAACTATTGTGGCGTTATACTCCTCCAATTCAACACGCAATGCCCCGAAAATTTTGCAAAAAGTGGGAGAATAGAAAGTCGAGATCGAGGTTTCCTTCTGCATACTCTACTTTATTAATAACCGATGACGGGAATAACTGACGACCTTTGAGTGTTTCCCGCTTTTCCCGCATATCCATACAAAGATCGCGTCGTCCGTCCGTAATTGGCGCTATCAGGAAGTGGCAGGGCATAGAGTTCACCTATCGAGGTGGTCCGGTCGAGCGTGAAACCTGCACGGAACGATGAAAGAAAACTAACCGCAGCAAATGTTGCGGCCAAGATTAACTATTCGAAACTTTTCTCTAACTGTGAGGATATGCTTTTATAGCCGACTAATGAGTTAGGTTTGTGTTGATAGATATATTTGGTATTTTTGGTTTTTTATGAGTAATTTGGAATTGGGAGAGTAAATCTAATGGCACTACCCTCCTTTTTTCACTTTCTGAGCATTTTAGAATCATCAATCAGGCATTTTGTTTTTTCACAATTTTCAAATCAATTTACACAAAATTCTTAAATAATTCTTAAATCAATTTTATTTAAATTACGCACTAAAAGCAGATTTTTACATCACATTATAGTAAATTCAATGGTTAGTCAATGTATTTGTTAGCAATAGCCTCTCAGTTGTTGTTGTTCGTCTGTGGGAATTGGATTGTTTTTTGCGTCAATTTTCCTACTTTATAATTTAATAATTTACTTTAGTATCTGTTTTCTTTGAAGACCTAAATAAGTTGAAGATAAAATAAATAAATGAATAAATATATAATAGTGTCATACAAAAACCATTTTAACAAAACCTCTAATAGTCCAATATCACAACCCTAACTTACATATATGTACAAGTAAGTAAGGTTAAACCGAACATTTTTAAGCTTCTACAAGGTACTGTATAAGAGAGGGCTAAAAGGCCGTCGTAAAGGCGCCGCAGAGCGATTTGTAGGCCCAATCGACTGTCAATGAATGGATGTACCTTTCTATGGTTGGGAGGAAATGGATTCGAAGGTAAATTTTGTATAAAGCCTACCTTTTGTAGTGTGTATATATGTAGACTGTTAGATTTTTTGGTACTGTGCTTGTAAATTAAGTGATTAAAGCGCAGCTTCACGCTTTTTACCGCATAGCAGGTATGCGTGTAAAAGGATAAGCAAATGGTAATAAATATTATAATATTTTAATATAACAGTATCAAAACTGAAAAAGTCAGACAGGCCAGTCGTGGCGCAGCGGCACAAAGTGTGACTGTAAAACCGACTGGTTGTGGGTTCGATCCCCACTCGAGGAGATGAAATATTTACTTAAATTTATATTTCAATTTCTTCGCTCTGGTGTCGAGGCAAAGCGTGGCGTTGAGTACTGCCACTCAACACGCAATGCCTCCAGAATTCGGCAGAAAGTGGGGAACGGAGTGTTTTAACACTAGGTTCCCTCTGCTTACCCTGCTGTGTGCGGGATGCAGCGTGAAGCTGATTTAATTATTTTTTTTTAAACTGATAAAGCCATGGTTGAGAACGGAATGTCTTAACACTAAGTTTCCGCTGCCTACCCTGCCATACTGCGTGAAACTGAAAAAAAATAGAAAAAATATGCTGAACAAACACATATTAAATACATTAACAATACAACTAAACTAACTGAACTAAGAAAAAAACCCCTTAAACTTTCACCGACTCCACCAAAGCTAGTTAAAACAGTAAACAATATCTGGTCAGGTCCCCAGGCCCGGCGGTGAGCGACCGTCGTTCCACTTAATAATATTTTTCACCTTGTTTCGCTTTCCAATTTTCCGCAAGTCACTCTCGGGGGTAACGGGCCGTGTTTTGATTTAGAAATGCGCCAGTGACCGTCTTGTGTGTTTAGACGTGTACGATACGATTTTCTTTTTAAATATTTTTGTTCCCTCTACTCACCCTAAATGAATTTAGGGTGAGTAGAGGGAACCTGGGAACGTAGTGTTAAGGCACTCCGTTACGTCCGAATTTTGGAGGCATTAAAGTTTCTTTTGATTTGATTGTAATTTGTAAAAAAGGATTTTTAATATATGTGAAATCTATGTTTTGATAATATAATATATTATAATATCATACAACTTTTTTTTAACAAAAATATTACCACTCCAGAGTTATTTTTATAACCAATCAAATTTTACTTATTAAGAAAACGCATAAAAATTTTGAACGAAGCGGGATTTGAACCCGCGCATCTAAAAAATTTTTATACACTTTCTTAATAAATATTTTTCTTTCCTAAGTGTGGAATAACACTTTAAAGTGTTAAAAAACAATCAAATTTTTCCAAGGAGCGATGTAAAATTAAAATAAGTCCACTCTATTTATTATTATTTATTTTTTTTTTGTAAAAAAATTACCTTTTAAAAAAATAACCTGTCAACAATGTTTATCGATTATAAAGCTACTTCTTAGGTTGTTTAATTTTACAACATTCTAAAGTATTGGTAAACTCAAAATACATATATTTATTTAAAGATTATGCGAGTCGTCACTTGTAAAAGCGTCGGTTTCGTATCTTTTAAGCTGTACTGACATCACGTCATCACCATTTTATAGTAAAAGAATAAAGAAAACTTAATTTTGTGATAAGTCATTATTTTAATAGAATAAAAATATTTATAACATTATATGTAGTAATAAATTTATACCTATCTCTATACTTAATATTATAAAGCTAAAGAGTGTGTTTGATCGAACCCGATAATCTCAGGAACTACTTGTACAAATTGAAAAATTTGTTTTTGTTGTATAATCCATTTATTTAAGAAGGTTAAATGGCATAAGAATTTAATGTATCTATAGTAAAAGTAACCTTGGTAATAGTAAACTTGACACATACTCAGCTGTATGTCGTCTATAGAGGCCAGTCACATGTGACTGTAAATGCGACAGGTTCGATTCTCACTGGAGGAAATGAAATATTTAATATTTTAATTTCCTCCGGTTTTTCCGGTGCAAAAAGTGCAAGCACATGCAAAGCCTCGAGAATTTGAAGGAAAGTGGGAAACGGAAGAGTCTTAATGGGAACGGAGACTTAAACACACGGTTTTTAGTTTATTTTTGACGTTATATCTCTATCGTTACATCTGTATCTAGCTTACTGTAAAAGAAATATTATTTTTAAACTATTATTCACTTCATTTGATTTTGCTTTAGCTTGTATCGAATATAGTTTTTTGTTATACTTTGGTATACTTATATGGCCGATGTCAATTGACAAATGGCTATTTCGTATCGCTATTTAAAAGGTATTTTATGAAATTTGCGGAAATATGATTCTTAGATTAAATTTTGAGATCTTAGATTATGTTTCGTATAAATGCGATGGTTGTGGGTTCGGTTCCCTTGTAGTGAAACATAATATTTAATAAAGTCTTATGAATTCAGAATCGGATTTTAAACCTACTACCATCTCTTAAGTTCAACGACGACGACGTAGTTTTTGAAGAAAATAAATAAAAATAGAATTACAAAAATTGACAACTTGAACTTTCAAAGTTTAATATTGGCTTAGTATCTCGCTATAAGAGATCACAGGGCAATGCAGGTAAAGAAAATCTAATTTACCAAATTGAATTACACCGTCCACTACCACTACCGGATATATTTCTATTTCAAGTGCCATACTGACATGTTATTGTTGGAAAGATGACATTTTTATGGATGATTCTTATTGAACCGATGAAAGGTATAGGGGAGTATAATATTATTATTTTATTGTGAAACTTCGTGTTTTTAGATGGTTTTGGCTTGTATGTGTGTGTATGATTTGATCTTGGGAAAGATTATCATTATTTTAAGTGGTTGTTTAATAAAAATTAGGAAATCTATTATTATTTTCACAAATTGTATCGATGATATGGCTAAGGCTAATTGAGTAAGTTACTAAATCATTATATATAATTATTTTTTTGCTTTACGTTATATACCACTTAAGGTAGGTAGAGAGAACCCAGTGTAAAGACTGTCCGTTTGTTACGCACTGTCTAATATTCAAGACATTGCGTGTTGAATGTCAAAACTCAATGCCGCGCTTTCTCGACTTACCAAAACAAAGAAAAGGTAATTATTAGTTGTAGTTTTGATGAGTTTTCGTGGGTTCGATTCGTTCTCCGGCTGGCTCTTTAACTGTAGCATGACGGCGTCAGCAAAAATATGAATATTAAATTCACTTACCAAAACGGCCAAACTCTTAGAGCTCTATAGATAATTTGTATAAAATATAGTATTACACGAACATCAACATATTATAGTTTAAGGGGCGGTTGCGTATTATTTATCGGATGTGTCATATCGGCCCCATGTCGTTGTAATGCCGGTTAATACCAGGTGGCATGTGTCAGAACTAGCCGCTTAGCCGCGTAATCCCAAAACCCGCATGTCCTTGCTACATCACTTTGACATAGTTTTTGTTTGAACTTACAAACTATCTGGGATCGTACGAAATGTGTATATGTATGTAAATATATTTTATATGTGTAATTGGGGTATCTTTTTGTTTAATGTTTTGTTTACGGAAATTATGTGCTTACATGTAAGTATCCGGAATGTCGCAAAGTGTAAACGTGATGGTTGCGGGTTTGATACCCACTCAGGGACGATTTTTTCCATATTACCGCTCTGGTAACAAGACAAAGCGGTGATACCCAAAAGTTGGTCAAGGCTACCTCTATCTATCCTGCCTTCAAGATTTGTTTTCTTCTTTACTAAAATTTGTTACTGCTATTTTATTAGAAATAAAATGTTAATAAGGACTTTAATAATTTATATTTTTCTTCAAAAATCTAATTTATTTTTTTCATAGTACATGTGTTTGTTTTTTCCTATTTACATTGTTGCTCATTATAAAAATCGGACACTTAAATACACACACTGAAGTTAGAGTTGTCGATATTATTTTTATATCGTTATTTGAGACTCACAATAATTGCTACATTAATTCATGAACTAAGATTATACAAAAAAAACATGTATTTTTGTCACGCATTGACTTGATTGTTTAATTAACTTATACTTCAAACTTAATAATAATAATTATGACAGCAAAAAATAACTATAAGAATAGAGAATATACCAACATGATAAATAAAATTCGACAGTACATCTTAGATATTTTTTTTGCCGACGTCTACATTCAGCCGTGCTTAAGGAACATGTGAATAATGTGATGATTTAAATGTTTTGTCTTTATGCAACACAAATATTTAAAACCGAATATATAATCCTGTATTAAGACTGTGATGGTTAATGCTACGGTTGTGGATACAATTTGTATCTGGGGACTGAATAATAAATATATAATATTTTTTTTTGCTCGCTTAGTAACAAGACAAACCGCCGCATTTGGTACTGCTACTCAACACGCAAAGTTTCGAAAATTGGGCGTAAACCTTAAGATGAAAGTTAATAATATGTATTAATTCTAACAATGTAATACAAAGGTTGCAAGCATTTAAACGTTCGCACACGCCCAAAATTATCTGATTATCTGGCGCAGATGGCAGTAAAAAGTAACTGAAGTGTGCAGAGCTCACCTCAGCAAAATGCAATTAGATTCGTCTCGGGAGACTGACGCGACTCGCATTTTTAGGCTAGGGGTCGATAGTAAAGTTACATTTCCAAATGTTATTTAAAACACAGTGATAATATATGTATTTATTTCATAATCACTACTTATTTAATCTTTACACAAATTAAAATAAAAAACAATTCCGTGTGGCTTACTTTTTATTTTTTTCTGTATTGCTTAATAATATATTTTTGTTCTGCTTATTGTAACGTAACGTATTTTATATTTATAGGGATTATTTGTGTTTGCTTTAAATTGCCTTACTCTTGCTGCTTAGCGAACTGTGTTACTTTTTTGGCATTTATTTAAACCTTTAAGCTATATTCTGTCTATAGCGAGATAATGAGAGGTACTTTGTTACCAGACCAAAAAAAAAAAAAAAAATTAATTTCCCTGAAATTGAGCCCTTGCGTCTACAATCATATACTGTACTACTACGCTTCAACGGCCTCAATGTCGACAATATTTTCTTTCTATTACTAATTATAAAAATATAATAAAATATAAAAACAAATGAAGTACATATGTAAAAAACAAATTAAACACATAATTTTCTAATTCTATTTTTAAAGAGTGATTTTATTCGCGTTTAACCAGGAAAAATAGAAGAATCCAATATTCAGAGGCAAGAATTAAATAATTTTAAAATATTTTAATGATTTCACTCACACAAAGTAATTATGTTAAATGAATGAAATGAATCTTTATCTTTCATATATTTGCAGGTGCCTCCTGTACTATACTGTCCCGCGTCTGATTTACATATAAATTGTAGCTAACTCACGTGGCGTCTCTTACTTTTAACTGTTGTAACCGCACAACCCCTGTTGTTCAACGAGACTTTAGACAAAAATGCTTTCTGTAGAATTGATTTGAATATATTATATTAAGTTTCTATGTATTTAATTAATGATTAGGAAACATTTGGATATTTTTTGATGAATGGTTTTGAGATAATGATAATGATTATTAATTTTAATTTTAGTGTATAGTTTGGCCAGTCGTGGCGCAGCGGCACGAGGTGTGACTGCAAAACCGACTGGTTGTGGGTTCGATCCCGACTCGAGGAGATGAAATATTTACTTAAATTTATATTTACATTTCTTCGCTCTGGTGTCGAGGCAAAGCGTGGCGTTGAGTTCTGCCACTCAACACGCAATGCCTGATGCCAGAATTCGGCAGAAAGTGGGGAACAGAGTGTCTTAACACTAGGTTCCCTCTGCCTACCCTGCTGTGTGCGGGATACAGTGTAAGGCTGATTTTATTTTATTTTTTTTGTATAGTTTGGTGCCTATCTCCAAGATTTGAAAAATAGCAATTTTAAGTTAGTTTACTTCAGAGTGTAATAAGTGCAAAACTATTCTACTATTGTAATCATTTAATATGGCACAGAGGCACAAGTGACTGTAAGCTCGACATGTTGTGGGTTCAAATCCCATTCGAGGAAATGAAATATTCTTTATTTTGGCTCGGAGTGTCTTAAAACTAGGTTTACTTTGCCTATACTGATGTGTGCGGGATATAGCGGAAAGCTAATATAAATAATTAACTCCATTTGAAAATGATTAATATCACTCATTCTATTCATTGATTCATTCTAATGTGAATTAGATAAATACTTTATATCTAAAAAAATTGGCCTAAAATCAAAATCGAACCTAACACCCACTCAAATCCAAACCAAAATCCAAAACAACTATTCATTACCCATACAAAATACTAATCGTGTACCAAAAAAAAATAAAAATAAATCAGTCAGGCCATTGATCGTACAAATTAAACATTATTCTTTTCAATCTGCATTCCACAGAGCGGGTGACTTTTTATTGGAATTTTTGCGTATCCTGTACGTGCCAATAAATAGCTTTAAGCGTAAGCGTAAGCGTTCGAGCGAACGATCCGGACCCTACGATTTACGTAGCCTCCTTTATGTCAATCGCCACCTACACAAGCGTTTGTGATCATTTGGAAACTCACACTGCGCTAGTTTTGATTGCTACTATTTGTTTTGTGTGACTTTTGTTGGTGATTATTTTAAATTCTTACCTGTATATATAAGAGGCCAGTCGTGACGCAGAGGCACAAAGTGTGACTGTAAAAAAGACTGGTTGCCGATTCGATCCCCACTCGAGGAACTGAAATATTTATTTGCATCTATATTATCATTTCTTCGCTCTGGCGTCGAGGCAAAGCGCGGCGTTGAGTTCTGCCACTCAGCACGCAATGCCTCCAGAATTCGGCGGTAAGTGGGGAACGAAGTGTCTTAACACTAGGTTCCCTCTGCCTTACACTATGTGCGGGATACAGCGTCAGGCTGATTTATTTTAATTATAAACTACTTAAAAAGCGAACTTTATTTAAAAATATATATATTCAAAGCAATTGAGAGATACAAATATTATTTAATAAATTGTTATACGTGGTATTTTTTATTAAATTTATTTAACAAATAAATTATCAATTCTTATATTAGGACTAATTATTTATTTGGCGAAAAGTAGGAAACGGAAGTCTCTTAATAGGAAATGAACGTCTTAACACTAGATTCCTAGGTTTCCCTTGCCTAACCTGCTTTATACGGGGTACAGCGTGAAATTAAAAAAAAATAACTATATATAACTCACACAAACACACACACACACACACCCAACTTCATAGTAACAATACATTGTTCTCACACTAACGCAGGACATGCAAATCGCAAAGATAGAACACGGATTCAACGTGTATTCTATTTACTGCTGTACTGTAGAAAGAAATTAGTCTTGGTATTTGCTATTTCTATTTCTATTTCTTGGTATTTTATTTTAACATGTTTTTTGAACTTTTTTGGCTTATAACTATGTATGTAATAAAATCTAAGAAAATAAAGTTGACTTTTACTATTAATAATATCACGTAACTGGGCAGTACGTAGCTTGAATGATAACAAAATGATATCATTTGGGTAGTCTGATGATGAAGCCAGGACTTGAGTAGTGTACTACTGTATAACACGAGCAACACTTGGGCTAGAAAAGAAGTTTATTAGTTTTTTGTGTATATTAATTAACAGGCCCTCGTGGTGCAAGTGTGTGACTGTCAACACGATTTGAGTTGATTCTCAGAGGAACAAAAGTTTTTATATTTTCATGTCCTCGTTCTGGTAACAAGGTAAAGCAACTGCGTTGAGTTCCGCAGCTCAACACACAATGCCTCCAGAATTCGGAAAAATGTTGGAAATGCAATGTTTCATTTAATTTGCTTTTCGTTAAGTATCTCATTCAGAACACTAAGTTCCCTAGGTCTACCCTGCTGTGTGCGGGATACAGCGTGAAGCTGATTTATTTATTTTTATCTCATTCAGAGTAATAATAATTATTTAGTAAGAACATTTTGTGTTTAATTTGATAACTGCCATTTTTGACAAATATTCGACAAAAAAAAGGAAATATAAATATTTTGTATGTTGTTGTTTTGATTTTGTAAGTTTAAATGTTTAAATATTCAAAATCTTAACGATCAAAAAGAGGCAATCCAACAACAAATCCCAGAATTGTTCCTTTAACACGACATAGAGGCGTATAACAAAATAAAATACAATAGAAAAAGCGTAAAAAAGATCATATTGATTCACAGGAATTTTTATTAGGAGGTGTTTGGAACGGCGCCGGTGTGGGGTTCGATTTGCCTATTATTGCTTACGGCTCTGATACTATAAATTTTAGTATACTGGATAGTTTAAAGAGGGTGATATTTAGGAACAGTGTGTGTGTCTCTATACGAAGTGGTTGCGTGTTTAATTCACCCTTGAGGAAAATATTATAGTATCTGACTATTTCAATTGGATTCTTACTTAAATAGCTATTATTTAGTTTCATATTATATCACGTTTATAATAGCAGGATAGTAAAGGGACCCCAGTGTTAATACTCTCTGTTCTTCACTCTCCGTCAAATTTTCGAAATATAGTGTGTCGAGAGGTGGAATTCACTGCTACGCCTTGTGTTAACAGAGCGTATATTGTTTTTTTTTAGCTTACCGCTCTATCAAACACATAGCAGGGTAGGTAGAAGGAACCTGTGAATTAAGATACAACGTTCTTATTAATTCACTTCCATTTCTGACGAGTTTTGGACGCATTGCGTGTTGAGTGGCGGAATTCAACGCCGCAATTTGCCATGTTATCAGAGCGATAAAATTATAATATTAAATATTTCGCTTCTTCCAGAAATAAACATTTACAGTCACGCACTTGTGCTCCTGCACCACGTACAGGTCTCTACGAACATAATTCATTAATTAAAATTGAAATCGAACATACAACCGCCGCATTTACATTCCGACGCTCACACACTGCGCCACAACAGCCTCTAAACACAATAAAACATCAAATTTTCCATAGAAATCTTAATTCCACCCTATTTAAATATGCGAAATTAAAAGTACACGGAACGTACAGTAAGGTTGTGTTTACATTACGCGAGCGAGCAACCAATGCCAAAAGGTAGAGATTTGTAACGATGTAAATCAAACTGAATGTTTTATTAAACACTCGCTTGCGCTGTATTCAAATTAAGTGGCGGTGTCGATGGTAAGATGTTGTGGAAGTGGATTTTTTTTGTTTTAATTTCATGCTGTAGGCAGAGGGAACCTAATGCTATGACACTCCGTTCTCCTTTAAAACACTTCCGTTTCCCACTTTCCGTCGAATATTTGCGGAAATGCGTGTTAAGAGTTTGAATTTAACGCCGCGCTTTGCCTTATCACCAGAGCGAAGAAATGAAAATATTAAATATTTTTTCCTCGAGTGGGAATCAAACCCACAACCGATGCGTTTACAGTCGAACGCTTGTACAATGCGCCACAATGGTCTTATATCTGATTATAATAAGTAAATTAAATAAATTATGTGCAATTAAAAAATGAAAAAAATAAATGTATACGACCTTTGTGGGATTACTAATTATTACAGGAACGTTTATATTTGAAATATTTTCGATTTCTCATTCCAGTTTTTAGTGGTAATTTCTTTAGGTTCCGTACTAAAAGAGTCCGCCTGTCACCAGGCTATATCTCATAAACTGTGATAGTTAGGTAGTTAAAATTTTTATTTATATTATTTCTGTTGTCACTGTAACAACGACTACTAAAAAAAAAGAATAAAATAAATATTTAAGGCAACAAACTTTTTTGTTATTGACCATTTCTACTTTTTATCATCATACTTAAAAGTATCGAAAATAAAGAATAGAGTGTTCAAGCACAAGATTCTCTCTGCCTACCTTTCTACGTACGGCAAAATAAAAATAATATATTTCAATTTGAACCTTAAAAACTCTCACTCCATACATGCGCAGCACCAAAGATTTCCACCTCTACGTTCGCAATATTTACCCGTTACTTTCTGTAAATATTCCACCAACATCGCGAATATAACTTGTACAAGAAAATTAAGCTTGTTTAATTGCTGTGTATCTAGCCTCAAGAACAATTTTACTTGCCGTGTAAAGCAAAAGTTTGATTTAATTAATTTATCTTCATTTCTGATGATCTTTTATTTATTTTGGTAGTCATTTTGCTGTTTTACGTATGTATGTTTCGGATTGTAAATGTATTGAAATTTCATGATGTGGACATTTGTTCTTTGTGTTTTATAAAGTACTAGTGACCGACGTATGGCTTTTCTCGCTTAATCATATTATTATATCATAGCTAAATTATATTCTAGCGCCTAGTGATTAAGACACTCCGCTCCTCACTTTCTGCAGAACTCTGAAGGTAGTACGTAGTGAGTGGCGAATCTGAACGCCGCGGCCAGAGACAGACCTAGAAAAGCAGAAGCGAAACCAGAGCGAAGAAATGAAAATATAAAATATTTAGTCTTCTTGAGCCGGAATCGAGCTCACAACCAATTGTGTTTATAATGACACCCTGGTACTGGTGGTTGATGGTAGTGGCTTCTACTCAAACTCGGAAATTTTAATATAGTTACTTAGGAACAGAAAAAAACATTTTCCAGAGTGTACATTGAAGCGAAGTCCGATTGCGCCATGAAGGCCTTGACATTATAATATTATTATTATTATTTTTATAAATTCACGCCTTATCACGCATATAGCATATTAGCCAGATGGCAATGAACTGAACTCTTGGTCCAATTTTCAAAGATTTGCGTGTTGTGTGGTTTTGTAGCTATGGCTAGAAAAAGAACATATCTTATTTCCCCCAGTGGGTATCAAATACACAACCATGGCGCTTACAGCCAGACGCTGTGTTACTGCGTGCTACTGCGCTACGAGAACTTATTTTTTTTAGCTTAATGTTGGATCCCGCACATGGTAGGTAGAAAGTACCTAGGAAGCTAGAGTTAAGACAGTCCATTTCCATAAATATCTTTCTGTTTCCCACTCTCCCCCGAAATCAACACCTCGCTTTGCTTCGTTACCAGAGAGATTTAATTCCTCTGAGTGGGAATCGAATCAAATCCACAATCGAATCAAACCTCCAAGCGTCGCATTTACTATCGAGTTTGTTCTCCTGCGCCACGACGACCACACTATAACTATTAAATCAGTGAGGCCAGTTGTGGCGCAGGGGCCCAAAGTGTGACTGTAAAATCGACTGGTTGTGGATTCGATTCCCACTTGAGGAGATGAAATATTTATTTAAATTTATATTTTCATTTCTTCGCCTTGGTGTTAGAGTCGCCCTGGAGCAAAGCGCGGCGTTGAGCTCCGCCAATCAAGACACAAGCCGCCTCCAGAATTCGGCGGAAAGTGGGGAAAGGAGTGTCTTAACACTAGGTCTTCCTGCCTACTTTGCTGTGTACGGGATACAGCGTGAACCTATAACTATTCAGTTAATTATAATCTAAGTTCAATCGACCACCATCTTTAAAAATCTAAAATGCTAATAAAAGTACCTAAACACCTTCCTCCGAACAACTTATAGCGCCATCTCGCTCCCTGTCAGACGGTGACACGAAATTAATTACGGCAACCCGGGAATAATGGTCCGGCGTGATTTTTAAATGAAATTTACTTTCTTCACTTCATTTATTTTGCGACATGACACTTTGGCTGGTTTTTTTTTTTTTTGTGTTGTTTACCTCTGGTTTTTTAATCATCGGATGTCGAGTTGGACGTGATAGGGGTTTTCAGTTTTTATTTATGATTTTTTTTGTGATGATTTTAGTTATGACTAGTGGGCGCGCGCGGCTTCGCCCGCTTATTAGGAGTGAATTCTAAAAAAAACACGAAACACGTGTTCAATAAAATATTTTTAACAGTTTGAATTTAAATTTTTATAAAAATCGGTGGCAATTTAAAGATTTTTCCATACAAACTTTCAACCCCTATTTCATCCCTTTAAGGTTAAAATTTTTCAAATTCTCTTCTTAGTGGATGTCCAGAATATGAAAATAAACATCTGCTTAAATTTCACGTTTCTACCATCAGCGGTTACGGCTCTGCGTGCGTCTTACCTCAGTCAGTCAGCACAAGTCCTTTTATATATATAGATTGATATTTTTTTTGTCCAGAATAGGTTCTCCAGAAACTTTGCAACATTAGCTTCTCGTTTTGTCTCGTTTTTAGTAAGGCAGGTGGAAACAATCTTGTATCATGAAAATCCAGTCTCTTTCCACCAAAAATGGAGGCATTGCGCGTTGAGTGTCGGAATTGATAGAAAATTATTTTAAAAAAATATACAACGGTGTGATCTTTGTTTATTTTAATTTTCATTTAGCAGAAGATATGTAATTACTGTATTTTTTTTATATTGAATGACCTCGCTAGGAATCTTTGTGGCTCTCTAGAAACTCACGAGGCACGAAGTGTATAATGCTGCATGTGATATAAAATAACATTTATAAAAATTTAAAAAATATATTATCAAATACAGGCTGTTTACCCGCAATTTCGTTTATGTGGACTTCTATACTCCCGAAGTAACGGATGAGTTTTATATAAGAATGTATAGATTGAAAATAGATTTAGTTGACGATCATCCATCTTCTTCTTAAGACGTGTTTAAGCATGTTCAAATGTTAGAAGACCGAAAAAATTGTTAGTAGGCCGTCAAAGAAGTGACAAGGTATAATTTTTCTAACCTACAAACAATGTTATATTTTCCTCCACATACATGTTTAATGCTTTATAATAAAACATATTGTTGAATAACTAAATTGAAAAGTAAAGTTGTAATTTTTAATTTACGTATATTTTCCTAGTGTAAAGATAAACGTGTTGTGTGTTTGCTTTAGAAATTATATTTTTATGGATGCCACTTTGAATAATATATTAAAAAATCAAAATCACCTTCACGCTGTATCCCGCACACAGCAGGGTAGCCAGAGGGAAGTCAGTTGTCAGTTTATAGTCACACTTCGTAACCCTGCGCCACGACTGGCCTCAATAAATATATATTATTATTAATATTATTTTGTATAATTCTCTTCAAACTGTGTATTATAAAACGATTTAATTTGTTGCATGTGACATAATACCCTACACGAATCTACACTTGAATATTTAATAAAGCATCCCTTTATAATAGATTATAACAGATTAAATCATGATTAGTGAAACGACGATAAAAATCAGTTAGAAAAGTTGTTGTCTATGTCCAATATGACCTTTATAATAAAATGATATATTTTTTATATTTGAAGTAGATTAGTTATAGCCTGTAACTTTATTTGTTTGGACTGATGTAAAATAGAAAAATCAATTCTTTTTCTCTCTTCCACTGGAACTTTGAGAAATCCTTTCTTAGTGTTTCCTTTTAATCCCTAACCTACCTACCCATATAAAATCTCAAGATTTTAAGTCATGTATGTATGTATATATATTTAATTCTAGTATTTACTTGCGGTTTTATCCCGGTAATAGTTGCATATGACATTGAGGTAACCTCAGGTAGAGTTAGAGAGATACTTACCTTGGGTGTATAGAATATATCGGTTATATAGCACAAATGGACTACACAACACAAAACCCTATTTTTCAACTCGAACCAGTAGTTCTTTAGATTTATATTTTTGAACATTTTACGTTTATACTATTAGTATGGATTTGTATAATGGTGTATTATGAAATGAAGTAAAATCAGATTTGTAAAGGATAATTGTTGGTATAATACAAAAGTGTCATGTTATGTCACGCTATGTCAATTAGGGCTTATGTATGAAGTATGAAAAACCAACAAAGAATGAGAATTAGATAAATTATCCAATAAAAAATATTGTGAAATAGAATATAAACGATTCCGACTCGAGAAAGTGATAATTTTTTATTTCCTCGCAGTGGTAAAAGAGCTGCTTTGAATTCTGCCAATCAACACGCGATGTCTCGAGAATGGAGTAGAATGGGGTGAACGGAGTGTAACTAGGTTCCCTCAGCCTACCGTCCTATATCAGTTTTTGTTTACCCATAAAGCTTTGGCGGTTCGTAAACATAAAAAATAATTACATTTTATGCTTGATAAACCGTGGTACCTTGACACCAGACTTACGGCCTCCCCTGATAAAAGATAAGGCTGAAAATAAATCAAACTACAGAACACTCTTATAAACTAAATAAATTCGTTACACATTTTATTATATCACGATTCGTTGACAATTATGAGATATTGAGCTTTTATAAAATTATTTGTCAAGTGCTTTGTTATACTGTGTTGTTGAATTTATATTGTCGATTGTCAACAAAAAAGGAAAGATAAGGAATATTTTTAATTATTTTCTATAGTTCAAATAAAATAAAAAAATGGTACTAATCGGATTTGTCGTGAGCAATTAAATAATTCATTTTTGACTAAAGTTTAAAACAGTTTGCAGTAGCCCTTAATGATATGTATAAGTCTGTTAGAATCGGAAGTACTTACTACCTTTCTTGATAAACAATTTAAAAAAATACTTCCTGAGATTAGTGCGTTAAACCGAGCTAACTTTTTAATCATATACTATACATATTAATTTATTAGAATTAGATAAGTATGTTTGCTGAACACTCTCTACAATCTCAACTCATCAAGGAAGATCTTCAGCGATTAAGGAAACGTTATAATAAACCGGTAAAGTCTGAACAGTCGTTTCTCAAAACTATAATTCAGAAAGCAAAGAAGTATCTAGTTTTATTTCTAGAGACATCATCCATCCATGGATTGAATCATTTAGTTGTTGTACGAAGACATTCGTTTGAAATGTAAGTTATATTTATTTATTCTTACTTTTATTTTACCTAATGTATATATCTATACTCGTATAAAACTAAAATAAATTAATTTGTGTGAAATTCAAATCACGGTAAAATCTTGTTCTTTCCCGTATGAATCTTTCCTTAGTGTATCGGAAAAGGAAAGAGATGTTCGTTGGAGAGTGTTGACTCTCCAAGGTGCATGTCAAGTTTCAGCGTTCTACGTCGCGTAGCTACGGCTGCTTAAAATTGCTTGTGCTACTGGCATTGTCATAGCGTAATTTATATTGAGTTGTAATGAATGGTGGGTTTTCGAGTGGGGAATTCCAGTTTAATCCATTTGGTATATCTTTTGCATTTAGCAAAGAAAGTTCCGCTTTCTGCAATGTCTCAAAAATTGGGCGGAAAATGTAACGTGTGTCTGGACACTTTGTTCCCTCTATCTATACTGCAACATTAAATTTTTCAGTTTCCTTTGGCTATCCATAGTGATTCTATCATTATTCGGCACTATCTATTTATCTCGCACAACTTGGGTGCGTTATCAGTCCTCACCTACTGTTGTATCAATGGACCGCGACATGTTCGCTTGGAACACAACCTTTCCTTGTGTCACGATTTGTCTTGATAATAAGATTGATCCGGACAAGCTGAGTAATTATATAAGGTACTTTAAAATATTAATGATTTGACTTAAAATTAATGTAAATATATTAATTTAAAAAAAGCCTTGATATTTGGGTTCCCTTTGCTTATCTTGCTATGTGGCAAAAAACTGTGAAGTTTATTTCCCTCATAGCAGGATAGGCAAAGGCAACCCAGTGTCAATACTTTCAATATTCTGCCAATTATTTAAATCATTGCGTATTGATTAGTAGCACATATTCACTATATCTTAACAGAATAGGAAAATTATAATAATTCATTACAGCGATTCCGATTGAACCCAAAATCACCACTTTTATAGTCAGAGGTTATTCCACTGTGTTGAGTGAACTCAATATCGTCCTGTCTACTTAGAGGAATTTAAACATTGCATGCATTGCATGAGATTATTTTAAAAATTAAATTACCTAGAGCTAAAACACTCCGTTCCCCATTTTTTGCCGAATTTTGGAAGCAATGCGTGTTGAGTGGAACCAATTGAACTCACAACCTGTCGTTTTTACAGTAATAATTCGGGCCCTAGCACCACTTTGGCCTCATTTATTTTAAATTATAAATTATAAAACTATAGTAATCAAAAACAGACAATCCAGCGAAGAAAACAAGGATGGACTGGAGGCATTCATTAAGGCGCTCGCGAACGCAACTTTTGAAAACTTCGACACAGTACCCGAGTATGGCGGCATAGCGCCTGACAAGTATCTGGAGCTACTTCTCAACTTATCGTCGGATTTCAAGCCAACGTTGACTATCGGAGCTGCGGGTATTAGTCTTCAAATTGTGCCTACTGTTACTGAAATGGGAATTTGCTATGGCATTAACTCTAAGGTGGCTGTTTATAACTCACCTGAGTAAGTATTTTTGTTTATTATATTTAAGAACATAAAACACAATTTTGTTTTCGTGGATTTAAGATTGTATGATCTCGTTTTTGTACGATTTTCAGGATATGGGAACTCTAACAGAGGACTCTTAGAATTCCTCTACACTCCCCTAGAAATCTACATGCGAAAATTTTACTTTCTACGCTGTTAGCTTCAGTTGTGCTTTGTCTGTCAGTCACTATAAATGAAAAAGTTTTATATAATACAATATGAAGATTTCATTAAAGGACACATATATGAATACTGGCTTCTATTAAATTGTTGTTACCATCATTGTGTTGTTATACCAATTTTTATCCTCAACTCTTATACTCGTAGTAAGGGATTTGTGACAACACTTAAGATATAATATTTTCTCGATAACTAATGAAGATTTTCTCTGATATTGGACACTATCATATCCAAGTTTTTTTTAAAGGCCATTATTTTTTGCCATAATCGACATCTACCAAAATAATATAAGTTAAGTACATATAGATTTGACAAAGAGTGGCGTTGAGTTTTCCATATATATTTAATTACTATTTAAAATAATCACAGATTTTTTTTTATTATTTTTCTATTTCTGGTATTAGAAATAATCTATTAAAATTAAAATCTAATTTCTTCTAGATATAGGACAGCAAACCGATGGGACATTGTGGATACAGAAAATGCAACTTTTTTTGTCCATCCTCTAGACGGAGAAGTGTTCGCTCAAGTTATGAATATAACATCACCATATAATGTAAATATATTTTTTTTAGCTTTACGCTATCACGCATGTAGCAGCGTCATCAGAAAGAATTTAGCGTTTAAGTTTCCCGTTTCCCATTTTTCGTCCAATTTTCTAGACATCGCATGGTGACCGGATTTTAAAATGAGCGAGGAAGTGTAAATATTAAATATTTCCTTCCCCTGAGTGAGAATCAAACCCACAACCGTTGTATTTGAAGCCGTTTCAATACAGCACCTGTAATACTGATAATTAGAATGTGTTTTATCATATGCAACTCTTATATATTTTCATTTGACCACGAAGACAAAGTTGCAAGTAAAAGCTTATATTATAGCGTTTTACATTAGCTTGTAAGCTTTATTATAATAAAGAAAAAAATCAAAAGAAAAATTAAAAAAAAAATAACAAATTTATGTAAAATAGATATTTTATACTTATAATACAGGCTTATATACATGGACCGCTAGAAGTGCCGGATATTTCAACTAAACACCAGCATTCAAATGAAAAATTCTACATGAAGATTTATGTAACCGCACTCACTGTTTACACAGCGCCGGAAGCAGCAAGGTAATTATGATTTTCATGTATGCCTTTTAAATTTAATAAAGAGATAAAAAAAGGATTTTTGTACCTCCACGCCGTATCCCACATATAGCAGGGTAGTCAGAGGGAACCTAGTGTTAAGATTTACCATTCTCCGTGCATCCACGCTGTATCCCTCATATAGCAGGGTAGTCAGAGGGAACCTAGTGTTAAGATTTTCCATTCTCTGTCCATCACTTAATCATTGATTACCAAATGCTCCAATCACGTCATTCTACTATACGGGAAAGAGCGTGAAGCTGTTTTTTTTTTTTTTTTTCAGATTAAGCGTTGTTCAGCGTCGTTGCCGTTTCCCTCACGAGAACAATCTGAAACATAATTCTATATACTCTTACACTATGTGTCGTATGGAATGTCGGGTAAACCTATGCCTGAAATACTGTAACTGCGTACCGCACTTTTATAGAAGGATCGGTAAGTCTTTTTTTTTTGTCAAATTTTTACTTAGGAATATAGTGTGTACAAATATCCATTGTCCATCTACGAGGTGCGGGTTCAAATTTCGCTACGTTATAAATTTTTATGTTATTTAAAAAAAATAAAAAAATATATTCGTTATGTTTTAGGTGACGAAAAGGTATGTGACGTCAAGGGATTACATTGTTTGGCAGAACACAAAAGTAAGAATTTATTTTAAAGATTTTTTGCTTGAAATGTGTTTGTATATATACTCGTACATCAATATAAATATTAAGAAGTAAGTAAATATAAGTATACTGTATTATTTGTAGATGAGCTTTACAAATTAAGAAATAAAAATGGAACAAAAATTAAATGTGAATGTTATCCCATTTGTGACGACATCAATTATACTATACAATTAAATGTAAGTTTTTTTTTAACATATTTAAAGTGTTAATCCACAATTAGGAAAGAAAAATATTTATTTAGAATAAAAATTTAGGGAGGCCAGTCGTAGCGCAGCGGCACGAAGTGTGACTGTAAAACGGACTGGTTGTGAGTTCGATCCCCACTCGAGGAGATGAAATATTTACTTAAATTTATATTTCCATTTCTTCGCTCTGGTGTCGAGGCTAAGCGCGGCGTTGAGTTCTGCCACTCAACACGCAATGCCCCCAGAATTCGGCAGAAAGTGGGGATCGGAGTGTCTTAACACTAGGTTCCCTCTGCCTACTCTGCTGTGTGCGGGATACAGCGTGAAGCTGATTAAATTTTGATTTGATTTTTATAAAAAATTTGAACGTAGCGGGACTCGAACCCGCGCCTCCTGGAAACCGACTAGGCTCTCTGACCACTAAGCCTAACTTACATTTATACGTTTTCTAAATAAGTATAAATGTAAGTTATCTTGTACTATGAATTATATATTTTTTAGCTTCACAATGTATGCCGCATACCCTGCGTAGGGAGAAAGAAGCTATCGTTAAGACACTCCGTTATCTCCGCCTATTTTTTGTTAATTTGTCGTGTCAGACGTAGGACACCGATAGAGGTCTACTTCAATGAGGACCATCAGTTCTGACCTGCTCGTATCCAAGGGCTTCTGGCTATTTTGATCAAATTGAGGGCTTATCAGGCAGAAGACTTGCTTATTGGCAGTCACCATAGTGATTTTTAACACTGACTTCCCTCTGCCTACCTTGCTATGGCGGTAAAAACTGGAAGCTTATTTTTATTTTATAAGAAATTATTTATTGTACTTATAACATATATAACAATTTCTTATAAAATTTACATCCTCAGGCTCTGCAAGAATGGTTTATGGGTACTACCTTCCAGTGGGGTATCGTCACTTACCCTCGCATGAGGTATAGACGTGATGTCATTTTCGGTTTCACTGATGTATTAGGTAAGTAAAGGAAGTATAACTAAAAGGTTAACCTTTTGATAACGATTGTGAGTTCCATTCTCAAGCGTCTGTCTGTAAATAGGGTTGGTTGTGGGTTCAACTCCCACTTGAGGGAATGTTTTTTTTTGAATTACTATAATTACTTATTATTTCTTATAAATACTTATTATTTATGTTACAGTTGCTGTTGGAGGAATGGCGGGACTCTTTCTCGGCTGCAGCGTACTGAGCTTTATGGAAATTGTTTACTTCTTAACTCTACGTTTACTTTGTTACACGCGTAACGTAAAATAAAATTTGTACTTATTGAAATCTTGCAGGCGTTTCCACATACTTTGAAATATTTGAAAAAGATCTGTAAAAAAACCGTAATTACGTTGTTGTTGCACTAAATGAGTGATATCATTTCTATTTTCTTTTACTGAGCTTTATATACAGCCCTAGATCTTGTTAGATTAGATTCGTAATAGATTTATTACAATTATAATGTTTCATTAGAAATTACACAATAAAATATTTAAGTGCACATAATTTCAATTAAAATAATAAAACGGTTAATAATAAAGTATAAAAAAAATTAAAAAAACATGTTTCGCGGATCATTATATACAGAAATTAATACTAAAATCCAACACCATACTTCATTGATCTATATATGAAGTTTCTAAATACAGCGAGATAATCTTTCCATGGAACGGAATTTGCAGTCATAATTAATGTTTACAATCAAACGCTGTCAAACTAAGAGTTTTTCTTCATGCTGTATCCTGCTATAACTTGGGAACCTAGTGCCAAAACATCACGCCGCATCCGCCGAATTCTCGAAGCATCACGTTTTAAGTGGCGGAACGCAACAGCGCACTTTGTCTCATTACCGAGAAATGAAAATGTTAAATATTTCTGTATTTACAAGTAAAAATTGATCCTACAGCCGTTGCGCTTTTGCCACTGCGCCACGACAGCCACTGAGATGATTATAAACATACTTAAAGTACCGAAGTTCTTAAACAGATTCAAATTATTCATCAACAATATTTTAGATACCATAGAACTTCACGATCTCTTAATACAAAAACACAAAAAATATAAAAGTCCAAGTCCCCACATTTGAATTTGAAAAACTATATTACAATATGATGTATTATCATAACTTAATCCCAAAAAGAGGCCGCCAAGACGATGTGAGATTCTATTTTCACTCGCCGTAGTAGACAGAACGCGGTGTTGAGTTCCGTCACTCAACATTCAATATCTTGAAAGTTGGACGATAAATGGTCAACGCAATGTCTTAACACTATGTTCCCATTGCATAAGCCGCCATATGGGTGCAAAGCAAAGCGTAAAACTGTTAACGATGCTTCAAGAATATAATCAAAATAATAAGAAATATATTTACCATATCTATTTTATTGGAACGTTTTGCCATATTGCGTACAAATTCACCCTTCCAGGTGAATTCAATACAGTTAGGTTAATTGCCACAGTATCAACGGGCATTAACACGTCGTAAATTTAACCCTTAAGTACCTCACTAATAATTAAGATCTTTGGGTTTGGGGTATTATTTGGCCATTTTGGATACCCGTTTGGAATACGAGAAGGATACGCTATTTGCGTGTTTGCTTAACGTTTTGGATGAACGAATACAAAATTTGAGGTAAATTGATTAATAAAAACATTTTTTTATTAAAAATGTATGTTATGAAAATCTACCGCGAAGTTTATTTTAAAATTGGGATTTTTGTCTCTATTAAGATGAAAAATTGAGAACAGAGAACCTAAACATTAAATCAGGTTTGCCCTAAATAATAAATATTTCTAATTTTTAAATAGATATTGTAATTCTATCTTACTTCATTCAAAAGTACGTACAATATTGTACGTACTTTTGAATTATATTCACCTTATTGACGAGACTAAAACTTTTTTTGCTTCATCCTATATCCCGTACATATTAGGCCGATCGAACTTGGGAACCTAATGTTAGGTTATTCCATTTCTTATTAACCACTTATTTTCCCCGTTCTCCGCCAAATTCTTGAGATATTGCATGTTGAGAGGCGGAACTTAACGCAGCGCTTTGCCTCGTTACCTGAGTAAGGAAATAATTAACTGTTTTATCCCGCATACAGCAAAGTAGGCAAAGTGAAGCTATTTTTTTCTTATAATAGCTTTATTCATTCCTGAATTAAATACTACAAGCACCAGCTAATACTTTAATTAAGTAATTGGGTAATAAAGTATCTCTAACCCTTAGCGGACGGGTTACAGGTTGGGTCGTTGTCAAATTCAAATTAGGGCAAGCAATGTATCACCTAAGGTACCTCACTTAATATTCTTTAATATGTTAAATCTGAGACTGTCGTGGCGTAGTGGCACGCGATGGTTGTGGATTCAATTCCCAGTCGAGAGAATTATTTTGATTTTCTCGCTCTGGTTACAAGACAATGCGCGGCGCCACTAAACACGCAAGGTTTCGAGAATCTTTTACATTAGTTTTAGTACTATTCGAGAACATATATTTAAACATATATAAGGGATTTTAATGAAATAATTTCAAAATATAGCTGACTATGAATAAATTAGATAGCAGAATGCTTATATATAATATTTTGGAGCATATTATATTATATATTTCTAAAGTACTTGAAATAGTATACGAATTGCAGATTTGGACTGGCTACATGGACCCATATCGTAACGGGGCGACTACCTATACACTGTAAAACTCGTTGCCACTTATCTTTAGTCGCCAAGACGTCTTATATATCGTCATAAACGACTTAAAATTTGGTCTGAGTTACAGCGTTTTCATAGGATGAGCGTATTTACATTTTCAGTAAAGTAATTAGGTAGTTTTCTATCATACACTAGCGAGCTCGTGGCTTCTCCCGCACAATATATACATTGAAAATACATTGAAAATAATATTTTAGCTAATTAAATAAAATAACAGTTATTTTGTAGTAATTTTGTCGAGCGACATACTTTATATTGATATATATAAAACAAAGATTAATGTTAAGAGAAATTTGATAAAATACGATAGTGAAAAATGCACTTAAATTAGTAAAGAGGTTTCTGAGATTAGCGTTTACAAACGAACACACAAATAGACAAACTGGTGGAAAGACAAAATTTTTAAAAAATATTGATGTGGGTTGGTTTCTTAGATAATATTTTTTTTTGTTTCATGTACAGAGCGATCAATTACAATTTTTTTTATGTTATGTAAATATTATTATTTTTAATGTATGTATTTAAAGTGTTATTCCATACATAGGAAAGAAAAATACTTATTTAGAAAACGTATAAAAATTTGAACGTAGCGGGAATTGAACCCGCGCCTCTTGGCAAATACAAAATTTCACTACCCAAAGATAATTAATTACATTAAAAGTAGTAAGTAATCTTCATTACTTTATATCGCATCATTATTTACTTATGAAATATTTAATATTTTCATTTTCCTCGTTCTGCACGCACGCACGGCGTTGGGTTCCGCCAGTAAACACGCAATTTATTAGGAATCCGGGGGAGAGTGGGGGACGGAGTATTGTAGCACAAAGTTTCCTCTGCCTACTCTGCTGTGTGCGAGATACAGCATGAAGATAAAAAAAAAATTAAATATTATATCTTAGTAAAATCAATCTAGTGTAAAACTGAACTGATAAACACATAGAAATAGATGATCACAATGACGAAAATAACATCAATTAATGTTTTTCCTTACGCATTGGATATAGGTTTAACTACTATCTACTCGGAAGAATAATTAGGTATATTTAAATTAAGTGCGTTTGCTAATTTTAGTAGACAAAAAAATGTTATAAAATGTCATTGTGTCAATGTCAAATGTCAGTGTCATGTGACACTCCTTTTCAAACTTTGCAACGAATTTTCGAGACCTTGCGTGTTGAGTGGCGAAACTCAACGCCGCGCATGAAATAATTAATTTCACTTTTATTAAATTGTATCATTTTAACCCCACACTAAGTTTCGACAGTATAGGACGGACGGGGGTGAAGCAATGACGCAAATGTTAAAGATTATTGTTTGGAGTTAGCGAGGTGTAATTTAATTCAAAGACGTACCTCTCTCTTAACGATATTTGGTGTAGTGATGTTTTAGATATTAAATATGTATATAAGTTTTAACATTTTTAAGATGTCATTCTACAGTTAGGAAAAAAATATTTTGTTTGTAGCGGGATTTGAACCAGCGCTTCAAGAAAACCTACCAAAATAAACCTACTAATGAGAACGTATGGTTTAGTGGTCAGAGTGCGTGGACGGTTTCCAAAAAGCGCTAGTTCAAATTTCGCTATGTTCAAATTGTTCGGTATATGTTTTCTAAAAAAGTAAACTAACTTGCAAATACATATAATAAAGCCTGTACGTAAAAATAGTCGGGTGAAATGTAGAGCTTGATTTTTATCCCGAGTAAATACAGAACTCAGCACCCATATACATCTGACATATTATAGTCGATGAAGTCGAGAACCACGCACTGTTTAACATTTAACTTGGCTCTCATTTCACATTTATGTGGCCTTCCTCGATAAATGAACTATCAAACAGAATAAAAAAATTCAATTGAAATTAGTATTTCCTTATAAGTAGAGATTAGTGTAGATAAATTTAATAAAAATAGTTTAATAAGCCGTTACAATAATTTTTTTTGGCACTCTCATTTACTTCCCTGAAGTGGCCTCAAGCGGCACACGGCGACACAATAGTATGTTAATTATTTGTTTAATTCTTTATGTTTTATCATTAAAGTGGCGTTGTTTTGATATTCTAAGGTATATTAGTACCTACTAAGTATTTTTTATGAGTTTTTTTTAATCGAATTAAAAAGTATCCGACATACAGCAAGATAGGCATAGGGAACCTAGTAGACACTCCGTTCCCCACTTTC